>PPLK02000019.1:0-199845 GCA_003707795.2 Clavispora fructus
AGAAGGGGGGCGAGACGGCCAGGTGGAGCGGGAGTAACTTGGGCGGAGTGATTTTGTTTTTTTGCCTGGTGCGCGGAGGGAGATGCGGGTCAAATGAGGGAAGGTTGAGCCCGGCCAAGCTTGGGGCAAGGGCGGGCCAAGGTTGCGGCGGGGCTTAAACATAAAGACATGGCCAGGGAATGGGCATGGGTCGCTGTGAAGTGGAAGCGGAGTGCTGGTTCTGATGCCCACGCCAAAGCCAGGCCCAGCTCGGGTTATATTCGCTTATCTGCTACAGGCCAGGTGCGACGCTACAGGCACACGGCTTATCGGGCCGCGCGGTGAGAATGTTTTGCACGGTCGGGTTGGGCCGACAAAAGTGGAAACTGCTGCTCTTTGTCGGAGTCTTGCCTCGGGGTTTGCGTGGCCGGAGGTGTTGGAATGCGGATGTAGCCGATGGAACAATGAAGAGGCGCCGCGGTGCGGCAGACAATGCGGCAAGCACCGAGTGCAAAATGGCCAGCAGGGTCGATGGAGAGTTTTCACAGAATAACAGAGTCAGAGTAGGGTCAGAGGGAGACACGTCGAAGGTTTGATGAAAATGGCGACGCTTGATTCTTCTAGTGACGTCTGTTAGATTGTCTGGTGCTTTTTCTAGTGGAGTGCGTGTGGTGTAACGTAATGTAAGCAAGGGCTAGACTACTAGATCAGGTGGTCGGAGTTTACTGGAACGTTGTTTCCGTGCGGGATATGGCTCCTCTGGATTATCTAGGCTGTCTAGTCCGTGTCCGTCCAGTCTGTTATAGTCATTCGTCAGTCAACTGTTATAGTCCGTGCCTCCCCCTTCTCTCTACCATTCATCGTAACTCCATGAAAAAGGACAGCGTGTCCCCCGACGTTTTGCTTCTGATAAACATTATACTGTTTGGTTCTTTTGGTCACACCTACTTCAAGCGCCCAACCTAATGTGATTGTCCTTCATCATAATTCTCCTTCCGCGGCTGACATTCAGGCTTTACTCAAGTCGCACCCCGCAATCCCCGGATTTTCCGTTAATTGCCCGCTACCCACTATACCAAAGTATCACACCAACTCTTCCTCACTGCTATGCGAATCCCAATCATTACCCCCGATACACCGGACGGTGATATTGATTACAAACCTCCCCCAACCTTTCCCCTCGGCCCGTTCACCAAATACAACGAAAACCCGATTCTCCAGCCCGACCCGGCCCACGAGTTCGAAGAGGCCTATCTCTACAACCCCACCGCCATAGTGGTGGACGACAAGGTGTTTTTGTTATACCGGGCCCAGAACCGGGCCAAAACCCTGACAGTGGGAATTGCGTGGCTGGCTGACGGCCTCCACTTCACTCGCCATGTTCGCCCCGTCCTTTGGCCCACCGAGCCGTGGGAGGAGGGCGGCGGGTGTGAGGATCCGCGCGTGGTGCGCGACCCCGCCCTGAAAAAGTTCATCATGACTTACACCGCGTACGACCGCCGCACCGCGCGCCTCTGTGTGGCCGAGTCCACTGACTTGTTCCACTGGACAAAACACCCTCCCTTCGTCCCGGGCTCGTTCGAGGAGATTTGTACCGGCACAGACGGCAAGCAGTACATTCGCCACGGGTGGCTGAAGTCCGGGGCCGTTTTTACCCACCGCCATCCCGACGGCCGCTACTATATGATTTGGGGCGAGTCCGGGTTGTATTTGGCGTGGAGCACCGATTTGGTGCAGTGGCACGCTGCGGGCGGCGGGCGCGACGCCGTTTTCGCCGAAGGCCATTACCCGTGGCAAAACCGGTTGATTGAGCCGGGGCCCCCACCCATCCGCTTGGCCGGCGACCGCAATCTCTATGTGTTTTTCTATAACTCGTGTACTCGCGGCGGCGGTCTGTTCGAGAAGGGAACCTATCTGGTGGCACAAATGCTCATTGACTACGACAACGTGCGGGCGGGGCCGTTGGCGCGCACGGAGCGGCCATTTTTGGTGCCCGAGGCGCGCAATGAGGTGCTGGGGCAGGTGAACCGCGTGGTGTTCTGCGCGGGCGTGGTGCAGTTCCACGGCCAGTGGTTTCTTTACTTTGGTCAGGGCGATCTGGAGCTTGGAGTGGCCACCGCCCCGCTCTAGAATGGCCATGGTCCTGCGATGCCTTTTGGGGGATTTCCGATGCCTTTTTGGGGTTTGCGTGCCTAGTAACCCACTGATTGCTGTGAGTGTCAGTTTATCCAACGATTAATAAATGGTTCTTTCTTACTTCTCGTACACCACCTTTACCGTCTGCCATTTTTTCCATTTTGACTGGGTAACATTAAGCCTTGGCGAATTTTATGGTTGGTGGGGTACCCGCGGATATGCCGCGGCATGTACATCCCATCTGGGTTGCTCCAAAAGCCCGGTTCCGTTGTGAATTCTCCATATTTAGACCCGTTAAATCCTACTCGCTCTCCGTCTTTGTTATAGCTTATTTCCCTCGAACTTTTTCCGTGGTCCTGTTCCTGTCTCTTTCCCTCTCCGACCCCAATTTCCATTCTGAGCAACAGAGTTTCGCGCGGCTGTTTACCATATTTCGAACTCATTTAAATATTTCGAGCTTATTTGTGATCTGGAAATGAAATCCCTCCTCAAAAAACCCGCCCCGCTACAACCCAACTCGCCCATCAATGACAAAGATCCCATCCGCATCGCTTTCCTTGGAGGGTCAAAATCGGGCAAAAGTGCAGTGATCTCGAAACTCACCAGTGGCAGTTTCAGCGATACTTACTACCCGCTGAGGAATACCCTCCCAATTCTTTTTGAATACGTCCCCACCACTAACGCAGCCATATGTGTATTGGACCAGTCTTCACCCAAGCACACATTGAACTGGGCAATGGGCCAGGATAATCTTGTTTTGAGTCCTGTGGTATACCAAGCCCTCGTAGATGGATCTGCCAAAGCTCTTACTGCGCCTCAAGTCCCCCATGATCTTGAAGCTGGCGAACTTTTAGCAGCAAATGATGTCTATGCATCATTTAAGATTCCCTCGGATGAGGGATCCTACAAGAAGGTTACTCCTATTCTCACGGAACTCATCGATACCCCGAGCTTCAACCCAAACCAAATTGTCCCCTTTTTGGAAGCATCATTGTACATCAAGCTCGGCAGGGATACGCTACACAACCTCGCCAATGAGCCGAGACGACCAGTGAATACGAACCCTTTGTTGGTTGCAAGTGGTGCGGGAGAAATGAATGGTGCGGTGGACGGATATTTCTTTGCTTATACCGCGGTTCCTTCAGTCAACCCACCTGGATACGAGGAAAGTATAAAACAAGAATCTTTCACCCCAGCACAAGATATCTCTCCGTGCTCTTCTACTGAATCATACAACGACAATGGAACTCTACATTCGGTTACCATACATCGGGATATCCAGGCAACATCGTTCAATCTTCTCCCGATAATGAAGGAGGCTCTTGGCGAAGCATGGCGGGAGTACTACACTTATAAAACTCGTTGGTATCAGGGAGAAGAAGGTGACGTGTTTTCATTAAAATCTGCGTTGAAGAACATGTGGAGCGATTCAGATAACCCAAGACTGCAACAACCAATATCTAAACTAAAATTGTTGGAGACTCCAATGGATCCCGCGGACCCTGCGTCACCTCCTCCTATTTGGATCATCTGCACCAATGCCAACCTGCCATTGGCATCGCCTAGGCTCATTGAGGATGGAAAACGTTTGGCCAAGCTTTGGAAATGTGGATTTATTGCGTTGGATTTGAATGACGATATTGAAGAGTCCTTGGCTTTAATGATCCGCGACCTTGTGGAACGCAGAAAAATACAAAAGAACCGGAAACGGACATACTAATAGAACTGATGATCAGAAGATCGGTTGATTGGGGACAAAACTAACAGGGGGCTCTTGGCACAACAATTTAATTACTCTTATTATATCTTGAATATATTTACACCGGGAACAAACGACAGATTGATATCTCAAGAAGGCAGTCCATCTTTTTGATAGAAAATGATTGAATAACCGTCAGAAGAAAATATTAACAGAAAAGCACTTCTTTTACCTGGCTTTAACCAGGTAATCGAATTGACCCTCAACCAGTTCCATCTGCGCTTTCCCACTGATTGGTGTTGCACATAGGCTATATAGGGTTTTGATAACTTGCATATAAACGGAGCTAACGATATCAAAGAGGGTAGGGTTCACGTACACTAAGATCACCATTTGCTTTCCAGTTCTCGTCAAATATCAGTTTACATTGCGATAATAAATTCCAATTCACTTTTCTCGCAAGAGAATGCATAATGACCCCAAGGTTATGGCCTCGAGCTGTACTATTTGCGCAAAGATAGAAATACCGAAGGCACATGATCTTCTTTGCAAAGAATGTGTCCATAACGCCATTGAGGTGATACGAAACTCAGTCATCAGCAATGAAGCGCTCAATGACGCTATGCGTAGGGATATTAACTTTGTCTTTGAATATTGTGATCACTATCGGAGTGGCCGAATGGTGAACCTCCTACGGCATAATGAGGTTTCAACCCCAGCTGGAACATCGTCAGTGTCATTAAAGAAATTGGCTGTGCAACTTCAAAAACTAGAGTTGATGAATTCAAAAATGAAGTTGAATGGGATGCGTAAAGCCGAAGGTGTGATGCGTACCAAGGTGCGAAAAGCACTTGCTAGCATCGAGGAGATGCAACAGAAGATTGACGAGCTCAAAGGAAAACTCGATACCAAAAGTAATGAGCTTCAGATTCTGTTTTCTGAAAAAGTGCAAAGTCTTGAGTCAGACACCCAACAATTATACACGCACTCTATCGGTCAAACCAAAAGGTATTCTGCCTTAGTTAAGTACCAGCATTATAGGGTCTTGCGTGAGGTGGCGCTCCCTAATTACGACGTGTGGAAGACGAATACACGTCGGGGGCCAAAAAGAAAAAGAGAAAAACTACTTCTCTTTGATCTGCCGGTGATCGAGCTCTCATCCTTCTTATCGCATAATAATAAGTTGACCGAGATAAACTCCTTTCTTGAGAACTTGATACGGCTACAACTTCAATTGGCTCGTCTTTTTTTCCAAAAGAATGAGCTGACTAAGCTCCCTTTCATTGATTACTTATCCCAATTACTACCGGATAGCCACTTTTACGACTTGGTGCAAGAGAAGATAAACTTTGTCACTCATGAAGGTGGGCCATCAAGTCCAGAAGAGAGCAAAAGTACTTCACCAGAACCCCGACCTCAACCGACCAAGCTTACAGTATCGCCCGATGATACGATAGATAAGATCATGATCGAAGGGAATGTCATTCGCATTCCGATCTCGTTCAAAACCATTAACTTGCAGAGAAGAACCTCTGTGATGAGCCCTGAAATTACAAATTCTAACGCAGACTTGATGGAAATCCGCAGAAACCATATGTCTCCTGAATATGCGTCAACGCCGAATAAACTGCCCGTTCCTGTGCTCGATCAGACTTCCCTGAAGTCTACATTAAAGGGGAAGCGGATCGTGATAACGGCCCATAAAATTCTTACCAAACCGTTTAGCCGTCTTAAGGCCAAGGAATACCTAAGGTTTGTTCTGGTAGTAGTGAAGATCCTCATCAATTTTCAGGTCTTCTTTCAACTTACATCCAATACAACCAAGGGCTCGGCAATCGAAAAAAAGTCGTCTTCGGGCACTCTTGCTAGCACATTCAACCAACTTAGATATTACGGCCACTCATCTATCAATGAAGGTACGTTTGCGGGCTCCCGTTCGGACGCAGATGATTACAATTTTGAAAAGATCTTGAATAAATTGGCAAACATGGACTTTTACTTCTACGCACAGAAAGCGCGGGGTTCAAACAACCGTGATACCCAGGATCCAAAGTCCAGCATTAGTAGTGCTCTGCTACAGTCTTCCGTTTCGCATATGAATACCTCGAGTTTGTCGCCGACGGAGGTGTTTCCAAGCGAATATTCTGCATCTCTTGTCCATATCGGAACGTCTCAATTGACATCACACCAGAAGACTTCCAAGTTCAGGCAACTATACAACAATGTTTTCAATAGACAATGGACCCGGTCGCCGCCTACTAATTCGGCCGAGAATGTTTATGGCATTGTGAGTGAAACCAACTCTCACAGCGACGAATCAAAGGCCAAAACGTCGGACTCGGAAAATACAAGTAGTGTGATCTCAGTGCAGAGTAAGCCGGGCACCAATGCCTGTGGCCAACCCGATAAAGTGAACTACAACATCAAAAGTGTTATGGGGGATGTGCATAAGATTCTCGCATACAAGAGCGGAAATGGCCGAGCCAGCGCGGGATCGCGCACAATTGGTCCGGATAATGATGTGCGATTGGCCACTCTCTCTATGTTGACCGAATCCAAAGCGCAGTTGGACGAGTGGGACATGGTAAGTCAAATGTATAGATAGACAAATAGTAATGATTGGTTGGTAAAGCTCCCATCAATCCTGAGTCGGGACAGACGAAGGACCGAGTTCCGTACATATGAGCACGGGCGTGGGTAAAAAAGGGACCGCTAATATCTCGGCCACAATCTAATTATCGTCGAAGTCTGATAACATCCTTCCTGCTCACAGCCTTTCACCTCCTGATTTTAATACAATTGACTGTCCAAAATTTAAAAGCATGTTGTCTGACAAGGATTTGTTTGAATTGAATAAGAAAGCCGTTACTGAAGGTTTCAAGATTAAACCAAGAATCAACTACAACACTGTCGGTGGTGTCAATGGTCCTTTGGTTATCTTGGACAATGTCAAGTTCCCCAAGTACAACGAGATTGTCAACTTAACTTTGCCCGATGGAACCACCAGAGCTGGTCAGGTTTTGGAAGTCAGAGGATCCAAGGCAATTGTTCAAGTTTTTGAAGGTACTTCTGGTATTGATATCAAGAAGACCAAGGTGGAATTCACCGGCGAAAACTTGAAGATTGCCGTGTCTGAAGACATGTTGGGTAGAGTTTTTGACGGTTCCGGTCGTCCAATTGACAAGGGCCCAAAGATTTTTGCTGAGGACTACTTGGATATTAACGGATCCCCAATTAACCCATTCGCCCGTATCTACCCCGAAGAAATGATTTCTACCGGTGTCTCCGCCATCGACACCATGAACTCCATTGCCAGAGGTCAAAAGATTCCTATTTTCTCTGCCTCCGGTTTGCCTCACAATGAGATTGCCGCTCAAATTTGTAGACAGGCTGGTTTGGTTAGACCAACCAAGGATGTTCATGATGGTCACGAGGAGAACTTTTCCATTGTCTTCGCCGCAATGGGTGTTAACTTGGAAACTTCGAGATTCTTCAAGCAAGATTTCGAGGAGAATGGATCTTTGGAGAGAACTTCTTTGTTCTTGAACTTGGCCAATGACCCAACCATTGAGAGAATCATTACTCCTAGATTGGCTTTGACCACTGCTGAATACTTGGCCTACCAAACTGAAAGACACGTTTTGACCATCTTGACCGACATGTCCTCT
Organism: Clavispora fructus; assembly: GCA_003707795.2. NCBI lineage: Eukaryota > Fungi > Ascomycota > Pichiomycetes > Serinales > Metschnikowiaceae > Clavispora > Clavispora fructus. The sequence continues at coordinate 7,483 of PPLK02000019.1, forward strand.
TATGCTGACGCTTTGAGAGAAGTTTCTGCCGCCAGAGAAGAAGTCCCAGGTAGAAGAGGTTACCCAGGTTACATGTACACCGATTTGTCTAACATCTACGAGAGAGCTGGTAGAGTTGAGGGAAGAAACGGTTCGATTACTCAAATTCCTATTTTGACGATGCCTAACGATGACATCACCCATCCAATTCCTGATTTGACTGGTTACATTACCGAGGGACAAATTTTCGTCGACCGTCAATTGTCCAACAGAGGTATTTACCCACCGATCAATGTCTTGCCATCTTTGTCTCGTTTAATGAAGTCTGCTATTGGTGAAGGTATGACCAGAAAGGACCACGGTGATGTGTCTAACCAGTTGTACGCTAAGTACGCTATCGGTAGAGATGCTGCTGCTATGAAGTCCGTTGTGGGTGAGGAAGCCTTGTCTACTGAAGATAAATTGTCTTTGGAGTTCTTGGAAAAGTTCGAGAAGAACTTTATTGCGCAGGGTGCTTACGAAAACAGATCCATCTTTGACTCTTTGGACCTCGCCTGGTCTTTGTTGAGAATCTACCCTAAGGAAATGTTGAACAGAATCAGTCCTAAGATTTTGGCTGAGTTCTACGAAAGAGCCAGAGAGCAAGATGACGATGAAGAAGAGGAGGAAGAGGATGCTGACAAATCACACGACTTGATTGACGCTTAGATTTTCCCTCTTCGAATTCACTTCTTATAACTGACATTTAGTTCCCAGCATCAATACGTAATCTTTATATTTTCCGCCAATTTGCCTCCAAGGGATCGGACTTTCCAAACCTTGATCATGGTACAAATACTTTCAAAAGAATGCTACCTTATTAAAACTCTAAACTTTCGTGTATGCAATGCTAGAACTATGGTTGTATTATATCGGTTTCTGGCAGCTTATTGACCCTCTTGCTGCTTTTTCAAGTTTCCGATGTAGTTGATGGCAGAACCAGCCTTGAAGAAGTCAATTTGATCCTTAGACATGGTGTGCTTACATAAGATTTCCAACTCGGAACCGTCTCTCTTGGTCACCTTGACCTTCAAGAATCCACCATTGTCGCCGTTCTTAGCAACCAAGTCCTTCAAGTCCACGGTGGTAATTTGATCACCAGCAGAAATCTTGTCGTAATCAGCTTCGTCGGCAAATGTCAAGGGCAACATACCTTGCTTCTTCAAATTAGTTTCGTGAATTCTCGCAAAAGACTTGACCAAAATAATGGAGCCACCCATGAATCTAGGAGACATGGCAGCATGCTCTCTTGCGGAACCTTCACCATAGTTGTGCTCTGCGACAACAATCCACGGGCGGCCCTCGTTCTTCCATTTGATCATCAAGTCTGGAATAGTGTAACCATCACCGTTCAAGTCGTACGCCTTGTTGACTTCGCCGGTCTCCTTGTTGACAGCACCAATCAAAGTGTTGTTAGAAATGTTCTCAAGATGACCCTTGTACTTCAACCACACACCGGCAGCAGAAATGTGGTCAGTGGTACATTTACCTTCAACCTTCAACAACACAGTTGTGGACAACTCCTCACCAGACCAAGGGTTGAAGGGTTCCAAGATTTGCAATCTGTCAGACTCGGGGGAAACACTGATTTCAACCTCTGGCTTGGGCTGTGGGTTAGCTTCGGGGTAGAACTCTTCGCGACCCTTGATAAAACCAGAACCTGGTAACTCGTCACCGGTAGGAGGAACAAATTGGAAATCTTCGCCATTCTCCTTTTTGATGGAGTCGGTGAGGGGGTTGTAGTTCACGTCACCGGAGTAAATCATCGCCGTCACGATATCAGGGGAGGTCAAGAAGTTCATGGTGTTTCTGTTACCATCGTTTCTGGCTCTGAAGTTTCTGTTGAATGAGGTGAAAATGGCATTAAAGTCAGTAGAGTCCTTGGACACATCAGTTCTGTCCCATTGTCCGATACAAGGGCCACAGGCGTTCGCCAACACAATAGCACCATTGCGCTCGAAAACATCAATCAAGCCATCTCTTTCGATGGTAGCTCTGATTTGCTCTGAGCCCGGAGTGACAAAGAAAGGAATCTTAGGCTTCAATCCAGCTTGTTCAGCTTGTTTCATAAGGGACGCGGCACGAGACATGTCTTGGTAGGAAGAGTTGGTACAAGAACCAATCAAGCCAGCACTAACGGTTGAAGGCCAGCTTTCCTTGTGGGCAGTTTTTCCAAACGCAGAAATTGGAGTGGACAAATCTGGGGTGAAGGGACCGTTGACGTGTGGCTCCAAAGTAGACAAGTTGATCTCGATCACGTTGTCGTACTCAGCACCCTCGTCCGCTCTCAAGAAACCATACTTGTTCAATGCCACATCCGCAGCGTCAGCAATAGGGCCTCTACCCGTTTGCACCAAATAACGGCGGTGGGCCTCTTGGTATGGGAAGGTAGAGGTGGTAGCACCGATTTCAGCACCCATGTTACAAATAGTGGCCATACCTGTGCAAGACAAGGACTCGACACCTTCACCAAAGTACTCCACAATGTATCCAGTACCACCACGGACGGTTAAAATACCAGCCAAATGCGTGATGACATCCTTAGGAGAAGACCAACCGTTCAACTTGCCGGTCAACTTGATACCCAAGACCTTTGGCGCCTTCAATTCCCAAGGAGTTCCAGTCAAAGCATCAACAGCATCCGCTCCACCAACACCAATGGCAATGGCACCCAAGCCACCAGCATTAGGGGTGTGAGAATCGGTACCCAACATCATCAAACCCGGAACAGAGAAGTTCTCTAACACGATTTGATGGATAATACCAGAGCCGGGGCCCCAGAACTGGATACCATATTTCTCACCACAACTTTGTAAGAAGTCAAACACTTCCTTGTTGGTTGCGATGGAACTTGGCAAGTCCGCATCGGCACCCTCCTTTCCGACAATCAAGTGATCGCAGTGAATCGAAGCAGGCACAATGGTTCTGGCCATACCAGTGGTCATGAACTGCAACAACGCGGTTTGGGCGGACGCATCTTGCATGGCAACACGGTCAGGGTTCAACTTCAAATACTGTTGGCCCCTGACAAGAGACAAATCACCGTTAGCAGAAGCCAACGTTTCTTCGGGATCAACCAAATGCGAGTACAAAATCTTCTCCGCTAACGTCAAAGGCTTGTTATTCGTCACCCTCTGGACAGTTTGCAAGTTGTTCACCAACTTGGAATATGGAGGAGATCTGGTTCTGTATTCTTCGGGAATATTGAACGTGGAAGCAATATCACTCAGAGTAGCAAGCGATCTTCTAAACAAGGACGCCGAGCATCTCGCTGAATGTCTTGTGGACAACATAATCAAATTATAAGCGAATAAATTTGGCAATGGTGGTTGTTAGCAAAAATTGCAAGTCCGAAATTTTTCACCGCTTGCGTTATACCAGTCCTACATATCGTCCAATAGAGATTGACTGAGTTCTGCTTATTGTAGCGCGCGGTGTTTAGATAAGTGTGAGTCACTGGGGGTTGTGCCGCATATGTTATCGCACGTGAGTCACACTATATGAAGCGGTACGGATGTGCTTATCGTAATGTGCAGGCGTAGGTGGTGGTCGCATGTGCAGCGCAGACTGTGTTTTTAGCGCTTTCCACTACTCATGATTTTTTCTTTGTTTGTTTATTTGACATGTTCATATAACCTAAGCGTCCCTGGGCTGGATTTCACAACTCAATTTCCATGCCCTATCTTCGTCTCTCTTGTTTTGTTGGGAGATTTTCCACAACTCCAATAAGATTAGTTCCTGCAACGCAGGTATCTGCGCAATCGTATAGTCCTCTGTTGTGCTTTTCGACAGGTTAATTGAGAACAAATTGCTTCTCCTTTGTTTTAAGACCGGCTCAGTGTACGGAATTTGCAAACTCTCGATGTCAGCGATGACTCTTGCAACCTTAAGATACTTGTCGATATTGATCAACTTTTGGTTCAAGAAAGTATTTGCTTTCCTATAGTTTGGGTTTCCGTCGCTCACAAACGTCAAATCTTGCAAGAACAAAGAAAAATATGGCACAACTGGGATGTTGTATTCATTCGACAACAAGAAGCGCTTAAGCTTTGTCCGGTAGACATTGTAATTTTTGTCAGGATGAATCACTCCGCTGAGGTATTTATAAAGCTCAGTATACTTCTCGGACAAATCTTCCCACACCTTACTTAATCTGGTAATCAAATGAGATTGCAAGGATGTAATTATGGCAGCAAGGGAGTTGAAATTCCGTAAATAGAGACACGAAATTGCAACCTTCAACCAAGTCTTTACGATATTCACACGCACTTTGTGACTGACTTGAGATTGCAAAACGGATTCCAACACGTATTCTGATAAGCAATTGGTGAACAATAAAGACATGCGCACATTCGATGCCAATTTCAAATGTGCCTTTTCGGCCGTAAAATTGCCATTGAGTAACTCATCTGGTTGAATAGAGCGAAAGATTTCTGATTCAATTAGAGTGAATTGTTTCGCTAATTCAAGGCCATTAAAGTCAAGCAAGTTTGGTCTATAATTTGTCAAGACCCAACTTTGCTCGCAAAGAGAGTACCACTTTGGAAATAAGTCAGTGGAGGGGATTGAAGTGAAATGTCTTGAATTGATGTACCCCCTAGGGCACCAATTGTCTCCCAAAATTTCTCGATAAGTTTTGACCACACTTTCTATGGTGTTGAATTGACCCTTTGTCAACAAAGAATTCGAAGAAGAAGCGTGATTGCTTACTCCAAGAGGAATCGGCAAGGTCATTGATTTTAAGGAGCTTGCAACGGAACTGCTGGTGTTAATTTTCGTAAGCTCATACCCATCTACCATCGAATATCTCGACTCCATTGAAGAATCGGAATTTCTGCTCTTCGGAAGCAAGATGAATTCTTTTCTTTCATTTTTGGCCAAGGTAATACTTCTTACCTTAATTTGCAGCTTTGCGGACTTATCATCCATAGAGAGAAGACTAGACGCAACCTCAATCAATTTCATGGCTTCAATGGGTAGGGTGAGAAAGGCTCCTTCATTGAAAAAGTTCACTAAGGTTGGCAAGTGCTGGTCATCATTTTCATGGGACCAATAGGATTCCATCCATATTTGAAATATTTTGCAAATCAATCTTCTTCTATTCTTCAACTTCACATTCAACAGGGCATCGCTAACCTCTGAAGGCTTAATATGTATCTGTGAAGCATCGTATCTGTCAATTAAAGCTTCGGCGAAATCAAAGCTGCTTGCAAATCTTCTGAAACAAATAAAAAATGTTGAAATGAAAAAATATTCAGGAGGAGAAGTTTCATTAGTGAGAGTATAGATCAAACCTTTGAACGAAGCTCCTAATAAGTTTCCGTTTGCGTCCACAAGTAATTCATCCTTAATTGTAAAACTGTCGTTCTCGACGTTTGAGTCGCTCATGAATTGGCTGAACTCAACTGAATCTTGCCGGAAAGTTGAATCCTCATTAGTGAACATAACTTTATGAAGAATATCTACTCCATTGGCCGAAATTCCAAAGTCCCCTGCATCACCAGTCCCTGAACGGAACATGGAGTATCTGTTGGCGTTTATAGGATTTGTTTTTTTCATTCTCCTCAAATCCACGTTCTTAAGAGACAAAGATTTGGCCATTCCCACAGAGCATTTCTTAATAAATTCCTCAGGATCAATACGCATTTGAGAATAATTAGGGTAAGACCGTTCAGAACTCAATTTGAAATCACCCACAGTGTCGAAAAGTTTCCTTATAGAAAGAATAGTACCGCTTATAGCCATCACCATTCTCGACGCAACATCAATCAATGTTTTTCCTTCGGAAGTATAGGAATAAGCATAATTGTTATGGAATGAAACAGCACTCCTGTGCCGATCCAGATCCTTATTGGTAGAATTTACCAAGCTTTTCACACCGGTCACAAGGTCGCTGACAAGTGATAATAATGTGTCCAAAGATGAATCCAAATCCGTTGCCTTCTCAACAGAGTATGCCGAGCCGGTTCTTGAAATATACAATAGTTCTCTAAGAAGCAAAATGATTTGATGTGCAACCGTTTCTAACATTTCACATCCTGTAGAATTGTGTTCGATCAAATCCACTCTTCCAATTAAGAGTGCTAGATACGAAAATAAAATACCGTTGATCTCAGTTACCCTCTGTTTTGCCATAGGCGGAGACGACAAGAGTGGGTAGTTACTCAAGTCCTCTTGTAACTGCTTCTCGGTCTTTCTTTTGATTATCTCACTGCTCTCACGGGCCCAAATCTCGAAAAATTTCGTCGCTCTCCGTATCACTTGGAAGATTAATAACATTAATATTTCAATTTTGTCAAAGTTGGAGGTGCTCTTGAACTCATTTGCCTTGGACATCAACAAAAACCAATCCGAGAGCAAAGATTTACGGGCTTTCCGAACAATCTGTCTCTTAATGACCACTTCATTAGACCGAGACAAGCAATCTGTTTCTTGGAGCAAGAACCGAACACCATCTCTGACTGAGTTCACAACTTGGACCGAAAATGTTTTTTTTCCATTAAGAGTAGTTCGAGAAAGCGGATTCAGCAAAAACTTACCGCAAGATGAAAATAAAGGTTGTAAATAGTGTGAATATTCCAATGAGCTTCCCATATCGTCATCCTCACTAGAAGTAGACGCAGCCATTGCAAAATAGTTCATTGGAATCCACCCTCTGTCTAGCGTTTCAACCAATGTCACCTCGCCCCAACCAGATTCTTCAATTGTGTGCACAAAAGCAATATCACCCTTCTCGAACGCTAAACATACTGAGTTATCTGATTCTGTTTGGGTTTCTTTGGGGTCAAATGGGTGCAATGCTCTAATAAAGAGGACAGACATATCTTCCTCGGGCGAATCGGATATATTCGACAGGTCGTTGAAACTCATAGACGTTTCCTGGTTCATTGAGCGAGTAAGTTCTGAATTAAAAGTTGAATTAGCGTATTGTGTTCGTGTTTGAGAATTTTCTGACTCCGCGAATGATATGTTAAGGCCACCCTCCATCAGATCCGGCTTCGTGCCAAAGTTTTGATCTGTTGGAGAGCTCGAATCCGGGGGACTTCTGGGTCGATAAAAATTTTGAGCCACATGGAAGTTAACCTCTGATCTGTTTGAATCATCCTTAAGAAATGAATTTCTATTCGGTTCATCCGTAGAAGATTCATTGTCATCTTGAGGTTCTGTGTGGATTTTCTTATAATATGCACTGGCACGGTGGTCCGAAAGGAGTTTTGTGGAGTTTGCTCGTTTCACATTCAACTGGAAATTATTGTGAAATTGGGACGACTCCTCTGTTGCCGAATTTCTTGCCTGATGAAGCGTCGAAGAAAGTCGGTGGAATTTATTCTCAATGACAATTTCACCTTGCTGCGCTCCTTCGAGTATGTCATTTTGTCTGTAGCCAGAATATTCCAATTTAGGAGTCTCATCCAGTAACGGGTTTTCTAATGGAACCTCATCATCGATATACGAGCCATCAAAGTTCAACCGGGGTGTGGCATTAAGATCAATGTAGGTAGTCAGTGATTGGTGGTCCTCAGATACCGTTCTTAGGAGGGAATTGTTAATAGATGAGAAACTTTGGTTTTCACTGGCAGTGACGTAGGTATTGAGAGTCTGGTTAGAAACACCGGGAGGTTGAGACAGTGGATAGTTGTCCTCGGAATCATATTCTGAGCCAAATGCGTCCGAATGAACTTCATCTTCCTCATGAACAGTATCAAATACAGCACTGGTTTCATTTGGATTGAAATTGGACTCGACTGGCGAATATACGCTCGAAGATACGCTGTAGTGAGGATGCACCATGACAAATGGCAGAAACTAGCGAACAATATGGGTAATGACGACAGGATTTACCAATTCAAGGAAATTAGTGTGGTAGAAGCTATTAGCGGGCAATCAATTGAGCTAACCTATAATCACTGCAATGCAAGGGGTCGCTGGGGGCAAGGTTATTGGGGCAGCCGATGGCAGGTAAAATCGGTCAATAGGCCAACAGGTACTTAATTGTGTGTTCAATGAAAATAAACTGCAGGATACGTATGGGCCAAAAATGTTCCTGCTGGCGTGGTGGGTCTAAGAGCGGGAGAAATATTATTAAAAACGGATAACTACGCATTTCACCTGGCCATTGATATCGGAGGAACGAGCAGATCATCCTCTTTTCGTGGGTTAGATTGAATAGAAGGGAATACAATGCTAGTTCTCCAAAGACGTGAAGCGCACCGCGTCTCGACATTTGGCTCAATCCTGCGTGGATGCGAAGCGGCAGGACGGGTCTTGATAACTAAACGCGAAATCTCGCTGGGTCAGATTAGTCGACAAGATAAAATAAGAGAAAACAGAATGCGAATTAGAGATCAGTCGAATAGCAGAATCACAGAATCATAGGATATCAGAAAAGTGGAAAAGTGTCTAGATGGAACTGTAGAATACCGTGCGCATACGAGATCTCAAATAGTAACTTCTGGCAACATGGATGGGGCAAACGGAATATAATGTCGGACCTTCGCTTCGGGTGTGCTTTAAGTGCGGTGCCCTGTCCTATTGTACATCACGTGACGATTACGATTAAGTTGTTTTTGGTGCAGGCAAACTATGCACTTGATCTAATGTCGAAGTTTAATCTCTTTGGTCTTTGGAATGGTACCCTCGTATCTAGGAATAAATGCTTTCCGTAATTGAGCTGTCACCCGTTGGTAATACCCAGTATTTCCGTGGTGGCGGCCAAGTATTTTACCTAAATATGAGTTCTTTCCCACGAGCAAGGTCATAAACATGTATTTCAATTTCTGTTAACTTCTTCCAATGCCTAACTTATCTTCTTCTCCGTGTATATATTCACCCATGTTGCTGAAATCATGATTATGCCCATTTCTTGCTCCATGAGTGAATCATCCGGTATATACTTAAATGACACCCACACCTCTCACAAAATTGGTTAATGAGAGATTCACCTAGTCTGCAAAATTAGCAAAGATGTCGTTCAGCTGTCAGACTTGCTCCTTTGGGCTGACCGATATAGGAAAGCATCTTTCTCAAACACGCCACAAAAAGGTTAATTATGACGATTTAAATGAGATTGTGGAGTGTGAGGAATGTGGTGATGACAATATACACTTGATCCGGTTGCTTCGATATGGCCTTTCTGATATGGCATTGGTATGCTTAGCCTGTTCCGAGAAACGAACACCGGTGGCTCTGGCTGAGTACACTCTTACCAATGGTTCTCTTTTCTCGAAGTTGCCGCTGTACTACATATTCAGAGACATCGAGTGTTCGGAATGCAAAACTGATCGAAACTTGTACGTTGGGCTGGAGGGATCTCCGCGTGTCATCTACTGTGAACTGTGCTTGGGTAAGCACGAGAAAAAGGGGCACCAATACTTTTCTGAAGACCATGAAAAGTTCTTGTTCGTCCTTCTTGGTTTAAAAGAATTCGTCCCCAAGGCGGGGGCATCGAAGAATGGGAAACGGAAAGTTGGCAGGAAGGGCGGTCGCCGGGTGAGAGAGAAAACAGTACACCCCGACGCAGAGCAAAGAAGAGCCCACTACGAGAATAAGAAGGCTACTGAGGCGGCTTTTAAATCCAGTAAGACCATCAAAGCTGTTGGTTCTACCAGCAACACCCCTCCCTTGTCAAGAAATTCAACCCCCAAGCCTTCCAAATTTGGAGACTCGTCAACCAAAAAGGGTTCGTCTAAACCGGCATCCTTTTCTTCTAAAAAGGATCCGAGCCCTCGGCCTGTTCTGCGTGAATCAAAACCATACCAGCCCTCCAAAGGCGGTAAGAACGACGATCAAAGAGAAAAGAATGGTAAAGATACTGCTTCTACACGTTCACAAAAGTCAGAAAAGCCCCAGGTATCGTCTCTGCGTCTTGCAATGAAAAATGAGAATTTGAAAAAAGGTCTCAAGCAAAATTCTCAGACAAAGACTGGAAAGCTGAATACTGATAATGAGAAGAAAATTTCCAGGAATAAATTGAGGACAGCTGATGAAGTTTCTTCTTCCGATAGAATTGATAAAAGAGCGCCTTCGAAAGACAAGAAGGTCGGTAAAAAAGGTGATAAAAGCGCTGATAAGCAAGATTCTCCTTGCTCAAAGACAGAAAGATCGACTGTGCCACAAACGAAATCAAATGAAAAGCCATCTAAGGTCAAAGAAATTAATGCAATTCCGAAGCTCAAGTTTCCGCCAGGAATCGAAAAATACGAACCTTCTAAGACCCCCAAGATAACATATGATTCGATGAATGAATATTACAACGAAATGTGTTATAATTTGTTTTTGGAGGAAAAATCAAGTTTATCCATGAGTAATAATATCATGATTACAGCAAATGAATTCGAACTTGAGTGGTATGCTGATCAAGACAAAAAGCACAAGCAATTCAAGTTCAACATTTCCATGACGCAGGACTTTTACGATAGGTTTGTCTCCAAAAAGATGCAAGCTTTAAAGAAATTGCCTTTCTCTGTCAACCAGGCCGTATTTTTGATTTTAAACGATGATATTGTTTGGTACGGTAATGTTGTATTGTCTGAATTGGGCGGACAAAAGGGTAAAAAGAATTTTAAAAAAGGTCGCGGCAAACCGTCCCCATCATCTAAGTCGACACTTGAGGTTATGGTTGAACTTTACAGCTGGAATAATATGCCCTTACCTATAAGTGTGGACGTTAATTTGTTGAAGATAATGCCCGTATCTATCCCCGTTAGTAGGGTGTTTTTGGCTATGTCAAGAATCAATAATCCAAAGTTTATTGATATGATTTTGGGCAAAAAGCCAATTAAGCAAATTGTGTTCAAAAATTTCTTGAAATTTACAAAGGAAACATTCAATGGGTCGCAAAAGGTGGCAATTCAATCTGTGTTGAACAATTCAATTACGGTCCTTCAGGGTCCACCCGGAACCGGTAAAACATCCACTATCTACGAAATTATCCTACAGCTATTGGAAAACTTGAACACTTTCCCAATTCTTGTTGTTGCTGCATCCAATATAGCGATCGATAATATTGCCGAAAAGTTATTACCCAAACATGGCAAATCAATATTGAGGATCGTTTCCAACGAAAAAGAACCTGAATATAATAGAGAGCATCCATTGTCATCTATTTGCTTGCACCACAAAGTCTATGATGGATTGCCATTGCATTTCCAGGAAACCATTAGAGAAATGAGAAGGCCAGGCTCTTCGATTAGTCAATCTCAGTATAAAAAGCTTTTATCTGCTCAAATTGACTACACTAATACTATTATTGGTCTGGCTAGGGTCATATTTACTACAACTGTTGTGGCGGGTGGAAATCAACTCAAACCTATCAAGAAAATGCCTGTGGTCATCATGGATGAGGCAACTCAATCATCAGAGCCAACTACTTTGATTCCTCTCTCCATGCCTGGAGTTGAGAAGTTTGTGTTTGTTGGAGACCAAAAACAGCTAAGCAGTTTCAGTCAAGTTCCCAATTTATCACTTTCTTTGTTTGAACGAATAATTTTGAGTGGCTCCTACAAGACCCCACATATGCTCGACACCCAGTACCGTATGCATCCCGCGATCAGTGAATTCCCAAGAAAGAAATTTTATGATGGTTTATTGAAGGATGGCATAACAGCGGAAGATCGATTCAAGGACGGAATACCATCTAACCCTGTGGTATTCTGGGATACTTGTGGAAAATTCCCTGAAGGTACGGTTAGAGCTCGCTTCAGAGAGGATAACGGTTTGACTTATGCCAATAGAGGAGAGGTTAATCACGTCGAAAAGGTGCTTACTAATTTGATTTATGAGAAGAGGATTTCAAGAGGTGATATTGGTGTCATCACACCTTATAGAGGGCAACGTGATTTAATTTCGTCGACTCTAGTGAAGAACGATTTGATCAATCCAGAAAAGGTTGAACTTCAAATTGAGATTGATCGTGATGACTTTTTCAACGATTCGAAGCCAATTACAATTCATATGGTCTCGGATATTATGATTGCCTCCGTTGATGCTTTTCAGGGAAGAGAGAAAGATTTCTTGGTGATGTCTTGTGTCAGATCCAACGAACAGAATAAGATTGGGTTTTTGAATGATGCCAGAAGAATGAATGTGGCGCTCACTAGAGCAAGATATGGTCTTATATTGGTCGGAGATGTGAATTGCTTGTACAAATCCGACCCGCTTTGGAAGGAATACATCGACCTATTGAAATCGAAGAATTGTGTCATTACTGGCGACGATTTTAAATTCACCTGATACTCTCATATCATGCATTGTGATACTAATAGGCTTTTATTGCGTGAAATACCTTATTCATTTTTCTTTTTTTGTTCCTTTTCACTTTGTTCTTTAGATTTCCGGTCTTTCAAGACCTTGAGGAATCCAATAAGAACGATTGAGCAAAGTGGGCCCAATAGCGGCAGAAACACAGCAAGTTTATGCTCACTGGGGAAATAGGCCTGTTGGACCATTTCTTTCTCAAAAAATGCTTTGTCTGAACTTTCAACACTCTTAGAAGCGTACGTAATAGCCGTCTCGAAGTTCAACTGATTCAAACTCTCGATAGATTGGTTGTAGAATCTCAAAGCTTGTTCCGCGTGTAGTTTAGTTGACTCTGGGATAGAAATCTCGTTCAAAGAGCTAGATAATTTGATCAAGGAGGATAAGTTCTCTAGAGACCGTTTTAAGTTCTTTAAAGTCGTGATTCTGTTCAATGAATCGATTCTAATCCAAGGGGATTCTGGATGTCTGGGTACCCCAAGTAACTCAAAAAGTTGAGAAGTAAAGATTTCAAAGACAGGTTGCAATTTAGAAGAACTAAAGTTGAACGCTGAGTTTTCCAATATTGGCATGTCCGTGTTGAAAATGTGGACACCACCCCATTGTGGAATGAGAAACGAATTTGTCTTGGAATCTTCAACTATGAGAGGGATCTTATCGTAGTTGCTTTTTGAGAAGTACAAAATGAAGTTGATGGACGGGTTTATATCATGCGTGTTCAAATTCCAGTCACCAAAGTTAATGAAAGTTGGCAATTCATCTTTTTTGAGAATGTTCACCTTCAAATCTTCGTCATAGTAGGGAGAGCTTCCCAATTTGGAATAATATTGAACTTGCGTGCTGATCTTGAAGTTTGCATAACTTTTGAGCGCGTCAAACACAGGCTTCATCGCTTCAACTGCCGATTCGATCTCCCATGTCACCGGTTTGCCATTCTCGATGAAAAGATTGAACACAATGTTGTAAGTGTTAGAATAGGGAAAAACAACATCTGAATCTTCATCATCTTTTCTTCCGCTGAGAATCGATTGAACCGCTCTTCTTTCGTCTCCAAATACCTGGTTCAATAATACCTCCGGAACAAATTGCACACTCGAGTCATTGGAATTTATGGTAATATTAATTGACTTGGATGTGGAAGACACCTTATAAGAATTCTCTTTGGCACCTTTCTCTATATCAACATTCAAAGAATATGAGTCTTCCAGGACAGGGGTGCCGTCCTCCCGTTTTAACTGTAGAGCCCAGTTTTTACCCAAGCCCCATTGCAGATTAGCCGAATCGATCTGCTTCTGCCACGCATCAAGAAGGTGGGCGTGGGAGGAGTCTATAGAAACATAGATGGGAATGTCAAACCTTACCGTATCTTGGAAAGTCACTGTGTTGGCCACAACTTCATCTATTGGTAGTGGGGCACGATAAATCTGAGTGGTGTATAGGAACAAAGGAACACCGCATGATAAGATAAATATTAAGGTGCCAAAGATGATATTACGCCTCGATCGAGTAATGTAATTGACTTCTTGTGAGGCAGCCATTAGACTAGTTGGTGTGGTGCTTGACAGATATCAGTCGCGCCAAATATGATCTCGCGTTTTTTAGCCCCAGCCCGAACCAAGTACAGTGACGACCGACTCTAAATAATAAACTTACCGACAAAATAGGAATTCTTACTAAATTTTCGGAAGTAGTGGATCGTATATAGAGATTTCAAGAACTTCATGGACTCCGATCGGCAACCGGGAGGGGAAACCTATCTTTTCAATTCTATTTTATTCCATTTGTGATAAATGCATTGTTTTATAGGCAAAAATTGAGAATGTGCAAGTTTGATAAACATTTTCAAAATGTGATAATTTCGATTGAATTTTCAAGGAATAGAAGAGTATAACATCTTGGAAGTCTCAGAATCTTTTGAAGTAAGGTCCGAACGCCGTGAAAGAGAGGAACAAAGAAGCAGAAAAAAAAAAAAAAAAATCACGATGTGCTAGTGTCATATGTGAGCCGTCGCGCAACCGTAATCTTAACTACCAACCTTTTCATGTTCAAGAAACACCCTCAACCGAAACCATCGGCGAACATAAAGTCGTCAGAGAGAAGGAACCTTCTAACATCCATTTGTAAAGAGTATGATATCGATAGGGAAAACTTAGCGAAAGAAGATGAGCTCGACTTACTCCCAGCCACCATCAAGCAAGCATCATACCAAAGCATCCAGGGCCAAAAGGGAACTCTTTTCTTTGACACCGATGAAAAGCCGTTGTGGTTTCAACCAAGAGACCATCCTTTATACCCAACCATTTACACGTTGTGGAAATCGGCCTATATCCTTCCTATCATTTTGACAAATGATCCAACTATTGAGAGATTGCTAAACTTTGCTAATTTAATGTTGCCAGGATGTATTCCGCCCTTTGATCCTAGAGCGACTAAGGGAACCTTGGTAGGTGTCGCATGCTACAAGAATCCTACCGTGATAAAGGCAATTGGTCACTGCTCCCTTGACATGACTCAATATGACGATGTCATAGATAGACGTGGTACTGCTGTTACTATAATCCACTCTCTTGATGATGAACTTTTCAAACTTTATGACTATCCAACAGATATACCACAGAAGGTGAATTATATTAAACCGGGCCATCTGTCTGTGATTCATGAGAACTTAGAAATCGCTCACCTAGCTATAGTTGACAACGAAAAAGAAGAGACACGGGAAGAAGAAGAAGTGGTTGGACATGAAGGGGATGAATTTGAAGAAGAGTCTTCTTTGAAGGTGGAGGATATTGATAATTTTTTCGTCAGAGCCTTCATCCAATCTGTGAAACAAAGTAAGATGGAGTTTCCAGTATCTGCTTCGAAGTTCATGTCGGACCACGTGCTAAAGAATTTCCCCCGTATGGATCCCAAATACTGCAATATCAAGAAATCATCTTGGAAAAAGACGGCTAAATTTTTGAAGGCTTTAGAGAAGATGAATTATTTGACTCTCAAAGGGAAGGGCGATGATGTGAATGTCACATCTATCACCATTAAGCCTGAAGTTGTGGCAAACTTTGTACCCCATAAAACGATGGAGGAGAAAAAATCTGACGCAACTCCTAGCAAAAAGAGTCTAGAAAAGAAATTGCATGTTCTCTCTTTGTATAAAGCAAACAACAAATCAAGAATGGTTTTCAACAAAGTGGAGAAAGACTTTTTGAAATTATACACAAAGCAAGAGTTGAAGGAGATCTTGAATGAATACATTAAGGCATGTTCTTTACCCAATAAGAGAAATCCCAAAATGATAAACTTAGACTCCACCTTGGCCTCACTAACTGGAATGACTGACGAAATGGTTGCGAGAGACAAATTGCAAGATGCGTTTTTGAAAAAGTTTTCGCCCAATTTCTGTGTTTTAAAACCAGGTGAGCCGTTCAGTAACTCGGTTCGTGTTTACAAAGGAGACCCACCTAAAATCAAGATTCTTACGCAAAATGTGTTGGGGAGGAAAAAGACCACAAGTGTGCTGAATTTTGAGACCTTCTTTATCAGGCCCCAGGAATTGGCCGAGGATTTGAAGAATTTATGTTCAGGCTCTACAGCAGTCAACCCATCAGTCCATAACCCTAATGTGACGGAGGTGATGGTTCAAGGCCCACATGGACCAGCGATTGTGGAATATTTGAAGACAAAGGGCGTACCAATTTTGTTCATCGATTTTGAAGACAAAAGTAAAGGCAAAAAGAGAAGATAATTGTCTAAATCACATCGACTTCGTGAGGATCATGTATGTCATTAATAGCTATTTAAAAGAAAGTATAGGAAGCAAGCAAAAAGCTTCAAAATTGTCTGGAGGTGCCCAATGAGAATTATATGACAATCTCAATAATCTTTTGATATGGGCCTGCGCTGACAAACGCAGACTTAGTTGCTGGATTTACCTGTAATGTTTGTGCCGGGATTCCCCCGGGATAGACATGAGCGTTTCTGCACTGACTGATGTTGATGTAATTGAGAGGAGAGTAACCACTCAAGAGAGCATCAACTCCGGCCCTTGTGACGCGAACACACCCTTTGACGATCAATTTCTCCAAATTGGTCAAATTAAGAGAAATGGTGTAAAGTGAGGAGTCACTAACAGCAGAACCACAGAAGGAAAGGTCCAATTCCCGCAAGTTTTGACAGCCAAGACTAATCACATCGACTGAAACATCCAGTAGAGAGCAACAGAAGTTCAAGTCTAAGATTTCCAAATTAGGAGCCGCGTTAACCAAAGCAAAGATGGCCTTGTCTGTCAAGAAAGTGCAATCTTTCAATGACATCTTCTTCAAGTTTGAAAAGCTCCGATGCGACCAATACTGAAAGCCCGCATCAGTAATTGTAGTGCATCGGGTGAGGTCCAAAGATTCTAATCTCGTACTTGCATGTACGGAAATGTGGTGCATGATATTGTCTGTGAGGTGCTTGCAATAGCCAAGGTTGACAATCTTCAAATGTTTGGACCCCACATCATTGTGGTGATACGCACCTTCAACAGTGGAAGGCTGACCATCATCGTTATTCCACCCGATTAAACGTTCAACGACACTGTCATTCACCTTGCGGCAATTCGATAAGTCCACTTCCTCCAAGTTTCTGCCGACAGATCGGGAAGTCAAATCCATAATAGCCATTGCGCTTATTTCCCACGTGGATCTCATCTTTAGCACCTTGATAGTTCCTGACATACCAATTTCGTTTACCATGTAACTGAAACCTTCATCGGTAACATGGAAACAACTCGAAATATTGATCGACTCAGGCCGGGCGCCGACAAAGTCGGTGATGGAAATGAGCGCACTGTCATCAACAACAGTATTCCACGGAGTTAAATCTAGGGTCCGGAATAGATTTGGTGCCACGTATAATAGCTGCCGCCAACGTCTGCTGATCACCCGTAATTTCATTAGTTCGGGCAAGGAGAGATACTCAAATACCTTCAATAGAATTTTATCTGGAATCGAGCCGGTGCTGACCAAGACTGACGACCTTCTGCGGCCGGCTAAATTGGCCAACTTGATTCTCTTGGAGTGGGGCATGTACTGGAAAGGCTGCTTGCGACTTGACGGAGGAAGGAACGTATTCAAAGGATCAGACGGATTCAAGGGTGGAACCGACATGGCAATCGGGCCCTCCGGCAAGCGCTGGATGGGGGACATGCTATCGCTAATGGACTTGCGCTTCCGCAGGTCCGCGAGTTTTGTTGCGACGAAGGCCTTGGATTGGGGATCGAGCTCGTTGGAGCCGATGGGAGAGATGGAACGAGAGCGCGCCTGCAGCGTGGTTTCGTCCGAGTTGAAAAAGCCCCAGGTGGGGTTAAAAATGGACGGTTGGGGCGCCACGATCTGACGGGAGGAGAATTCGGGAGATTCTGTTGTAATGGGGCCCGATTTTGGCGAACATTCGATGGGGTCTGCAAGGAGGGGTGACTTCACCGGGGACGGGATGCGTTTATCGCGGTCGTGGGCCCCGTATGCGATGGAGAAGACCAGGTTTACCAGTGACTGAGCTGTCTGGTTAGAGTTCTTGCGAGCAGTGGCGGTGAGGCGGATTTCCTCGGCCACATTCGGGTATTGGGCACACACCGCCTCTAACTGGTCGGTGCGGATGACGATGAGCTCGACCGAGGTGACGGTACGAATGCTGGCGCTGCGCGGGGAGGCGGCACCTTGGAGAAACTCAAGGAACGACATTTCGCCAAAGTAGGAGCCGGACTTCAACCGAGCCAACACCTTTTCGCCGGTCAAGCCGGGGCCGGGGATGTCCACCACTTCAACCTCGCCACTCAGAATGAAGTAGATATCGGAGCCCAAATCGCCCTTGCGGAACACGTACTGGAACGGGGTGAAGTTGATGGGCTCGACGCCTAAGGCCATCTTGTGGATGATGTGCGACGGGAGGTTTTTGAACATGGGCACGGACTTGATGGAGCCTTGGATCGACACGGTCTGGTCCACGTTGTCCGCGGGGATGAGCGCAGCCATCGAGCGCGACTTGTGGGCGTCGTTCGCGAGCTGGGACAACGGCAGGGCCACCGGCGCAAGCAGCAACGCCCGCACGTTCGGGGCCGGGGAGCGGCTGAGGCGGAGGATGGGGATCTCGGCCTTGTTCTTCTTCTCGTGCATGGCCAAGCGCTCCTGGGCCTCGTCGCGGATGCGGCGCTCAATCAACGGGTACAGCCGGAGCACGCCGTTGAGGGAGTCTGCCGTCAACACCCCTACCAACACCTTCTGGCGGGCCACCACGGTGGCGGTGCGCGGTCGGTTGAACAAGATGCCAATCTCGCCAAAGAACGAGCCCGGGGCCAACTCGGCGTACACCGACTCGCCGTCGGTGGAGGTGACACCCACGGTGCCCTTCAAGATCCAGTACATGGACAAGGCCGGGTCGCCCTCCTTGATGATGTACTCCTGCGGGTGGTACTGCACGAGCTTGAGCTTGGCGCCGACCTTGGTATGGAACGACTTGGGAGCGTCTTTGAAGAGGGGGAACGTGACGAGTTTATTGAAGAGCGTGGATGGAATGGCCTTCAGCAGGGCGGCGTCCGCGTCGGAGTCGCTGTCCTCGAGTGGGCCGTTGTAGTCGTAGAAGTCCTCCGAGAGCGGCGGCAGCGGCAGCGGCGACACCGGCTGCTGCGGGGACACCACAGTGCGCTTGTCCGGTTCCGGGGCCACGGCCAACGGCGACGAGCTTGATGGCTTGAACTGTCGGGAGGGCAGTTTCATGGCGCCGTAAGGGCTGTGGGTGCCGTATGGGCTGTGGGGTTCGGGGGTGGAGAGCGGTTGTCTGCGAAACAAGGCGGGGCGGTGGATCGGAGGACGGGAGGTTGCGTGGACCGCAACTGGGGACAGGAGTGGGAATGAGCGGGAGTGAGTGGGAATGAGTGGGGGTGGGTGGAAATCAGGTGGGAATCCGGTGGGAATCAGGTGGGAATCCGGTGAGGAATGGAAGGAGGAAACGGGAGGCGGAAGGTTTGAGCCGCTGGAGGAGAAACACACCGATGAGAAGCGAGCGGAAGTTCCGACAGCAGCCGTAGTAAGGACGGGTCTGGTAAATGGTTGCGTGTGTGCCGGACGGCGATCACACACTCTTCGATTCCACGTTTGACGCCGTGCGGAAAAACGCACGCAGCCGGCACATAGCCGCTGCGCCGCGAAATAGCCCGCCGTCAGCCGAGAAAAATAAAAAACCTCCCGGTAGGCGCGGGTCACGCGAGGGCCGCAGCCATGGCGGGGGCCGGGTGGTGGCGCCAGCTTGCACCCATATCGGCCACGGTGGGGCGCTGCAGCAATGGGGCGCCACGGTATCCATGCCCGAAACCCGCGCGCCGGTGACGCAGAGGGAACATAACCCATGTATGTGCGCCAAACACTGCGAGTGAATTCAACTACATCTGGTGAAGGTGGTTCACTCTGCACAGTAGCGACAGCTCTGAGCGCGTGATGGTCTAAATAGGAAATGAGCTACAACGCCGCCGGCTCACCGATTCACGAGTCGTGGATGCCCGGGGTGGTTTGCGCGAAGGGCGGCCGTGGTGCGGCATGGAGGGTAAATCGGTTATGGGTTGTGGTGGGCGGACGAGGGACCCGCATGGGGCGGAAATGTGGTTGCGGGGCTGATGTTGCCTGAACCCCATTCGCTGCGGCCCGGATGCGGACGGCCGCCACGTGATGAGCTGGCCGTGCCTCTGGCATCGTCACATCCCGCTAGCGGTACGCTTAGGTCACGTTTTGGAACCCATTTGTTCGATGTGATTTCAAGGTACCACACGTGGAAGCGATTGGTGGAAGCTTCGCCCGCCTCCGCGGACGCGCCGGGGTGCCCCTTTTGCGTCAAACTGGAACTGTGCGCCAGAAATCGGACGGAACAACCTGCCGGCCGTGCAGGGAGACCTCCAATTTCATGTTGGCGGCGGCAGTACAAATGGGCTTATGCATTGCAGGAGAATCTTGGTGCTGAGGGCCGGGCAGCGGAAAGCGACCGTCGGCCATCTCCAGTAGCAGGCGAGTGGGCCTTGAAAATAATGGAAGTGTCGTAGCATGTCCGCATCGTGCGCACACCCACCGAAAAAAAAAAAAGAAAAAAAAAAAAAAAAACAACTTTAATGAGAAGTTTGAATGCAAATAAAACAAAAAATAAATAAAATAATTAAAAACCGCGTAAAAATTAAATAATAATCAAATATATATTTAATATTAATATAAAACAAGATAAAAACGAAATAATAAATGAACGTGACAAGGCATTCTCGAAAGTCCAGCCGTGGTATCGGCATTGTCCTCCCATAATTGGTCACCGGTGTCACAACAACCAAATACGGCCTCTTCCTGGGTGGGTGATCCCAAGTGCTGATGACAATCTGGGGCATGCAAATATACGACTTGCGCCCCCATCACGTCACTGAAAATACGACTCTCATGTCGGCAGTAGAAGCCGAGCTTCTATGCCTATCAAAGTGGGACAAGGAAAGTAATGGCGCAGGAGAGCGGCCGCGAGAGTATTCGATTGACTTTAGATACTGACTTGTTTGACAATGCGGTGCCGGGGACCATTACACAATTGTCGGTGATGGTGCGCGGTGGTGCAACCTGCGGAGGTCCACGACAGTGAAATCAATGCGTGGTGGAATCAATGCATGGTGGGACCATGCCATGGTCGAGTCGGGTTCGCGTGGTTAAAATATTTATTTACATGAGACGCTAGTTCTTGAAGTCAATCACCACCGATGGGCCCAAGGTACTACTCAAACAGCACTGGCCAATCAAGTTGGGCTTCTTGGTGCCCGGAGGTTGGCTCGCATACACCGCTTCCGACGCCGCCTGGATGTTGCGGATCACCTCCTCATCGCTAAAGTCGCACCGTGCCACCGGAATGCTCAAGAGATTGCTCTTTTGCTTGAAGTTGAACGCACCAAAGTTCTCCTCGATGATCAGAACAATGTTGTCCGCCACAGTGCCCCGCTTGGCCGTAGGCATCAAACCCTTGGGACCCAACGTGCGGGCAATGGGCCGGAGTGCCGCCACCATCTCCGGCGTGGCGTACGACTGGTTGAACTTGCCAAGGTCCACTGCACCCAGCTGGATCTGCTCCACCAATTCAGCACCGCCCACGAGGATGCGCTCGTCAAGCGCATGGAGTTGCGCGCGCACCTCGTCGCTCAGAGTGAACACAACCGCCTTGTTGTCCTTGATCGGCTTGGGGAAGAAAATCTTGCCCTGCAATGGCGTGGAGCCCTTTTCCGGGAGAACGGTGATTTGCACCGAGACAGTGGTTTTCTTCGCGGGCTGGCCCACCTCGGCGGCACGCATGTAGCGCATGGCCGAGGGCACCTCCATGTACAACGCGTGCGCCGATGGCGGCTGCTTTTGCTTGGCCTTTTTCGCCTGGGCTCTTTTGGCCAAAATCTTAGGATCCTTCACCGCGTGGTCTTTAGGAGACGGACGAGAGCCGGGGACGGCATTGTAAAGGACCTGCCTTGTGGAAAACGTGCGTAGAAGCGGGGCGGAGAGCTTCGATGCCCGTGTGAAAGATGCAGTCAACATGGTGGAGGATAGGGTATAGCGCAGGCGAAGAAAAATTTGATGGAGTGAGAGTAGCGGCACGAGGATATGAGCACGTGAGGGAACCGCTTGAATCACGTGACACAATCACGTGACCGGTTCCACCGGCGTCGCTGCGCGGTGGGTGAGACGATGTTTTATGGATGGCGGCAATGCGCGATGCAGGTTCCGGGTACACCTATGTAACAGTTGCTAATTTTCGAGCAGGCCAATTCCGCGTTTGACCCCAGTCCCCATACGGCAAGAACATACGCGGCTTGCATGACGATGGGGTAAGAACAATGGGTGATGTAACGGTTCTAGCTGGAGTCGTACTGTGACATGGACGGCGTATTTGCCTCGGGATTAGCCGTAGTTTCGGCGTTAGCGAACGATTTTTTTTTTTTAAAAAAGCCTCCAGACTTGTTGTTCGCAGTGGGGCCTATTGGGCGCATGTGATTTGAACCGAGATATTGGTCCGAGGCAATTTAGTCGCGGGAAGTTTGGCCAAAATGAGAATCTACAATCCATTCGGTGTCTCACCCGCATAGTATAACCGTGGCCTCCGGTATCTGATGGGGTTACCGTAGGCTAGATGGTCTTGCGTTGTCCCAACATGGCAATCGTTCCAGCACATGGTGCAGATCCGCCATGGCATCGGATCCCCGGGTAGGTCCTGCGTGCACGTGACATTATACTATTTAAGCGTGCCTGAGATGTTAACCGGCGGCGGATGGTGACGAAATAACATTTGCATAGATGAGGCGTCGTCGTTCTAGGCTCGCTTATATCCTATGTTTAGCCGGTGCCGCCAAACTTCAATGACCCTGAACTTGGCGGTGCATCAAAGCTGCAGCCAACGGACGTGATATCTCCCGAACTATCCGTTCCACAGGACGCCATATCTGCACACACCTTTAAGCCATATCTTTTCTATTTTAACGGGAAAGGCAGAGGCGGAAGTACGGGGCGAACTTGATACACATTTACCGTAAGCAGGTAATTCAGAGATTAAAAAAAAAAAATAATTGCCCGCCGAATATATAGAAGTATGGAAGAAGCAATGCCTTCCGCATCTCGCGGAGCGATTAAAAGGCAGACGCAATGATGGGTCCGATCGTTAACCTGCTACACTAATTACTACAGGATTGAAATTTGGTGTGTCCGTCGTTGCCCCTATTGGCAATGGGAACGGCAATTTGGCATTAATGATAGAAGCGCGCCTCAAGCGATGCAAGATGCCGGCCGAATGGCTTTTTCTGTTATTTCGACCACGGTGCATGATGAAATCTTGAACGGATGCGTCTAGTAAAAATAACCCGAACCCGATAATATCTCCGAGGATGAACAATGACCGGTTTTTGCGTGTACAACCACAGTCATCGCCTGCGCCTATAGTAGCAAGTTAATTGCTTGGTGTATCATTTCTTTTCCCGTTGGCTGTGTCATGGTCAGAATGCATGACGTCGAGGCTGTAGTGACCCGGGCTTGATTTCGAATAAAAGCGAAAATGAGTCGAGCGTCACCATATCGCCGAAACTTTGACAGATGTAAACGGCGATATAGCAGTTTACCTGGGCAGCCTCATCGAAGTCTAGCACCAGCACTTGTGTCTAGATCGCATTTCGCCCGCTGCAGAGGATGTATATAGTCAGTTATACTGCAGAAACGCGGTTGAGAGTGCATGAAAAACTAAAAATTCATAGTACTGCACACCGCTAGTCACTTTTTTTTTTTCCCGTATTGGGACTATTGACGTGGAGGTCACAACCCAAGGGAGGAATGCTAGGAATAGGTTCTTTTTTCTTACTGTTTGCCTCCTCTGCTTTGTTTCCAGCTACACCCCTTTCTTTGATTTCCCCCAGTTTCCGCTTTGTTTGATCTCTCCATTTCTGCGCTGTATCTGCCCACTCAGTTTCCTTCATCTCCCAGTCAAATTGTCCCCACAAAATCCCGTCGCGCTTGTATTTGACCTTCGTTACGCGACCCAATTTATTCTTCACTCCATCCTTCACGCGTTACAATCCCCAAATGAGCCATCCCATGCTGAAACTTCCCGGCTCAAACCAGAATCTCCGCATAATGCCAACTACCAAAGTCGATGTGCGTGGGTTGTCAGTTGAGGTTCCGGCGCTTTTGGACGAATGCATGAATTATATTTTCACCAACGGTCTTGTGGAGGGAGTTTTCCGCGTCAGTGGCTCGGCCCGGCGCATGAAAGATGTGGCAGAAAACTACTCGCTCTATCACGACTGGCTCTACTCCTCGGAAAAACTGCCCAGTGCCCATGACGTGTGCGGAATTATCAAGAAGTACTTGCGTGACTACTTGGACTCGATGAACGGGCTCTTCTCGCCGCGGGTTTTGAGTGAAATTCGCCAGGAATATGTTTCCTATACCCACAATACCGACAAGTGCAGCGACGCGTCTTTTAAAAGCGCAAACACGTCGGTGGGTTCCTCTTACTCGCTTCTGTCTGTCATGGAACTGGAGGCGGACACCACCGCCATCGACCCCGAGCATCTCATCGACACCATTGCCCAATGCCTCATGGTCAATAACTTGGAGTGGAAAAACTTGTTTTTTGTCTATTGGTTGTCTTTGATGAAGCGTCTCTCGGCACACCAGGAACAGACGAAAATGTCCATCTCGAACCTGTCGATCATCTTCCAGCCATATCTCTTTCACGACACCACCTTGGAAGACTTGCCCAAATTCAGAGCCGTGTTGACGATATTGGTGGAGAACTTTGACGCTTTTGTGGACAAGTTTGTCTACTACGAAGAGGTCATTGGCGGGCTCCATACCCTCGACCACGATGCCATGTCGCTTTCTCCGAGCGGCTCCCTAACCGCTTCCCCACTTACGGTTTATTCATCAAGCCAAGGCTCTCTACCAAAAGCAGCCGGCGAATCCAGACGCAAAACCTCCATATCCAATAGACTTTCGATGTTTTGGGACAGCTACAATATCCCGGTCAACCGCCCTAAGCGAATGTCTTTCCTCAGTGCCAAGAGCAACGACAAGTTCGCTTCCTCTGAAAATCTCGGCATCGACAATTATTTCAGTATTCCTGTCAAAGAAAAACGCCAACCGGAGGACCTCCAGATTATACCCACCGTTCAAGAACCGAGCAAACTATCGCCGGCCATTGCCAGCTCCCGTAAGGGCGACTACTTTTCTTCGCCAAATGCCGATTTTGAAACCCCACAACTGCCCTCGCTTGTATCTAAGCGCAATAAGAGAAAGAGTTTCTTTGAATATTTCCGCTCCTCGCTGTCTCTAAACAGCCGGGAGAATTTGAGTACAGGAGTACCAACCTCTCCACTCACGCCCAAATCTTTTGGCCTTGGGATACTGAAGGACCTGCTCAATGATTCAATTGATGACTTGTCTATATCCGGAGGTCAAACTCCAAACTTCCCCGAGGGGAGTAAACTTTTGAGCCGCGGCTTTTCTTTGCGCTTCAAAAAGAAGTCCGCTTAACGACGTAACGACTATTTTGTAACATTATTTATTCTGAGCTAGATGTAAAACAATTCTACATGGATACGATTTCATCGTTATGGGGGCGTTCTCGCTTTACTGGGACCCTTCCGTGATTTCACCGTACTGTAATGTATACACGCTTCTCACCGCATTCAAATCGAAGCACACAAACACCGTGATTTAGTGATAGTCTCTCATGTCCATACCACCTGATGACAATTTTGATATCATAGCATCGAATATTTTTGTTGGTTTTCCTGATGGAAAAATCTTCTCTCTATGTCCAACAATGGATCTCTTCGCCGTTTCCATGAACAAAACCTCGATCTGGGTGTTCCGCGTGAATGGCGAACGAGTTTATTCCATCAACAACCGCTGTGAGGTTCTCCATCTCGTTTGGAACCACAGCGGAAAGTTCTTTGCTGTTTCAGGAACCGACAATTTCGTCAAAGTCTATGATTCCAATAATGGGGCGCTCGTTAATACGTTCCGCACCAGTACGATACTACCCATTACATTGACGAACTGGTGCTCTGTAAATATATCTGCATTTTCAAAGAGTTTTGAATCAGAGTATCTACAATTCTTCAAAGTGGACACTTTCAAAAACATGCCCAAGCTATCCAATGAAGTCGATGCCAAAGTGGCTGACACGAAGACGCCTTCTTCGATCAAAATACAACCAGTGACAAGCACAAACGAAGATGAATCTCTCCTTGATTGTTTGATCGTGGTGAATTCTAATGCGTTAATGTCGATTACGTTTGATAACTTGTTCACGGTCACTGATATCGAACTACCGGAAAATTGGAAGATCTTGACCCACGGAGTAGTGGACGATTTGTTTCATCATACCCTTCTTATAGAGGATCACACTGGCCGATTGCAACTTACTGATTTGCAATTGGAGGTTTTGGGGTCAAGTGAAAGAATGCACTTCATTACTATTATTCGGTGGAGTGCCATGCTTGTATCCATAACAAATCACATCAATGAGCAATTTCAAAACATTACCAAGGAAGCGCAAGAATTTATTTCTCTTTTCGATCGCCACTTGGGCAATTTGAAAGATTCTTTATACGCAGATGTTGACCTTACAACAAATTTTCCTCATCCACAGGAAGTTGAGCAAAAAATCATTGACTCATTCATGTACATGTTACTTTCTGGTCTTATACCGGTTGATCTTAAAGACTTTTGGCTCAATCAATTTGGAGAGAGAGGGCTCCTTAAGGTTTCTACCGTGGGTAATGGAGCGTATGATAATGCACGGAAAGCACTGTTCACCCAGATAATATTGGCTCTAGAAAAATTGATCTTGATATTGAGTGATATCGAAGGGGTCATTAACGCAGAAATTAGTGTCAATTCGGAATCTTTTGGTATTTCCTTGGATGCGGTTTCAAGGGCGATTGAACTTTCGCAATTGCTCATAAAAAAGTTTTATGAGTTTATTTGGAAACTAAACGACAACCTGGAAGGCTTTAATAAAACTTTAAACTGGTTGAAGGTGGAGGTGATTGGAAAACTTTCTAAAGAAGATTCTGATCCCCTGTCATTTTTTTCTCTGCATTCGACGATGGACTTCAAAGCCTCGGAAATCATTGATTACATCGAAACGGGATTACTCGCCCCTGCGTTCCTAGAGTATTTGCCGATTGAAGCATCCGATAATGAGGTTCTTGTGGGGGACAAGCACGACTCAGATTTAGAAGGAAGTATTAACGATTTGCTCGACCTGATAAATGGCCAGCTTTTGAAAGGGTTGCAGAATAATCTAATTGAAAAGGTCAACTTTAAAGAATATGTGACCCTTAATACCGAACAGGAGCAGAGAGATTGCAGGTTGCAGTTATTTGATACTGTCTCCATCGTGTCATGCATTAAAGATGTGCGACTTACCTTGATTCGTGTTGAGGGTGCAAACCAAGATAAAGTGGAACTTGATTTCCCCGGAGAAATAATTGCGCATGAGGTGATTGATAAGGATAAAGTTTTAATACTTTACCTGGATTCGGAATCCACTTACAAACTCAGCCTACACCAAGTTGGTTTTGAGAGCAAAGAAGCTCACTCAGTTAGACACATGAAGTTTGATAATTCTTCCTTCGTCAAAAAGCCGGCGTATATGTCAATCAGTGGGGTACAAGAACAATCACGTATTCTTGGTTATGTATTGGATGCTACGAAAAAGCAGTATGTGGTATTTAAGTTATAATCACTCATAAAAGTTTTTGGCGGGACTCAAGCGGTATATCCCAGCCTCATCCACATAGAATTGCTTCATTACGTATTGTTTGTAATAAAAGCGAATATTTCTTTCATTGGGAATCAATTTTTTTTCCCAAACGTACTTTTTCTCAAACGGAGACACTTCGGTGGGGGGATTTTTTATTAGGCGAAGCATGAACCGGTAAAAGTTATTGTTGATGGAAGTTTCTGCACTAATTGTCTTCGCTGAAGTCACTAGTACAAGATGCTTCAAGTCCTCTTCCTCTAGGGGCTTGAAAGACCGGATAAAGTCTTTCATGTAGTTGATCTTCTCCTTGAGTTTGTTCTCTCTAGAGGCCACACTGAGAGGCAATCCCAAACGCGTTGGTTCGTAGTGGACCTCTAATGGATGTATTTTCAAATCCAGCAAAACAGCGGCATTCTGATTCACAAATACATGCAATTTTTGAACCCTAGACAATAGAATAGCCTTGTCGTCCACAACCAAATGCAGCGACTGTAGAGGAGTCAAAATAACCTCATTTTTGGGTAAGACTAGATTCAATTCTTTAAGTAGCAGAAACTCAGAGGTAGGTTCCAGTAAAAGAAGCTGTTCTCTATAACGAGCTTTGCTCTTTTCGTTTCCAAACTCGTATAAGAGGTGCACCTGTGGCCATGTATCTTTCCACGTTGAGTACTTGTGGGAACAGAATTCAGCGATCCAGTGAGATGTAGGTCGACTTGACTTGTAAATGATATCAAGAAGATCGGCCATTCTTTTGTATTTTCGGTAGATGAGGATATCATCTAGGAGGGAGAGAAAGGCTTGTATCCTCTTCGAGTCGACTCCCGCATGCTTGTGGACCGCTTTTCCCGTGCGAAACTCATTAAGAACATTTCGTTTGAGCAAAATCAAGCTTCGATTATCCAATGGGAGTCTACCAATTTTTCGATATAGGTCACGGTAAGACTGAGTTACCTTAGACATGGGAAGATGACGTTGTTGCAACGGAGTGTATACTAATCGAGTCGGTTTGTGTGAA
The DNA here is from genome assembly GCA_003707795.2 of Clavispora fructus. Taxonomy (NCBI): domain Eukaryota; kingdom Fungi; phylum Ascomycota; class Pichiomycetes; order Serinales; family Metschnikowiaceae; genus Clavispora; species Clavispora fructus. The sequence continues at coordinate 36,062 of PPLK02000019.1, forward strand.
GCCCCCCACAATCCATATCCCCTTCAAATGGTTGGGGAAGGTTTCCAACGTTTTCTTTTTGACCATTTATTCAACCAAAATTGCACTATTAATCTCTTCTGTGGATTTGTGAAGGTTATTTCTCGTGTTATTGATCAAAAGTGCTACTGGGATGAACCGGGTGATGTATACACCCGTACACCTTGGCCACGTTAACTATACACGATCACTGACCAGTGTTTATACACTAGGGACATAATGGCATTGGCAGAAACCATTCTACGTACTGTTCACAAACTTGGGCTTTTGCCTAAGATAATAAGAGCACTACCCTTTGTGTCTTTTTTTCTTGCTGTGGCCAGTTTTGCGTGGCTTCTAGTGTTACCTATGGATGGCCAATACAGAAACACATACATCTCTGAGAATGCATTGATGCCCGGCCAGGTCGTTTCCTATTTCAGAGAAAGTGAGTGGAATATTGTTCGTGGATACCGAATGGAAGTCTCCAAATGGGACTTTCATGAGTATTCGCAGTCAAACCCTACGTTAGAATCCTGGCTTCTGGACATTGGATTGCAGATCCACTACCATACCGACGCACAAACCCAGCAGGAAACCATGTACGGTATTATGCACGCGTCTCGGGGAGATAACACTGAATCACTTGCCCTTGTGGTCCCTTACTTTACCTCGGAAGGTAAGTCCAACATAGGAGCAATGGCGATTGCAGCGGCCTTGGCTCGGTATTTCGCCAGAATGTCCATCTGGCAAAAGAACATCATTTTCGTATTCCCCCACGACGGACACACTGTTCTCAGGAACTGGGTTGAGGCGTATCATACCAACTTGGATGATACCGCGGGCTCAATTGAAGCTGCGATTGTGTTGGAATATCCTTTGCCTAACGATAACTTTGACCACTTGGAACTTTTCTACGAGGGCCTCAACGGTCAATTGCCAAACTTGGATGTTCTCAACACTATCACCACTATTGCCAGAAATGAAAACTTCAAGGTGAGTATCCAGGGTACCCCAGTTGAAGAACTTGATACCAACAACTACTACACCAGATTGCGCACTTTGCTTAGAGGCATCTTGAGCCTCACTGTTGCTGGTTTAAGCTCGAATGGTCCTGGAGGTGAGAGCTTTTCCGGGTGGCAGATTCAAGCGGTCACCATTCGTGCACTGGGAACTGGTGGGCCTGATATCACCCAGATCGGACGTCTTGTGGATTCAACATTTAGGGCAGTCAACAACTTGCTTGAAAAATTCCACCAGTCGTTCTTCTTCTATCTCATGCTCACTCCGCTCCATTTTGTCTCTATTGGAACATACTTGCCCTCAGCCGTCCTCTTGGCCGCCTCTTTTGCTGTCAGTTCTATCTACTGTTTAGCGATCGGCGTTTCTCTGAAAAAGTACGTGGAAAACATCGGCCTTACTTTAACATCTTTCAGTGCCATTGAGCTTATTTGCTTGGTTATCGGTGTTTCCCTCACCCAGTTTGCGTCTTATTTGCCCGAACAGGTTGCCGCCCTTATGGCGGTTTTGATTGTCGCTTCCATCGCGTTGGCTTTTATGCCATTGGCTAGCCGCCATTCTCAAGGCAAGATTTCTCAGACCATGTCTTACCTGCTTCTCGCCTTCTCATTATATTTCATCTCTATGCTTATGGTCAGTTTGCTTATTGTTCATTTCTCGTTGGCGTTGTGCTTGGGAATCTGCGCACTTCCCTTGACATTAATCCCACCTTTGATTGAACTGAGCGTCAAACAGAGAACTTCGGTTACAAGATCTGGGGCCAAAATTTCTCTTTGTCTTGTGGCGTCATCTCCATTGACAGTTATTGCGTTCTTGGGCTACTTCCTCCTGGGTGGAGAATACGAGGGTATCGGTTCCTTGATGTTCGGATTGTTGTCTGCCTGGAGAGATATGCAATGCTGGACATGGTTTGTTTTATCTTTGGGTTGGCTTCCTGCGTGGCTAACCATTGCTTTCATCTGTGCATTTGGTCAATTTTCGACGGTGGTTAAGCCAAAGTCCGAATAATGAACGTGCTAAAATCACTAAAATACTTTCCGGAATAAATACATCGTTACCCAATTCTTAGAGACAACTACCTAGTTCTTGTACTCCTTGACGAAGTTGGAGTGGAAGTTAGACCACTTTTCAATCCACTCGGTTCCTGGGGGCAAGAAGGTGGTTCTCAAGTGGTAAGTACCTGGCACTTGACCGAAGCCATTACCTGGAACGCAACAGATACCAGTCTTTTCCAACAACTCGGTACAGTAGAACTCATCCACGGTCAAGTTCAAAGCTTCGGCGCCTCTGAACAATTTAGGGTAGGTGTCCTTGGTAAAAAGCAAAGAAGGGAAAAGGTACATGGCACCTTGTGGCTTCTGGCACTTAACATCATCCATGGCACAGAAAGCCTTATACAAGAGAGACGCTCTGGCCATCAAGTCCTTGTGAATAGAAGTAGTTTCCTTTTTGTACAATTCGTAAGAAGCATCGCCCTCTTTTGGTGGGTTGATCATCAATTCCACGAGTGCTTGACCAGACACCACAGGACAAAGGTTAATGGAGGCCAACTTGAAGATAATGTCTCTAACCTCCTGGGAGAAGCCAACCAACTCCATGTAACCGCCTCTTTGGCCACACTCACCACTAACACCCTTGGAGGTGGAATGCAAAGATGCAAGTTGCACGTTTTTGTAAGTTTCTGGGTCTTGCTTCACCATCTTGGAGTAAACCTTCTTCATGGAGATGAACTCACCTTCGAAAACGTTCTCCTGGTAGACCTCATCAGCGATCACGACAAGGCCATATTCGGCCGCAATGTCAATGATGTCCTCGATGTCAGCCTCGGTCAAGATAGAACCGGTAGGGTTACCGGGGTTGATAACCACCAACGCCTTAAGGTCGACGCCCTTAAGCTTGTTCTTCAAGATCAACTCGCGAATTTGCGCTGGGTCAGTGGACCAATGGTTGCTCTCGTCCAAAAAGTAGCCCACTGGCTGGGCGTTGTTCAACGCAATCGACGCGGTGTACAACGGGTATTGGGGAATAGGAATCAAAAATCCGGCGTTGCTGCCAGACGACAACACCTGGATCAAATACAGCACCGCAGAAGAGGCACCACTGGTCAAAAAAATGTCGCTTGCGTTAGCAGGGTAGCCATCACGGTTGGAGATGAACTCGGCCACAGACTTTCTCACGGTGATGTCACCTTGAGAACCAGAGTAGGCACCAACAGAACCGGTAGTCTTCAACAACTTACGGGCTCTCTCGAGCACATCAGGCGCATATAACGAGTCTGAAACCGACTTTTCCAACGAGTTGATCTTGGAGATCAAGGTGGGGTATTGCATCAACGACAACACCTGTCTGTACCACGACAACGGCTGTTGGTCCAATTGTTGGGGGTTACCAATGTTGGCACTGATGATACGGTCGTATGGCAAGCCATGACCTTCGGGGTCCAGGTCGATTTTGGATCTCAATTCGTCGGCACGAATGGGAATCTTACCTCTTACCGCATACTTTGCCTCAAGCGTTGACTCGTTCAAGTCTGCGGTGGTGAGTGGAGGAGCTGGCTTGAAGCCCGAGAGAAATCTTCTGGCAATGAGTGCGCGAGAGCAAAGACTGATAGAAGCCATAGAACTCATGGTGGTGAAAAAGAGCGAGGGGAGGAAATTCGGTCTCTTTTATTATTTTTCCAATTGGGCGAGGCAGAAGATAAGCACCTGGGAAACCGAAAGGTGGTACTGCATGCGCGCGGTTCTCCCGCCATGGTTGGGTAAAAGCGGAGTATCAACCATTGTGGGCGATCACACAATTGGCAAATCGGCTTGGGGTAGTAACCGGGAGTTGGCTTCGCCCGAACACAGTTTAAGGCGATCACTACTCCCGGCCCGTAGAGAAACCCCAGGCATATTCTTTTCCGCAAGCGGACATATATTAGGGCTTCTCGGTAGTTAAGTACCGCACCTCGCTCTAATCGCCCTACTCTAATCGCCTCACCAATTCGCCGCACCACACTGAGGATGGCTTCGGGCGATTCTTACATGATTCAGCTGAATCAGCTGAATGGGCTGAGTGGGCTAAGCCGGCCACATGAACCTTCATCTGCAAAAGTATGGTAGCGGATTTCTTCTCGTGCCGTTCCCTTTGTCTTCTTGGGCAGATCGCTTAAGCCGCATCGGATTTTCCGCAGCTGATGCGCTTCTTGCTGTTTCCGGCCCCCCCTGTGTCCTACATCCGGCGTTATCTCAACCCGAGTCAATCGATTGGACTTGGTTTGACTAGGACTCAGATCACCATCCATTTTTCAGTTACGGACTCGGTGTGACCAGTCGTGGAAGTATGACCTGTTGTGGAAGTGTGACCCGTGTCTATCTACTGATTAGCCGAATTGCGGCTGCAATATGGGCCCACCTACTTCCGGCGACCTGTCAACCCCGCAATTTGTTCAAGTGGTTAAGTCCGACGGAAGGAGATGGGCATTCGGCCAAATAGTTTCTTTTGGCCGATGCCACTGATTTCTTGCCCGTGAATGATGTGATGACCCATTGGCTGCGAGATGGTACCGTGGATGTGGATTTTTCACCGTGCACCCTCACCTCCGAGAGCTACTGCTACTTGGGCCCTGGCTCACAGATGAAAAATACGTGTTGGCGAATAACCCCGCTTCAGGTCATAGCTAGAGCTCTCATTGTATCTCTAATCTGTGAAGACCGTCGTTGCTACACTTGGGAGGCCCAGGTGGATAAGTTCTCAACGCCAGATCACGGGTGCGAAATTCGCCAAGGGAAAATGCTATGGCCGCATCGGGGACCTCGGGTGACATTTCCGCAAACGTGAGTAAGACTTCTCTCGGGTCTAAAGTAGAATTATGGCCGATGTATACGCGTTCAATCTGCCAAGGTTGCATACGGCCGATGTGAACAACAGGCAGATCCGTCGTCGTTCAAAACCGGTCCAGGCAACGCGAATTGTTACAGACACAAATGGACGCGAGCAATGTCAGTGACGTTGAGGGAAGCCGTCCGCGATGATTCGTAGCATCTGAAGTTTGTTTCCCGTTCGATTTCTCTTGTCTTTTTTACTCTTTGTATGACTGGGAATCACTCCTAACGTTCTCCTATTTATCTGTCTCCGCTATGGCCCCTAACCCAAGTCGTATCGGCCTGTGGAGAATGCGGTCCCCCAGACTGCATTCTCACCTCCATTTCTGCATTGCATTTCTGCATCCACATCCATTTCTGCGTTTACCCCCATGTCACACATTTGAGTCCCCCCGGTAGTAATCCTCGACTCGTGGGTCTGATGTTGGCTCAGGTCGTACTGAAACCCTCGAAAGCTTTAGGTTAAATGGAAACGACGTCTCCCAGATTCTCCGCTCACCCTGGTTCCAGTCACCCCATATTATAGCGCAGCGACAGGCCGGTGCATCCGCATCCGCAACCAAATTAGCCCGTCATACATGTAAGGCAATCTTTCACCAGGGGCATAATAACAATGTGGGACCGCACGGCTATTAAAAGCTGCTGCGTTCTAGTATGTCTCTCGTTCATTATATCACTAATTATTGCCCTCTGGTAATTCTAATTTCTCGAGTCCTTCCTCTTTTCTCACTTTGCAAATAATTCCTCTCCCCAGTCTGCGATCCTGGCTTACTGCCTGCCCTGCAACATGTCTGTACTGACACCCAGACGCTTTTCCATAGCCGTGGAGAAAGAAATCGAGTCTCCTCCTGGTTCCGAGGGACCTATTGAGCCACGTTCAGCATTTCTTGTTGACAGCATGAATCCAACCACTACGTCCCAACTGCCACCTCCAGTTCAGCCTCGCGCTAACAGTGACAGTGCGATTTATACCCGGAAATACGCCATATGTGATTTGAACACATTCAATCACTTCAACTTTGACCCTGCCAAGTTCCACTTCTGTCCCGAAACAAGAAACCACCACCGCCGTAACTCCATCGCCCTCCGCTTTCTTATACCCAAAAACCCCACCGATGTGAGCGAGTTCAAAGACGAGACGTCGTGCTAATTTATAATTAAATGTGTATATATAAGTGTGTGATGCAATGAGTGGTTTCCGTGGTCCTTTCGCGTATGGGATATCCGGTCGTGCCATCAGTCGGTGCCGAAGTATAACGAATCAACAAATCGGCTCCGGAACATCCAATGGGTGTCCTTGAATCCTTCGCTGTTGAAGTCATGACTCACCTCATCCATGTTGCTGAGTTTCCCCACCACAATCGTCACATCGGGGAACACCTTAAATATACGACGCAATCCGATTTCCGTCAGCAAATATGTAATCAAAACGATGTTTTTCTGCTCCACCTTATGATCAAGTAATACCTTGATTGCCATGATGGCCGCAGCACCACTGATGGTTTGCGCATCAAACAAAAAGTACTGTGAGTTGGAACCCACACGAGGCAATGACTCGGTGTGCAACTGGGGCTCTCCTGTCAAAGAGTCGCTCTGAATCAAAAGCTTACCAATCGGAATATCGGGGAATGTCTTGCGAAGCGAATTCATGAAGCAGTCGCCCGACCGAATAATGGTGACGGCAACCATGTCTTGGCTCGGCTTGAGCCCATTGAAGATGTAGCCATTAGCACATGAAACCTTGGTTTCCTCAAAACCTGTAAGCTGCTCGAGTGCCAGCTCAATAAGGAGTGTCGCAATCCTGTCAAAGTAGAAAATGAAGTCCGAGCGCTCGGTGTGGACATCGAGCAAAATCGAGTGGATGCCTGCGGTGTGGTTGTTTCTGGGAAGGAGTTTCAAGTTGGGAAGGCTGAAAAGATCTTTCTTGTTGCTGAGGCCCAACGCCTTGAGTCGCTTGAGATGCAACTCACTCTTCAACGTCAACTTGTTCTTAATATGCTTGATCATGAGCTCGATGGCGGTGGAATTGTCGAGACCACGAGGAATCACAAGATCCGCATTTTGCATCGTGGGTGCAACACTGGAGACGGAGCTAGGCTTAACAAACCGTTCCCATTGCTGAAGAACACCCTCGATCTCCCGGCCCCTGAACAAAATGTCTCTTGTGAGTCTTCGAGTCAAGCACAAGTCCAACTCGGTATCAACAAACACTTTAATGTCCATCAAGTCCATAAGCCTCTGATCATACAACGCGTAAATACCCTCAATAATGATGACAGTGGCGCCGTAGATGGTGATTTTCTTGTCCGTTCTCTTATGCTCCGCAAAGGAATACACAGGGATCTCGGTCTTCTTTCCTTGTTTTAACGACGTGAGCACTTCCACAGCAAGATCAATATCGATCGAACTTGGCGTGTCAAAGTCGTAATTGCCTTCGGCTGCGAGTTTGTACGCTTCTGGCTTCAACGGCCGGTAGAAGTTGTCAAACAGCAAGAGCACGGTCCACGGTTGGTTAAGTTCTTGAACAATGCGCTGAGAGACTGATGTTTTGCCTGATCCAGAAAATCCGGCAATTCCAATCACGTATGGCTCCGTCCAAGGGGGGATGTATGTGGGGTCGCTTCCAATGGTCAAGGTATTCTCAAGATCCAATTCCGAGACTGAGTAGCCCTCTTTCGACGCTACCATGGGGCTGGGAGTGAAAAACGAAGAACTCTCGTCATCGCTTGGGGCTATCCGGGAATATCTTCTTCCTTTTTTAGTGGGGGGCACTACGGACATGGTGAAGCGGATGAGGTAGTTTTGTCTCTGAAGAAGGCGCGATGTAGTCCTGGGGATGCAAGCCGCGATGATATCTCGAAGAACACACACTTGGTCCGCATGTCGAATATCCAAAAAGGGAAAGGGTACTCCCGAAAACGAGAACACGACCCGTTTGACGAGCCGGAAGGAGTTTCTACTACCCCTTCTAATTTGCCTCTTGTGAACCATTCTTCTCTCCCACAACACCCTGAAGTTGACCATAGTGTATCCGAACCTACGATACTGCCTGAAGACAGTAACACACCCAATGGAGCCAATGTTGAAAGTCTCCGAAAAAAATCCCGAATGAACTACATCCACGGGAAATTCAAGGCTGCTGTCACCACCCTTGAGAGTGAGATTGACCTGTTACAACTGCGGCACGACATTTCACCAAAGGAAGTACACCAGCTACAAGAGAAGAAGCGGTTGTTGGGGTTAATCCGAGAAAGCGAAAAGAAGCCAGATACGGAATTCGAGATCCCGGAGGAGTACTTCACGGCCGCGGGATCTATCGACAACAAACGAAAACGCGATCTTCTCAACAACAAATACAACGACACACCGGAGAAAGACGATAAGAAGCATAAATTTGAAAACCAATGGGAGTTGGACCAACTCAAAAGGGCCCAAGCTATTGTTTCCGCCAACCCAGACAAGATTCAACTCTCGAACCAGGCGGAATATGATTTTGTGTTTGATGAGTCGCAGTTTGTTGACTTCTCCGAAGCTGAGCCCACAGCGCAAGAGCCTCAAGTGGTTGATGATGTTCCAAAACCGGTGTCTCATGAAATTCAGCAAGTGAGGAAATCACTTCCGGTGTACCAACTTCGAGAATCCTTTCTCCAGTCTATTGACCAAAACCAAGTCTTGATTGTGGTGGGTGAAACTGGTTCGGGTAAAACAACTCAGCTTCCACAATATTTATACGAAGAAGGCTATACAAAGTCCGCACAATCCGATTCTCCTCTAAAAATAGGCTGTACTCAGCCTAGAAGAGTTGCCGCTACGTCGGTGGCTACTAGAGTTGCGGAGGAAGTGGGTTGTGTTCTCGGGGAAGAAGTCGGTTATAGTATTCGTTTTGAGGACGTTACCTCTGATAAAACTGCAATTAAGTATGTGACGGATGGTATGCTTCTTCGAGAATTTATGACGGATCCATTATTGTCCTCGTATAGTGCACTCATGATTGATGAGGCCCACGAGCGTACGGTATCTACTGAGATCGTCTTGACTTTACTTAAAGATATCATAAAAGAGAGAAAAGATCTTAAGCTCATTATCGCTTCTGCTACCATCAACGCGTCAAAGTTTTCCGACTATTTCGATGGAGCACCAATCTTCAACATTCCTGGAAGAAGGTTTCCTGTTGATATTTGCTACACAAAAAACCCTGAGGCCAACTACATTCAAGCAGCAATTACGACCGTTTTTCAGATCCATTTGAAAGAAGATGTACCCGGGGATATTTTGGTTTTCCTCACTGGTCAGGAAGAAATTGAAACCATGGAAGAAACCTTGAATGACGCGTGTTACAAGCTCGGTGATCTGATTAAAAACATGATTGTGGCCCCTATCTATGCCAACATGCCTCCTAAGCTTCAGCAACGAATTTTTGAGCCAACACCTCCACATTCCAGGAAAGTCATCTTGGCCACGAATATTGCAGAGACTTCTATTACGATTGACGGTGTCCGATACGTAATCGACCCGGGATATGTCAAAGAGAATGTATTCAATCCTTCTACAGGTATGGAAAGTTTGGTTGCTGTTCCATGTTCAAAAGCTTCTGCTGATCAAAGGGCCGGTAGAGCCGGTCGGGTTGGCCCCGGAAAATGTTACAGGCTTTACACCAAATGGTCCTTTTACAATGAGTTACAACCAAATCCTACCCCTGAAATATTGAGGGTCAATTTGAGTACTGTTGTGTTGCTTCTCTTGTCGATGGGTATCACTGATTTGGTCCATTTTGATTTCATGGATCCCCCAAATTCCCAAACATTAGTCAAATCTTTGGAGCTTTTATATGCCTTGGGAGCATTAAATGCAAAAGGAGAGCTAACTAAGACGGGAAGGAAAATGGCAGAATTTCCTATGGATCCCATGTTTTGTAAATGTTTACTTGTGAGCTCGGACTTTGGTGTCACAGCGGAAACGCTATCAATTATGTCTATGCTATCGGAATCAGGCAGCTTGTTCTATCGTCCAAAAGACAAAAAGGAACAAGCGGATAAGAAAAAGGAATCATTTTCACATGAAGCGGGAGATCATTTAGCCTTGTTGAATGTGTGGGAACAATGGGCTGAATCGGGATTCTCTAATATCTGGTGCGAAGACAATTTCCTCCAGTACAGAACCCTAAAACGTGCAAAAGATATTCGTACTCAGTTAGAGAGGCTTTGTCGGAAAATCGGCATTGAAGTGGAGCCACGTGAAGATATATCAAATCGGATTACTAAAATTCAAAAGACTCTTTTCAGTGGCTTCTTCCCAAATTTGGCAAGGCTCTCGAAATTGGGAACGAGTTATGTGCTGCTTAAAAAGAAGCAGACGGTGTTCATTCATCCATCATCTAGTTTATTCCCCGTCAAGCCTCCTCCAAAGTTAGTCTTGTACCACGAATTAGTCATGACAAGTAAGGAGTACATGAGAAACTGCATGAAGATTGAAGAAAAGTGGATTCAAGAACTTGCCAAACATTATTACCACGACACAGATATGAAGAACCTTCCTTAGTCAAAGATGGTTATTCTTCGGTCGGTCGCTTTTCCTTTTCTCTTGCGGTCTAGAAACTTTTTATCCCCCACCGGTCGACCACACTTTTTTACTAGCTTTGAATAGAAAAGGCCACATGCGTTACACAACGTTCTGTTTCCCTTTGGGCCACTCCTCCATTCTGGTGTCTTCTTTGAGCCACAGTGGGAGCAGGTCAAATAATTTCTTGTGCTTAACCCTTTGTTCAAGTGATGAGGAAACCGTTCAATAATCTTATTGTCGTGATTTTGAGCTCCTGTTGGATTGACTGTGAATGACAATATCCCATGGTCTGATTTTTCTGCTGGCACTGGATGAATGATTGGACCTATAATTTCTGCTTTACTTGGTAAAGTCGTTCTCTGTGATTTCTGCTGGGCTTTTGGACTGTCAATTATTTTTGAGATGCGCGTCAGGTATTGCAACTCTTGTATTAACTGGTTATTTGGATTTCCTGTGTATGTTCTGCCCACTGTTGGAAGTGGTGAACTTTTGTGATTGACCAAGTTGTGAGCGTAATGCTGCGCATTCGGAAACCTTTCTGTATAAGCTCTGTCAAATGCCACCTTGGTACCAATTCTCGGGATGAATCTTGACTCAGCTTGGAACTCTGATCGGTATGTCTCTCCAAATATTGAAGTTCGTAGTGGAAGGTGCTGCAATGGTTTGATTTCACCTTGTTGGGGTATCATGCAGCTATTGATTAGCTCAGGAAATGAAGGAATAACCCTAGGATTTGATTCATCTCTGGAAAAATTAGACGTCATTCAAAAGCAAGTATATATCAATATCTACGTTATTCGAATCGACGTTTGAAAGTAACAATTTATAGTCCACCAGAGTAGCCAACTTTTCTTTTTTGCCATCGAATCGTCCTTTCGGCAGGTGAAGATGCAGCTGGGTACAAACTGTACTTGACATCGGTGCATGCGGTTTCATTGTGTATTCATCTGCAGCAAAATGCCGAGTTTTTGGATCGGGATGAAAGTCTAGATTCATGTTCCACTGAACTTACTTTTGCCTTTCAATCAAAATCAAATACTACGTTTAAATCCAAAGTATTGCCGTCAAACTTTATTTCCGGTTCGCGTTTGCCTGTGGCCTGGTCGTTGCATTTGTACACCGATTCTAGATGCGTCTAAAAAGTCGGCATCATAACTGTGGCCGTGTGATCATAAAATCTTTCCTCGCTTAACCATCTACTATATATTTAAATAGTTTAATTAAGTGATACTAGGGTGTTTGCTTGTCATTGATGAATGGAAGGTTTTTCTTGATTCTCATCTCATATGGGAATTGAGTTTCCTTAGATGATTTCGCACCCATTATGGAAAAGCATGAGAAAAACGCAAAATCCTTTCGGCACTCTTTCTGCTGCATCGGACACAGAGCTACGACTTACAAGCACCTATATCCCCACCCAAACTGGTTTGATAAAATTCAAAGGATATTGCTTATTTAGTGGATATGCATAGGGCTTAAATTTCGATTGGCTATTTCCTGTCACCCGCGTTCGCTCCGCACCGATTTTGGGGAAGCGCGTATCCGAGACAACCGTTGTGGCTTACAATTCTTCCCACCTCAACCGAGAATGGAAAAAAACAATCCTCTCCTTCCATTTGCCTTCTCAACCTCGTACGGGGAAGAGAAAATATCGCTAAATACTACGCCCAGGGAAAAATACGTCATTGATGAGAATGCGGGAAGTATGTATCACACGAGAACCTCGAACAGGAACCAAAGCGCAGACCGCCCAGTTCTACAGTTCATTCCATCCATGAAAAGAAAAATGGGCGAATCGTTTAATGAAAAGGACGACGTGAAGAGAATTGAGTTTGATAATGATTTCTTTCATGACCCCGAACTGGTTGCATCGCCGAACACGGACCAGGACGACGGGAAGGCACGTCCATTTCACTCGGATGTAATTCCAAGTAGTCCTCCAATCCTACCTCAAATGTCAGAGTATGACCATTCCACCTCGGCCTACACCATTCCTGATTCGCCAATAGACCCCGATTGCACAATTCGTGATTTGAATACTTCACCTGTCAAGCCCACAAGAGCTAGATTTGCACCTAGCAACCAGAGCTCAGAGGCAGACTTTGGTATCGACCAATTTAACCGCTTCAAAACGCTGAGCTACATTCAATGTCCCTCTACCGACTTGGACATGGAAGATATACAAACTAATTACGAGAAGAACCAGAATGCAAGAGCACGGGAGATAATATTGAAAGCATTTGACGATGTCTCGCTTGCTGTGAGTTTACAAGGAATGGACTTGACTGACATCCCCGAGGAAGTGAAAGATTTGAACTCGTTGGTCATTTTCGAGGAACAGCGCACACTCCCCACACTGTACCAACTCTACTTGAACAACAACAGACTACGGTTTCTTAATCCCGCTCTATTCAAGTTCGAGAAGCTTAATGTCTTGAGTTTGCGTCAAAACAAATTAAGGCATATCCCAGCAGCAATCGGCAAGCTTAAGAATTTAGTTGATTTGAGTGTGAGTATAAATCACCTCAAATATTTGCCCGCTCAGATTCTAGACCTTCCTGATTTAACCACCTTTAGCGCCGGCCCCAATCCATTTATTCAAATCGATGAGGATGCATTTGAAATCGACCAGCTGACTCAAAATAGCGGATCGACACGGTCATTGAATTTCGTGTCTCGAATCCACTACCTTCAGAGCAAGAAGTTGGTTCCATCCTTAAAGACTTTGTGCCTCGATACTATTGCTCGGTACGATGTTACTTATAGGGAAACAAGAGCTTGGAAGAAGACTACTCCCAGGACACTTCATTTGTTGATCGCCGCAGCTGTTCACAAGGGAAAGTTTGAGGACACCTGTAATGAATGTGACATCGTTGTAGTAGAGCCATATTCTGAAGTCTATGAATGGTGGAATATACTCGGAAACAAGGATATACCGTTCAAGAGAGAATTTTGCTCTGGAAAATGTGTTTCCAAGTATAAAAACCGGATGAAGCATCAGTTTAACATTTAGGTCACCGTTCTTGAAGACGCTCGCATATATTCATTTATAAATACCATTATTCACCTACTCTCTTGACATAATTTGATGGAAACATCCCGCTGTTCCCTTCGACACTCCCCTTCCACCATTCTCCACTCTTTTCAAGAACGGTTATGATATCTTTCTTATGAAAAGAGATATCGTCCTTCTGCTCAGCGCTAAAATCGTAGATTGCTTCGTAGTATTCGGGCTCTGGAGAGTCTTCTAGAGACTCTTCTGGAGCTACACTCAAAGAGAGCTTTTCAATACAAGGTGGTGGTAGGACATCATCTGGTTGTGGCAAGTCTTCTGTAAGAAATTTAAAAATTGGTGTTTCAAAGGAATTCTTTTCATTGAAATCTTCAACTAGGACGCGGGAGAACTCTGCCACAGACAACTGCATGAAGTCATCTCCGAATTCTGGTTGCAAAAAGTGCAAGTCTGAGTCTATCTGGTTTGCCACATTAACTTGGGTGCAAAGTATGAATGTGAACGATTCATCCAAGAAAAGTTTTGAAAAGTAAATAAAACAGGGTAATTCCTTCTTAAGAGCGGAGTTGTACTTATCATATTCCAACTTAAGCCCTTCCATTTTCCGTTCGGTGGCAAAGTAGTGCTGGCTTTGTTTTATAGTCATATTTCCAGCAGCTTTGCTTATTGACATCGTATCAAACTTGTCAAAAACTTTATCGTAGTCAACTAAAGAAAGATCACGCTTCCGAATCTGGTTTCGAAGAATCGAGATTCGGTTTAATAGGGCTTTCACTCTTTCTTCTAACACCACGGGAACGGTGCTGAATATTTCGCCAATAGACAAGCGAAGGCTTTCAAGAACATTCTGCAAGTGAAGTATCCGCAGAAGCATAGTTGCTTGGGCTCCTTTAGGCACCATTTTGTACTGATCAGGTTTTAATTCCACAATGCTTCTCACATTGCCCACCACCTTTTCCAAGTTTTCGAGACACCCATTTACAGAATTTTGGTAGACGGACAAAAGCCGCAATAATTTCTTGCCATGTGTCTCTAAAGTATTGACTTGAGTAAGAAATTCTTCGAACTCTTCGTCTACTGTACTGGTTGCTAACCTTAGCGCTTGTCTCAAGAACTGGGGTGTTCTCTTTAAGCCTTCATAGCTGATACTAACTTTGTAGCCCTTTTCTGTTGGGGGAGAGACAATTTTAGAAAGTAATCGCTTGATCCCTTCCTTGTTTGTCATGGAGTAATATCGTAATTGCTAAAAAGATTAGTACTCTATTCCTGTTTCTATTTAATTCTCGTTTGCAATCCACAAAACCGCGCAATTATGGATGTCCATGGTGCGACCCTGGCCAGGCAGAAATGCGCTCAGGTCTTGGAGATGATTCCAGACTGTCGTCTTTTGAGTCCGAAACTATAGTCAATTTCCCATTCATATACTGGAAGGTGGAAAGTTGGTTCAAAAGCCCAGCTTTTGCTGAAACACTCACATTGGATTCGCTAAGTTCCTGCTTCAACCTGGTAGTTGTTCCCTGAATAACGGTATCAAGCCCCATGATAAAACGGTCGCCGAAATGTTTGTCTGTTGGGAAATTCATATTTACCTTTTTTTGGAGTAGTCTGACTGTCTTCAAATTTTCAATCAACTTCTCGAAATAGCCTTCGTCTTTTGCCTCGCCGTTTGAAGCAGTTGGTGGATTAACTAAAAGCAAAGCGGCGTAGTAGAGCATGATGTGAATATGCACAGGGACGTACTTCAATTCGGAAAGAATATCATTGTCATTCAAGACAAGACTAAGGACAGTTTGGGCTGCATTCACTGCAATGTTGAGACCAAGAAGTGTTTCGTCCTGCGAAAAAAGTTCTTTATTGGAAATAAATTCATCCTCCTCGTCCTCTTCAACGTCTGATTCGTCATCTCCAATTTGGGCAATAGCCGTATGTTGATGGTTGGTCAAAGCCTGGTCGTAGTTCTCCCACTGAGGAAAAATGACATCTTCGTCTCCGGTATCCACTTGTAACCGTCTAACAATTGAGCTGTTAATATGAATCTTGGCAAAATTATAATAAATCAAAGTTGATTTAGACAGCCATACAGATCCGTTATTCATCGGCGCGAGGAGGACAGTCCAGGAAACCATCCATTTATCCAATTCAAGATTTGATTTCGAGGGAATACCAAAGGCATTAGGCGCAATGAGTTCCCAAGCATTTCCTTTAAACGCTTCATTGAGTGCTTGGTTGTATTCCACCTGTGAAACAAGTCTCAAGTCGGTGAATCTAGGTGTAGAAGTAGTTTCGCCTGTATCATGATTCAGTTTCAGTTTCTTAGAGATATGCTTGTCATTTGATTCACCGTTTTCGATCACCAATTGAGATTTACTTTCCGAATCGGAAGGATCGGATAGCAAAAGCTTTCTGCTTGACTTAAACGTATTGTCGTTTCCATCCAACAAGTTTTGCCTGTTTAGAGTCATACTCTGCTGACCATCCAAAATGTATAATAGATACCACAACTTAAGCCTATCCGCCTCGGATAACGAGCCTTGGGATTGAGCCGTGCGAGGCTTGTTAAATTCGAACTCTTTCGCTAATTGCAACGCTAAACCAGTAAATCTTTGCGAATCAGAAAGCCAGAAGCTGCAAAGTACCAAAGCCATAATGGTATTAAATCCTTCCAACTCATTCCGAGGTTTGCCTTTAAACAACAATTTTGCGCAAAGATCATGTAAGTGCTTTTGTAACACCTCCCCTTTGGATGATATGGAAGGATCGGGATAATGCATCGAAGCGATCGTGCAAATAGCGCATATTAAAATAGGAGAAATATCCCAAATCACATCGACAGAAAATTGCTTGACCTCAAACCCGAAAAGTTGCTGAGCGATGTTTGTCTCGAAGTATGCAAAGAGGTCTTTGGCCTGCTCAAGGGAGATAACATGATCTCGAAAATCACTTGCATCATACTTGGACTTCTTCACCACTGGCGGAGACTCAAAACCGAAGGAGGACTGTTTCGAACACCGCATTCTGTTCGAATCGTTAAGCAAATATGGCGTAACAGTTCCCAGAGACACAAACTCACGGTTGTATCTCCGAAGCTCCTCGTTTTGAGCTGCATACCGGTTTTTGAGCTCGATTTCGTTGCCCAAAGCCTTTTGGTTCTCTCGGAGAGCGTCAAGGAGACTATCGAACTTATTATCAAACGAGTTGAGTTTATTTTCCATGGCGGTTTTCCATTCAGTTCCTGCCAGCTCATTTTCAGACGAGACGTCGGACTTAGTTAGGCTAGGCAGGAGAACAGGTTCAGGTTGGTGCTGACGCGGCTCATCCGGGTACGAATGAGAGGGCGGTTTATAAGCTTTAATGGTACGGCCCAGGTGTGTGCTGGCGTGGTTGAGAAAATGATCTTGACTTTGAGAGTCAGAGTTAGGGTAATCCATCGACCGGGATTTAGGTTGACGGGAAATCGGAACCTGGTTGATGATCGGTTTAGCGATTGGTTGAGCCAAATTCGCTTGCGGATAGTAAGCGATCGAGTTCAGAAGAGAGGGCGTGGATCTATTTTTGGCGGGTAGAAAAGTCGATGGTAGTAGATTTGGAGTTGGATATGTTGTTTGCACCTGGGGCACATCAAGCAGAGGAAGCTTGAATGACGGAAGTCTGGCCACAAAGTGGCATGTACTGGATAGACCCGCATTAACACAGCGGGCACAGGGTAGAACCTCCGAATATTCACATTTGACTTTCGAACGCTTACAGTTGCTGCAAGGTTTCGTACGCTTTTCACGGGGCATATGAATGAAGAAGTTGGAGTCAAGAAGTGATGATGGCTATATGCACACAACATCAACAAAACAGTTGAACGGGCAAAGAAGCACCCGTGAGATATGACCCGCAACATAAATGGTATGTATGCATTACTCTACAGAGGTGCAAGAAGCTGAATAATTTCTCCAGAACGACAAACACGGTTAAGCAAGGGCCTTTGGTTCGAAAATGTTGGCGAAAAATAACAACCTCAGGCGAAAAGAGGCACCAACTGCCGGTTGCCCGAACAAAAGCGGTCTCCACAACCGAGATAGTACCGAAGTTACCGATGCGCTCCCATTTCGCAGTGGTTCATTCTATAAACCATAGTGTAGGTTGCAGTAAAGGTGTCACATGAAACGTGCAAAATGCCGGCACCCGCACCCGTGCCCCCGCAAATTCCCCGGATTTATTTTGGTACATTAGTCAGGAGTAGAACCAGCAGTTCCTTCACAACATGTCAGTCAAAAATCGGATCCGGAACTTTTTCGGTGCCTCCAGGCAGTATGCGGTGGTGGGGGCATCAAAAAACCCCGCCAAATTCGGATTTAAAATTCTCTCGTGGTATGTGAGCCACAGTTTACCCGTGGTGCCTGTAAACCCCCAGGAAAAGGTCCTTTTGGGCGAAACCGTTGTATCCAACGTGACCGAATTGCTCAAATCCGTGGAAAAGCAGCACGTAATTGAAGGCCACGACTTTTCTCACAAGGACGGGCTCAGCCTCTCATTCTTGACCCCGCCCGCCGTTACTACCCAGACCTTAGAGGAGATTTCCGCCTTCGATAGGTATAAGGCGGTAATCAAAGGAATATGGTTGCAGCCCGGAAGCTACGACCAACAGGTGCTCGACAAAGTCCAGGAAATCGGGCTTGCCGACGTCACAATCGAAGAAGACGAGTGCATTCTTGTTCGGGGTGAAGAGGGCATGTACCGGGCCAATCTCTAGCGGTGAAGGCGGTGTATTAGGTGTATATTATGCAAGGGTGGCTTGATCAGTCGATCATTTTTTTAATGTAGTGACTCCAGGACTCGTCTTCGCCCGCGGCTTTGTGGCCCCCCGGAGCCGTGGGTAGCACTTCGATCTTGTACGGAAAGGGCGCCACGTCCAATGTCATGATGGGAGGGATGTGGTCCTTGTGGCGATCCACCCACGACGTGATGAGATGCACGTTTTCCTCAAAGCTTGCTATAGACGGATTGAACATGGCATCCACGTTGTTTCCGAGATGTTCGGGGTTGGCAAACGGAGTGCATTCCACCAGAATAACCCACGATTCCCACGCGTAGCTTTCGTGGTTACCCTCGGTGATGTGGCCGAACCAGCCTGACTTTTTCTTTGCCTTGGCATGGTTCTCGTCCATAAACAGAATCGCAAGCACGCCCACCGGGGGCTGTGCCTGAGACAGCGCGAGCAAGTGGTTTTTTATGAGCTGGTCCACTTTTCGATCGATGGCAGAGTCCAAATCCGGCTGGTCTGCAGCCATGGGGTAAACCACGTCCAAGAACTCATTTGTTGTGGGTGTTATGGGGCCAAAAAGCCGGTGGAAGAAGATGGTCCACACAATGCCTGGGAGCGTTAGTAATATGCACGGGAGACCGACACATCATGACAGGACATACCTTTCAACGATTCTCGGACGACCGATCGATTGGCCGTTAGATTCAACTTGAATTCCATTCCGAGGGTTAAGAGTTAAGAGGCGCAAGAGTTAAGAGGCGTGCTACTGAGATAAGAGTGCGCATTGGTTTTCTGCTGCTGTGGATAGCATGCGACTATATGGCTTACCACCGTTCTATTTAGTGGAAGAAGCGGAAATCACGGGAATCACAGAGGAATCCGAAACATATTTGTAGTGTGTGTAATACAGAGTGGGATTTTTGATTTGCTATTTTTGGCGGGAAGCTCGCTTGCGGCACTTTCCGTGCCGAGTATTCTTTCCCTGGTTCACGTACACCACACCACATTCACCGTACAATGATATTGTTTCCACAATGACTCTTTTGTACTACTAAAGCGCCTTACTACAATGCAATCTCCTGCGATACCACCGGTATTATCAACACATGAGCTAGCACCCTAACGCTCAAGCTTATCAAAAATGTGTTTGCCGTCGCTGATTTGCCCCATGGCCGCGGCGACTTTTGGCAATGTTTCCGATATGAGAATGTCCAACTCTTGGGGTTTGAACTTAGATAGCACAAAGTCTGACACCAGCATGTTAGCCGGTGGTTTCCCAATCCCAATCGCAAGCTTGATATAGTCGTTCCCCATCGTTTGATCGATGGATCGAAGCCCATTATGCCCGCGAGCACTTGTGTTTCTTCGGCGGATTTGGATTTTGCCCAATGGCACCTGGAGTTCGTCATGGACAACCACCATCGCAGGTTGCAGCACTTGGTGTTGGAACTTCTGCCACAACTTCGAAACCGGTCCTCCACTAAGGTTCATGTACGATGTCTGCGACTTGGCCAAAGTAACATTGGTATGGTCTCCCACAAGTGATTTTGTAGAATGGAATTGTGTGTTGAGCGCCGACTGTTTAAAAGGACCGAACTCACTCCAGTAATTCTTCACCATCTGGTCAAGTATAAAATGTCCCACACTATGGCGAGTTCCGTCGTAGGAAGGAACAGGGTTTCCGATGGCAACAACTAGCACCTGAGCGCTGCTCCGCGTTGTGTATGCTCTTAGCAATCGGGGTGCTACTTTCGAGATCAAGAGCATGTGCCGTAGTTGAGTTTCGGTTCGCAGTGCGCAGTCAATAGGCGCACCCACGCCAGCTACAATTACTTCAGCGTCAGATAAACCTCTAAATTCAATTTATGCCATATTTACCAAGCTACGTTGTGAGTTCTGGTAGCGGATATGTTGCGCTGTCGAGACGTGCTTCAACTCTTCTAACCGCTCTCTCAACAGTGGGACATCACGAAGATTCTTCTCCAACGTGAGACGTTCCTGCTCAAACTTGAGCCGGCGCGTCGCGTCCAATGGACCAAAGAAATACGAGCCCTTGCCGTCCAACTTTAACAAGTGATCATGAAAATGCCACAAAGCGGGCCGATGCGCCACAGAGAGCAAGGAAATTCCAATCTCTTGGGCGTGTTGATACATGAATTGCTCCACCGCAGGGGAAACGGCAGAAGTGCACTCATCCAAAACAGCAAACAAGGGCTGGTGGTAATACAACCGGGCCATGGCCAAGCGCTGCTGCGCACCAGTGGACAATTCCTCTTTCCAGTTCTTCACCGTATCCCAATCAGCGTTAGACTGAAGCAAATCACCGAGGTCTAAGATATTCAAAATCTCCTTCAAGTCTGCATCCGTCTTTCCATGCTTGTTAACTTTATACTCCTCCAACGTGTGGGGGTAAATGATTTGTTCGCGCAAAGAGCCCCTGCAAAGATAAGCCCTCTGTGGCAAGTAAAACATGTTGTCCGAGGTTGGGATGGTGATGTGCCCTTCTTTGCACGGCCACAACCCGCCTAACATTCTGAACATAGAAGATTTGCCTGCACCATTGGGACCGGCAATGAGTAAATGTTGTCCACGCTTTATGCTGAAGTTGAGCGAAGGAATGAGCGTCACATCCGCCGGCGTCACAAGGCGCACATCCTTGAATGTGATTTCATCGCCATACGTCACAGTTCCAGTAACACCTTCTCCCGTGGCAGTCGAATTCAATCTTTGCTCCTTGATTTTGTGCAATGCTCTCTGGATCGAGGTTACTCGTGACGCATGCCCAACTACTTGAAGCAAGTACTTTCGCGAGTAGATCAACCGATCCAAAGAGTCCGACGCGCTCAACAACAATCTTCTGTTCGTGATGAAGTCACTGGCAGAATTAGGATCCTGGTCCTTGCCGATATACTTGTCAATGAACACCGGGGCAGAACACAAGACAAGCCCCGCGGCACCCCATAGGTACTTCACAATAAAAGTTTGCGCAATATCGTGAATGGCTCTCTTCCAGTACTCTCTTCTCAAGAATCGCTCCAACTGGTAGTAACAGTAGTCGACGTAGTCCAATTCTCGGTGATGACCTCTCAAAAACGCAATCTCCTCGTTGTTGGCCACAACCTTGGAGTGTGCAGAACGAAGCTGTCCCTCAAGATTGGCCCGTTCAGAAGCGAGCTTCGCAAAAGGAGGCGAAAAGAGACGGAGGATTGTGGTGGAGAAATGCGTGAGCAAACCAAGAGCCAAGGTGCC
This sequence comes from Clavispora fructus, assembly GCA_003707795.2. Classification (NCBI taxonomy): domain Eukaryota; kingdom Fungi; phylum Ascomycota; class Pichiomycetes; order Serinales; family Metschnikowiaceae; genus Clavispora; species Clavispora fructus. Next base: position 57,519 of record PPLK02000019.1, read on the forward strand.
CTCACCACTGCCGACTCCGCTTCGTGAAAGCTCGCGGGCACATAAGAATAGGTCTAAGCTCGGCTTCAAAAGTTGGCCTGGAAGGCTTGCCAACGCTTGGGCCAAACGAGATACATCGGTTGAGATTCTCTGGTCTGGATCCTTAATGTCGCTGTCGGACAATTGGATAAGGGAGTAGTAGTTGGGGTCGAGGTTTTCCGGCAAATAGTCCCCGAGAATGGATTCGTTCATGTTGTAGCGCAAGCTCTGGCGCAACTTGTCCCGAGTCAAATTGAGCAACGCATTGACCAAGGATGCAGGGATGCCCAAGAACATCCACAACGCCAAAAGACGACCAAAACGGCGAAGGCGCTTGGATATAAGCGCACCCACAAGCCGACCGTCCAAGTTCGCAACCCTGATGGTCAAAAGCGCCCGTGCTACCAAGAGCGCAATATGCCCCGCCAAGTAGGCCACGGCGGAATTAGAGGCGGAGGGAATCGCGGATTTGAGCAACGCCTTGTAGTCCGCCTTGGTGAGCTTTGGCTGCTTTTTCGTTTCGGCAAAATCGGTGGCATCGGACTTTTTTGTGGCTTTGGAAGAAGACGCCGAGGTGGAAGTTGCACCCGAAAACGCAGCGGTGAAGAGGAGAAGGTAGCAAGCGTTTAAAAGAAACGGCCGGTTGTTCTTATAAGCATGAAGTAGAGTGACAGTGAACGAGTCTGCCTTGGAGGAGGAGACTTTAGTCATGGCGCCACTAGTGTTTGGACAGAAAGAAGGAATTCCACTGAGTGATTTTTGGTGACTGTATACGCGAGGAGATAATGTGGGGAGCAAGGCCGAGGAAGAAAAGCGGAGAAGAGTGCGAAGCACAAAATGTTCACATGTGACAACCGGGCCCGGTCACGTTCGCTGGATCGTAATTCTGGTTCTGCCATGCAATCCACGGTGTTCCCCACCCAAGACAAACTCCACCAGAAACGGAAACGTCTGGGCGTGCCACGGTAATTTGCATTCGTCGTCCATTCAGTCGTCGTCCATCCAGTCGTCGTACATTTGGCCGTAGGTGATCTAGTATGTATTTGCGAACACAAAGAGGGGCACTGGCGGTTCCCGCTCAAGTTTCGCCTAAGAGATTCTTGAACTCGCCTCTGGCACCGTCGATGTGCTTTTCCAACTCACCCAAACGCTGGAAGTAGTACATGTTGGCCAAGTCCGTGGTATTTTTGCAGTTCGGATTGTTCTCGAGCATGTTGGAATAGAGACTCGCCACAAACACGCCGGTGGGCGCTTCCGAAAGGGGGAATTCTCCGAGCTCGCGTGCTAGCTGAGTGCACTTATGGTCAAACCACTTATTGGCGATTTCATCGAGTTTGGCAGACTGGACGCTTTCTGGCGCAATAAGGCCCGCGGTATGGAGAATCTGGGTTAGTAGAAGTAGATCCCGACTTGTATATGAAGCGGGATCGGTGGTTGTGGTTTCGGGCGGAGTGGTCATTATGGCGCTGAGTAGTTCTTGACCGGCGATGAAGCCGAGACCGCGTTCGTACAGGAACGTACCTCGAGCGCTAATGGTGATTGTGCTGAGTGGAGCAGAAACACCAACGAAAGCCAGCAAAATGGGCAATGTCATTCACGACCGAAATTTTCACCCGACCGAAATCCATTTGTGGTTTGCCCGACCTTTGGTTCTTGTGCCGGCATAAATATCGTCACAGTGTTTGTTGACATCCAGCACAGTCTGCAGGATGCAACACCTAAATACGCATATCGTACACCACCAGTTGAGTCTAGAGTGCCAGACCATGTCAAATCTCTCGCCGAGCTTCAACACTCGCTTTGCCAATATCGGCATTGAAAACGAGACCTACGTGGATCGGGCGCCGAAAAAATCACCGAAAAAGGCGTATCCGGCCCACTTGTTTCCCCAAAACTATCCCATACCCGCCAATACCACTCCTTCTCGAGCGCCCATGCTCTCCACCGCCAAAAGAGCAATCTCTCGAAGCTCAAACCCATCTAAACAGATAGAGACTGGTGCATTGTCCTCAAAGCGCCAGTTGAATCGGCTCCCTGTGGATGTCACCGACCCCGACACGCTGTCCCCGTGTAAATCCAAGCCGAGAGTGACGGATGTACTGCAATTTTCGTTCATGAAGCAGACCTCATCTTCTCGGAAGAAGCAGACTTTGCCTATCGTGGAGAAGTTTCCCTTAAAGCCCGTCAATACCCCTCATCAACAGCGAGAGGGAACGCAAACCCGGGCCGCATCGCATTCTGAGTTGTACAATAGGCGCCCAACCCGCATAGTGCCCAAGAGACGGCTGATCTCCAAGTCAGCCCATTCTCAGTGCCTTTCAGCACTAGCAACTGGCCACGCACAGGACCTCACGTCATTATCGCCTCAACGCCACGTTTCTTCTACCGACAAGACAAAGGAAGACGTGTACGCCCGCCTCTACAACAATACTACTCGACTGAAAACTAAGCTCATGGATTCTCGAAAAGTATCCAGATCGGCCTATACCCATAGTGTATCAACCCCCAACCTTTCCGTGCCCCTAGAAACCACGGTTTTGGGATCAAAGTCTTCCGATAGCAACAAACCTAAAACTCTTGCCGATGTATGCAAGGCCATATATAGGGCTGATCCTCTATTATTTGGCGAGATGAGTGGCTCGGCGGATCCGTTTGCGACTGTCAGTGGTTCCCCTACTCAGCAATTGTTGCACTCACTGGAAGCAAACCGACTCAGCATTTTTGAACGAGGCGAGTTGATGCGCAAGCCCATCATATACTACCTTCCGGATCCCCTTGGAACCGATAAGGATATCTCTATCAATGTGAGCAGTTTCAAAGATAACTATGGGTTTGACGACAAGGACGGCAATTATATTATCCGGCCCCGAGATCATATCGAGTATCGCTACGAAATCCTGAGAGTCCTTGGTACCGGGTCATTTGGAAATGTCGTTCTTTGCGCCGATCATAAGTTTGAAGTCTCGGGGACGTATCGGAAAGTTGCGATTAAGATTATTAAGAACGAACTCGATTGGTCGTTGCAGGCAGTAAGCGAAATCAAGTTGCTTAAAAAATTGAATTCCCCGGGTAACATTTCATCTTATGTCATGGATTACTACGACCATTTCCATTTTAGAGGCCATATGTGCATTGTTAGCGAAGTACTTTCGGTGAACCTTTATTCATTCTTGGAGCTCACATCCTTCACCGGCATCCAACTTCTGCTTCTCCGAAGATTTGCCCATGATATTCTTCAGGGATTGAAATTCATTCATGACGCAAAGGTGATTCACTGCGATATCAAACCGGAGAATATTATGATCAAACTTCCTTCATTCTATGACCCCAACACACATGAGCTCTCATCCGATTTTATCGTCAAGATAATTGATTTTGGTTCCTCATGTCTTGAGAATGAAACTTCATTTTCCTACATTCAATCTAGGTTTTACCGAGCACCGGAGGTGATACTTGGTGCCAAATATGGCTATGAGATTGATATCTGGTCGTTTGGATGTGTGATTGCCGAATTGTTTGCGGGGACGCCGCTCCTTCCGGGAAAGTCCGAGTTGGAACAAATCGGTTGCATATTAGAGATGTTTGGACCACCAACTGCGGCACACATAATCCGAGAGCGCAAACGACTTATGCGGCAAGTTCAGACCGTGCGTTCCAAAGTTTTGAATGACCCTATTGTTTCTGACCCATCGCTGATTCTTGCCAAAGGCGGCATGGCTGTTGACGAGAAGAAGATCAAGAAGACTCTACTTTATTCGCTTTTCAACTTGGAAGGAAAAGTGAACCTTAAATTCCTCAACGTGCAGCTCCAGTCTAGTATGACCAAGCTGTCCATGACTACCCCAAGTCCGTTCAGGCGAACGATAAAACCCAATTCCAAAAGCATCGAAGTGGCACTTCGCATACACTCTTCTCACGAAGAACGTGTTGAAATCGGCCATTTCACCAAATTTTTGCATAGTATTTTCAAGTGGGAGAGAGAAAGCAGGGCGAGTGCGGATGAGCTATTGCACCACCCTTTTCTCGTTAAATAGATAGAATAGATCCGCATTGTTGAACCCGAGAACATTTCTGTCATTTTTGCAGGATTTCTTTCCCCTCATTTCTTTCCTCTCTTCCCTATTCGTTTACCCAATTTGTCGTTGATTAGAAAAATTGCTGATTCGGGTACCACCTATCTTCGCGTGCGCGATTAGGCGCGGCCATATTCACATGTCAAAACAGGCTACTCCACATTCCTGGCCTCGTTCAATTTCTACACCGCCTATCATGTCTGACTTACCCGGGTCACTGCTGAAAGCAAGAATGAAGATGATGTCTACGCTATATAATTATACCAATCGAGTCGCGGAGTCTCGTCAAGGCTCGAATAGAGGTATTGCGGCCGGAACAGCCGCGAGTCTCCTTGGTATGGGCATCGATCACTTCGAAAGAGCCGAAGAAGGAAGTCCAAGTCTAACTGAAGCAGAGATCGAACAACTTGGGCGTATGGCTCTGTCTGCCACTGAACATAATAAAGAAAAGGAGCATGGCCATTTCATGGACCGATTCATGGAGAAGTTACTCCAACATACTGTCGCAGAAGATTCTGAAGGACTGGCGGAACTACACAACAGAGCATCAGACCCCGCGAGAAATAACCGGCCGCCATTGTCGATTCGGATTCTTACGTTTAACTTGAAGAAGTTGAGTGGGCAGATGAAACCGCTTTTCCGGCTCCAATACGGAGCGATCCACATTATTACATGGAGAAAGCCCACAAAAACACTCTCAGCGTTAGTGATGTACACTGCCTTATGCTGCTGGCCACATTTGGTGATTGTATTCCCGCTTCTCTTCTTGTTGGTAGGGGTGATCATTCCTGCGAATCTATATCGACATCCACTCCTTCGCCCCGATTTGTTGCCCGTGAAGAAACGAGGCCAATCCCTCTGGGAATTTTTGAACCACTCAGATGATCACAGTGTATTCTTGGAAATTTTCAATGACGATAACGACCTCTTGCTGGAAGATGGCCTTTCCTGGAGTAGCAAGTCCAGCGATTCGTATGCACCCACGTTATTGCTGTCACCATCGAACGTTGATACCCCGGAAGAATTGGGCAGAAAGGATAAATCCAAGTACGTGAAGTCCCAGGTTTCGCTATTGATGAACATGCGTGATTTGCAAAATTTGACTTCCGATGTCATTGAGGGCATGGAACGGGCAAACCAGGTGTCACTGGATATGTTCAGCTTCAAAGACGAAAGACTCACCACCTTCATTTTCTATGCGTTGATTGGAACAACATTCTTTGTTTTGACGTTTGGCAAATATATTCCTTGGCGGATGATCTTCATCGTGTCCGGATGGGTGGTGATAGCGTTGTGTCATCCAAATGCCAACAAATACCTTCTGAAGTTGAAGGCGGAAAGCAGTAAGAAAAAAGAATACAAAGCCCTAGAACCGGTGGAACATGATTCAGGAAAGCTTACTGGGCCCAAACCATCGTTCCTTGAGACGTTTGATTCCCGTAACATCATCGTTGACGATGAGCCCGAAGCGCGTGTGGTGGAGATTTACGAGTTGCAAGTGAAGAATGTGTTGAGCCAGACATGGGACCACCACGCCTACACCAAGCGGTTGTTTGACTACAAAGACAAGGTGCGGGTTGCAGGAAAACTCGCCCATGGGGTAGACAATTTGAACAAAGTGCTTCCTCCCCCGGAGTGGAAATACGACATTGGGTCTGACAAAAGTTGGCGCATAGATGTTGATCCGGCCCAGTTTTTGCGGGATCGTGGAATTGACCAACGGTGGCTTGCTCTTCGCTCGAACGAAACACACGGCTGGATCTACGACAAAATCCCAGCGGAAGATGATACCGCCAGCGAATTCCGCCGCCGAAGACTCTTCCGCGAGTGCTTCCGGTACGCGCGACCAGTGCCCTCAGTTGGCCTCGTGTAGTGTGAATGACGAACCCCACGGGGGTTTTCTCTCTCCATGGTCACTTTACCCGCGCCTATATAGTGCCAAACGGGCAAAAATATTCCAATGAAGGATTCATTGCCCTGTATCATCCCAGAAATTCCCCCTTCTGACACTCCATATGTATAGCGGGCCTTTTGGTGACCGCGCGCGGTGATGTACTGATGCAGTGCACACAAGTAGCGATACGTATCATCAACCACTTGTAACTTCCCCATGGACAATTTCTCGCAAAAAGTCCGGGTATTCGATGCCTTCCCCAAGGTGGCACCGGAGGTTTCGGTGCGATCGGAACGAGGCGGCTTTTCCACGATTCTCACCGTCTTTTGTGCGTTGTTGGTCGTCTGGATTCAGATTGGTGGCTTTCTCGGCGGATATGTCGACCGCCAGTTTGCGGTGGACACCGAGATCCGTCTGGAGCTCAAAATCAACCTCGATATGCTTGTGGCGATGCCATGCCAGTATCTCACCACAAATGTCATGGACATCACCTCCGACCGCTACATGGCGGGAGAAGTGCTTAATTTCCAAGGTACCGGTTTTTTTGTGCCCGAGTCGTTTGCTATCAACCGGGAGAACAACCAGTACGACACCCCGGAGCTCGACGAGATCATGCAAGAGACGCTTCGGGCGGAGTACAGCATCGCGGGAGCCAGAGCAAACATGGAGGCCCCATCGTGTCATATCTTTGGCACGATTCCGGTGAACCACGTTCGGGGCGAGTTTTTCATTGTTCCTAAGGGGACGATGCAGCGTGATCGACTGCTGCTTGATCCACGGGCGTACAACTTCTCCCATGTGATCTCGGAATTCTCCTACGGTGATTTCTACCCATTCATAAACAACCCGTTGGATTTCACCGCGAAAACCACCACAGAGAACAGACAGAGATATCGTTACTTCACGAAGCTAGTGCCCACGCTCTATGAGAAGCTCGGATTGCAGGTTGACACCTACCAATACTCGCTTACGGAGATCCAGGACTTGGCCGAAGAAAAGGGTGCCCCTCCTCCGGGAATCTACTTTAACTACGCATTCGAACCCATCAAGCTCACCATCCGCGAGAAGCGCATTGGGTTCTTTCTGTTCGTGGCCCGGCTCTTGACCATTCTTTCTGGTTTGCTCATTGCTGCGGGATACTTGTTCCGCCTTTACATCAAAATCCTTTCGGTACTCTTCGGTAAGAAATACGCCGAGCGTGACACGGAGCGTAAAACGGGCGGTCTCTTAGCTAGCACCACTCCGGAAACGAAAAACTTGTAGGCCCTGAAAGGTGCGTTTATAGAGAGAATAGATTGAGATTTTTCCTCACTGCAAACATGGGATCTTGCTGTGGGTCTTGTCATATTTTCGTACGTATCACTCAACTCCCCAAAGTGTTCCTTCCGATGTTTCGTATTGTCGGTAACTATGGCCATACCTCTCGCACTTTAGCGGAATCCGCGCATAATTCCGTTCGGGCTTTCACCGCATCCGCACCGTCAACACACAAACCGATAAGGCATCATGCAGACTGGAGCCTCTGCCGTTGGGAGTGCAGGCTGTGTGCCGCTTTAGCCCGAAATTGTTAGTGCCCTCCCAATGACTATTTCCGCTCTACAGTCAAAATCCGACTAGCGGCTATATCTCAAGTCTCCCATTCCATCTTAGTACTAGAAGCGCGTTTGGCCAGTGGAGCATGCCCAATCATGCCAGCACCACCACAGAAGAAAATTCGCAGATCTCGTTTGGGATGCCATAGATGCAAAGGGTTAAAGATTAAATGTACGGAGGAAAGACCCAGTTGCTCCACGTGTGTCAAAAACAAATCCCAGTGTGATTATTCACTCAAGTTGACCTGGGGAGGTCGTCCGTTCAAAAACAAAGAAAAGCATGCTACCGTTGCGTTCAATGCTATTCCTCAACATACGAACCCCGCTTCCCAAAAGATCACATTCGTTCAAGAAAAGAACCCGGCGAATTTCAACAGCAACTCATCTGCGGTTGAAGTGAGTGTGCTGTCACCTAATCCTCCTGATGCAACCACTATGAAGATCGAATCTTCTCGGGAACCGGTCCGGATTAAGTCAGAAGATATGGGTAACCACTTCTTCCAAGTCCTGTCAGCGCCCTCATTCCATCACGAACAAACCGGGCTGAGTGAACACCACACACAGGCGCTTGATATGTTTGCGGCTGTCAGAGATCCTCTTCAAACTGCCAAAACGCCAATCACGGCTAAAGACGAGACATTGATACCCCAGGACCTTTTCCTGCTTTCGCCGGGACTTTCCGCTTCAGATGTGGAGTCAATGATCATGCATAAACTCTCTCCTACACAACAATCCATTACCCAATCGTCACATGATACTTATACCACCGACATTGCGTGCATAGAGACACTGCTACCAGTTGCGCTAAAATCGCCATTCTTCACCGACTTCATTAACTCACGCCCAAAGTCATCTCCCACAAAGTTCGGTTATTCTCCGATCTCTGACAACTACGAGGAGGCTGACGTTGCAGAAGTACAACATGATCCCTCTGAACACGAGCAAGCCATTTCTATGTTGACCTCCATCCCGCCTTCACTCATTCCCCTCCCAGAAATTTTGCTTAAAGTGTCGTTTTACCGAGAACTATTTCACTTTTGGATCGATGTTGCCGCTAATAATTTGGTGCCTGCCCCCTCCGATATTTATCACGATAATCCTTTCAAAGTGATTTTGCCCCAAATGGCGATGCATTACCCGGGATTACTTACTACAATATTAGCGTTTTCTGCGAAGGCTAAACAGGCGTTAGACCCTAACGGTAATAATTATCAGCCAGTCGTTGATCAGCTTCTTCGTAGATCATGCGATGAGCTTCTTCGGTTACTTTATGACAAAAATGAAGCCACTTCCGATGGTACGTTGGCAATGATTTTACTATTGTCCGGTTACGAAACTGTGTCGTCAAACGATTTTGAAAAGCATAGGACCCATACGATCGGAGCAAGTGAGATTATCTATACTCGGGTTAGCAAATCTGATGAAGATTCTCGTGACTCAGATAAATCCAGCAACGCTTCTCTGTCTCCGTTAGTATTGTCACACCCAAAAGATGAGAGTGATATTACGTTTTTTCTTATGCGCTGGTTTGTTTATATAGATGTTCTCGGTGCTCTTGCTGCTACGAGGGGGCAAGATAACTATTTACGGGCCTATAAGAAAAAGGGAAGGTATGAGCCGGTCGAATCGGTACTCATGTCGGATCTCAACCATCCTCCTAGCAATGACCCAAAGAGAGATATTGACTACTTGTTGGGATTTGATGTGCGGCTCCTTTGTCACTTTATCAACATTGCCTTACTTATTCATGAGGTTAACAAATATCTTTCAGGACCAGAATCTCAGGCTGACACCCTTCCTATTTATATTGTCACAGCTGCAATTGAGCTCAAATCGAAATTCATGAAAGCTTATGAGGATGGAGAAGATCGAAGAAGCTCCCGCATAGACGAGTTCATTCAGCTGAAACTCAAGCGCAAAAAGCCCACCAGTCCGCAGACATCCAAGAACGTAAAGGAGTTGGTTCATCATGACAATATTTTAAGAGCAACGAATAAGGTATATTTTGATACGGGACTTTTGAATCTCTACCGCCGTGTTCTTCTCTTACCCAGATCGTCCCCAATTGTGCAAGATTTGGCGTCCGAAATGGCGGATATTCTTGAATTTGGTATAGAACAAGGTTCACCAGCAGAGATCTGTACCATATTCTGTCATTTTTGTGCTGGTTGTGAAACACTAGATCCCGTCAAAAGAGATTTCTTTTCGCAAAGGTTCACTCATTTATCTTTAGCCGGAAATGTCAATGCGACAAAAAGTTTGTTGATCATGCAGAGGTGCTGGAATACGGGAGAAGATTGGATTAGTGCAGCAAATGCCCTTGATATTGATGTTGTGCTATTATAAGGATGCATCTTCCGCTTCGGCAACGCTTTTTTGGTTCAAGACAACCGGTCACATAAATGTGTCTAATAGCTAGTTACATGCGCGCAATATACTATTCTTAATCGACTTGTCAACGTTAGATTTTTTTCTATATTCTTAACACCTGCAAATACCGGCACCAATGCTGCGGCACATTATTGTGGCTATTCAATTCCCCCAATAGGTACACCGTATTGCAATTATCCCTTCCGCCTTCCGGAGTTCCTCCGCGACTTAACTAAATCGTATCAATACTCTGTATCAACGCTATCCTCCAATCACTGCGGTTGAATAACAGGAAACATATACCGGTTGTCAAATATAGGCTACGTGCTTCTTTTGTTTTGGTGATCTATACTCGAGTTAAAACCAACTAACTGGTTTAAAATCATGCTCACATGACCTCAAGACATGTGCTTTGATCTCTCGCAATCGCGTCCGGCACATATGTGCCATCAAGCTAGTACACGTCTTTTTCGTACGAAACTACTACTGGTGCTGAATCGTTGTCACGGTCCAATTACTCTTTTTCTCTACGCTGGAAAGGAAGTCGGATTCATTTAATTTGTTCCGAAACTTTTTGGAAGTGGTCACAATTCAATGCCGACACCCGAGGAGCTAGAACAACTTAGGAAGGACATCGTCCTTAGTCACACGGAGCCTGGAAATTCAGAGATCCAGACCCGTGTGTTAATGAAATGCATAGAAGTTTTATCACTGTATGAGATTCTGGGTGCTCCTCATCTCTTTTGTGATAAGGAGCTCCAGGCCATTTCTGGCCACACACTTATCATGTTCTCCTTCCCAGGTCAAAAGAACCAAAAGAGCATAACAGTGGAGCAAAGAATGGTTGCTAGTATGAAGGGGTGTCAATGTTGCACTCGAAGCTTTTGGAAATGCTTGTCTCAGATGCGTCAGCGTTTCATTTTGGTCCGCAAGATTCCTGTGCCCCAAGTTGTCCAATTTATGCATATAATCATCACTTGGCAAACGAGGCAAGTTGCTCCGGATCTTGAGAGCTTTATTGCGAATCTGGATCCTTTGCCGGATTTGGTGTTACTTGCCTATGCTACTCTTTCAGTCCCAACTATGGTCAGAGAAGGGAGCACCTATAAGGCTCAGATCAGTCGTCTTCTTGATGCAATCCCAGATACACAGCAAATCAGCGACCATATACTTCCGTCTATGATCACATATCTTGTGGAAGGTGACGTTAAAGAGCATGCGTTTGCACAACGTTTCTTTTCTCAACTTCCGAAGGAGAATCTCCTGTTGGACCCACAGGTGATTGACGAATTTAATTACCATTTCTACCGGATTCAAAACGCAAAGTATTTCACGCCCGAGCTCAGTTGCCGATTCTGGGATATGTTGCTGATTCTTCTCCAACACTTGCCTTCCACTGAAATAACGCGCTTGCTTAAACCGGCCGAGTTGGAAGAAATGAGCTCCTTCACCAGAGTTAGACTATTTCCCTTGATCCGCGTCCTCTTTAATAACTTGATGGCATCTTTAAAAGTTCCATTACCCTTTCTTTTAAACGTGCTTCAAAAGTTTTTAGAGAAATATGGAGTCAATTTCTGGAAATTAGCACAAGACTGCCATTACTCCAATCTTTTGGATACGGTATTGCCTAATCAGCATTTTCAGCAGTATTTGCATGAAGCGTCTTTGAATCCTGATGGAAGAACCTCTCTTTCAAATATGTTGGATTGGATGCTCCCACTCGTGGATAGTTTAACCGATTCTCAAAAGCAGTCAGCAGCCATCAGATTGTGTGATTTCCTTGTTCAGCGTGAATCTTCTGAACCTTCAAATAATAGAATAGATTCGGTACAAATCTTGGCACGTTGCTTTGCAGTTGATAAATCAATTAACCCTGACACAGCTAAAGAACCAGAAACCTCAGTACAACTATTGAGAAAGAGAGATGCAAGACTGGCTGTCACTAACCATTCAGAGTATCTCATCAAGTTAGCGAAGAGGGATGATCAGATTGGTTTAGACGCATTGGATCTCGTCTGTTCTGCCTTGAAATACGACATTTTAGTTGCGTCTAACGATTCTTCTGTCATACAGCGTGGTGAAATACCATCGATGGCTAACTTTGCACCAAAATTATGGGATGAGCTTGTTAAGTGTCACATTTCATCCACTATTAAAGTCTCTAGAATATTGCAATCTTTCACAGATTCTCTTTCTTTTGTCGTCTTCAAAGAAAAGAAGAACAACATAATTTCAGTCGAACTCGCTGCTTCTATTAAAATTCACAATAGGCAATGTGAACGACTTTCGCAGAGCATTTCCTCTGTTCTTGAAAAGATATCTCTAGCTGATCCAGAGGAACTCAAGGAAGTTCTCAGTCAAAAGGAATGTCTGATTTCTTTGTGGAATTGCTTATTTGCTCCACAGGTCAATCAATCTGCATTAAATATCATTTATCAAGTTTATGATGCTGAAGGTCGTTATGAGGCCATCGAAAGTGTTCTTGGACAGGCGTTGAAACCAAATCTCAATGCTGTGGTGACGTCTTTAAACCGAATCACCGATTTGAAAGTTTTTGAAACATGTCCCAAGGGAATGAGAATTCTTATGGATGTTATCAAGGCGCTCATGAACCCGTTAAGTGGTGTTTTGACGACGCAACCACAACTTGCGGAAACGTGCAAAGATGAAATTGAACAACTTTGGGTGATCAGTTGGTCTTTCCTCGTTATGATCTACAAACAGACATTGGTGTGGGCCAGTCTTTATCATCTTGAAGATTTGATTGAATTCACCCGTGATACTCTTGACACAAGTCATTCGCTATTAGACTCATTTAGAGTGATCTTGGACATCTTCAACGACTCTGATGTTACTGCACCTTTATTCAACGTATTTATGGAAGCATTCCATTTTGTTATTGTCTGGCTTCGTTTAGGTGATACTTCTCTCTTGAATTCGTGTGTCGATTTGGTGTTCAAAGGCTTTGACTTTGCTAAAGAATTGAATGTGAATGTGGATAAATCATTTCTCATTATGTTCGCTAAGTATGGAGCAAAAGCAAAAAAGTTCAACAATAAGCTTACGGAACAACAGCGGGGTGAAATTTTAGCGAAAGCAAGTGAATTTGATGCGCCATTAGTTCAATTTGTGGTAGATGAAGTTGCCAAAGAGCGTTCTGGAAATAAAACTGCCACATCGTCTCCTGTTCCTGGCACAAAATCACAATCTCCCTCAATCACTCCAGGGGCGACATATGCTTACCAAACTAAGCCAAAACAGCCAAGGCAACTGACATTATCAAGGTTTGGTGTCATTTCAAATACTCCTCCAGTTGCTCCGGCACCACCAAAACCATTTGCATCAAATAATTTAGAAGCAATCAGAAGCGAGCTTAAGTCGAACAGAAATCCTGTCAGTTCCCGTGTGGTCAATCCTCTCCCTGCTCGTCCAGCCGGTTTCAATCCTAAGACTGCTCCTGTTGTTGGACGGTCGTTAAATGCGTTGAGAAGAAAAGTGGAATCGGACTCTTCGGACGAAGGTGAAAATGATGAAGATGTTGATATTTCTGATTTGTTCCTCGAATCAAAGAAGAAGTCCAAGATCACAGAGCTAGATATCCATGGCCGACCATTGGTGAAGATGGCAGCACAAAAAAAGGTTGATAGCAAAAGGCGTGAAGAAGAGAGAATGCGCATGCGTTTGAATGTGAATCTTAAGCCTCTCTATTCGACTATTTTAAGATGGAATTACAATAGCAACAGCGAATTTCCTTCCGACGAAAGAGACATTTATCAACCGATTAAGGATACTTACGCCTCTGCTAAAGAGTATTTGAACATGATTGAGCCATTGTTGATGTTGGAATGTTGGCAGGGTATTCAGTCTTCTAGAGTCACTGGCCAAGAGAATCCTTTCGAATTATTAGTGGGAAGTAGATCAACGTGTGATGGTTTCTTTGATGTCTACGCAAGCATCAAAAAATCTGAATTGGCAATGAGAAAGATTGGTGAAACAGACTTGTTGGTTCTCGGATATGTTGCTGATAAGGATCTCCGGGACCCTCGAGATGTTTCACGCTATCTCAAGAACCCTTCATCCCAAACATGCCTAGCCAAGGTAAAAGAGATCAAATCCGCAAATGCTGATTTCAGTGATCTTACAATTCGTGTCTATCCACAGGGTTCTATGATGGGAATCTTAACACCTAAATCTATCATTGTTGGTATGAAGGTGATGCAAATGATAACAGTTGAGAGAGAATATTCTTCGCTTAAAGGCTTGCCATACTACGACTTGTGTGACGAAATTCTCAAGGCAAAACCTTCTAAGCCAGCCAATATTTCGGAAGCAGAAGCGGCTGCTATGTGCGACAAGTTGAATGTCAACATTTCGCAAGCAAAGGCAATCCTTGGATCTTACGCTAGCGAGGGCTTTTCGTTAATTCAAGGTCCACCTGGTACTGGTAAAACAAAAACCATTTTGGGTATTGTGGGTAATTTTCTCTCCCATGCTAAGAGTTCAAACGCAATTGAGATCCCTGGTGCTCCAGCAAATAACAACAGTTCTGCCGACAAGCAAGGTCCGAAAGTGTTGATTTGTGCTCCTAGTAATGCTGCTGTCGACGAGTTGGTCGTTCGTCTTCGTGATGGTGTTTATAATGCAAAAGGAGAACAAATTTCTCCAAAGATTGTCCGTTTGGGACGGTCAGATGCTATCAATGCTTCTGTGCGAGACTTGGGACTCGAGGAACAAATTGAGAAGCACTTAAAAGTCAAAAATGTTCCTACATCTATCGACCCTAACATTCGCATTGAGCACAATAAGTGTATCTCGCAAAGAGATCAAATCCGGGAGAAATTACGTAAGGGCGATTTAACTGATTCTGAAGTGACCACCTTAGAGACTCAACTTCGTGAGGTCAATAAGAAGAGAAGTGAATTGGGCAAGAGGTTGGATGAACAAAGAGAAAATGCTTCCATTGCCTATCGTACCAAAGAAATTGAGAAGCGCCAGGTTCAAGCCAAAATTTTGAGTGAGGCGCAAATCATTTGCTCGACATTATCTGGTTCGGCTCACGACTTTTTAGCAAGCATGTCTATTAAGTTTGACCAAGTTATTATTGATGAAGCGTGTCAATGTGTGGAATTGTCTGCTATCATCCCATTGAGATACGGCTGCAAGAAGTGTATCATGGTGGGAGATCCTAACCAATTGCCACCAACCGTTCTCTCACAAAAGGCTGCGTCATTCAAGTACGAGGAGAGTTTATTCGTCAGAATGCAGAGGGCCAACCCCGAATCTGTTTATCTTTTGGACGTGCAATACCGTATGCATCCGCAAATCTCCAAATTTCCAAGTGCCCAGTTCTATCGGTCGAAATTATCCGACGGCCCTCTGATGTTTGAAAAAAATGAAAGACCATGGCACAGAGATTTTCCTTTGTCGCCATATCGGTTCTTTGATATTGGTGGAAGGCATCAACAAAATGATAGAACTAAATCGTTCTTTAATTCGCTGGAAGCAAGGGTGGCACTTGAATTAGTGGAAAAATTGATGGAAATATTACCTCCGGAGGGATTTGGGGGGAGAATTGGTATTATTTCGCCTTATAAGGAACAGATCAGAACTCTCAAGGACACGTTTGTGCGCAAATTTGGAAATTTGATTTTAAACGAAATCGACTTCAACACTGTTGATGGATTCCAAGGTCAGGAAAAAGAAATCATTATTATGTCGTGTGTCCGTGCCAGTGAGACAGGCAGTGTTGGCTTCTTAAGTGATGTTCGTCGTATGAACGTTGCACTTACTCGTGCAAGAACGACCTTGTGGATTCTAGGCAACAAGCAGTCATTGAGAAGAGATAAGATCTGGTCCAAGTTGATCACGGACGCGGAGGACAGAAACTGTGTGACTCCTGCCGAACCCGGATTTTTGAGACGCGTGTATCAGGCCGGAAATATGCCTTCTGGTGGAAGTTCACACCATTCACGGCCCCATCCAACTGGAAGCGAGGTGCCTGAACCTAAGAAAAGAAAAGTTTCCAATGCCGATCCTTCGAGGCCCGTGGAATCGGAAAATGTGACACCATCCAATGGCCAAAATGGTCCTAAAATAATCTCTGCATCGAGCGGAGGTGAAGTATCATCGACTCCTGCCCAAAATCTGGGATCTCGGCAAAAGCCGCATCACCGGCCCACTCCTAACTCGAATAAATGGAAGAAAAAATATCCCTACATCCATAATGGCAAAGCATCAGGGGACGATCATCATGGTACGGATAACCAGCAGCCATCTCAGATGGGTAACCCACCAAAAGGACCAACTGGCACAGATGGAACGGCTGGAGGGGCACCGTTGCCGCGTGCAACTAAATCGGGAGTTTACCGGCCGCCACCTGGATCGCAAAACGCCCGGTCTAGCAGCATTTTCATCAAAAGAAAACGCCCACCTCTTTGAATACTCCAAATGCATTATTAAAGATGTATCTATTTAGACGCACTCTCTGAGATTCAGTACTACCCGAGTAAGATATATTAATACATGAATAAACGACACTATTCGAAAACAACCGATAACCGACCATCTAAAATGACCTACTCACTTTTCATGTTCTTGGAGCGGTTCCCAAATACGCTATCCTGTAGAGTAGTGGAATTGACCCGGGCCGTCACCGTGGTCGGGCTAGCTGACGGATGATACCCGGCGGCGGTAATGCGCATGCTGAGGCGTTTGCCGCTGACCTTGGATGCCGTGTCCTCGGCAACCAAGTTCTCCACCGCCTGAAGGCATGCGTTGCCCCCCACAAGCAGGTCCACTGCGATCGCAATCGCCTTGAGTTCGTGGTGGATGATCGTGCCGAGGGAATTCTCTTTGGTGGTGGCAGACGCGAGGTAGGCCTCGGTTGCGAGGTGCAACTCATGGGTGAGTGTATCGATTGTGGCCTTCAATCGCTCCACCAACTGTTCCGGTTGGGTGTTCGGGTCACCGAGAAGAAGGAGGATGAGCTTCTCCTGCGAATCCAACAACTTACATGTGTCGGACCACGCGAGGCCCTGATTGTTGTAGAATGCGGAAAGCCGGGACGTTTTGAGCGACATGTCTTCGAGAGCCTCGATCTTGTGGCGGAGAAGTTGCAAGATGGGTGACAAGTCGATCTTCTCTGTGATGGTGTTCAGAATGTCGTCCACCTTCTCCTTGGGCGCGGAGTGAGGATAGCGGGCGGCGCCATTCACCCAGCCGGAAAGGCTCTGTTTAAGACGTTCGAGGTGTTGGGAACCGCTGGCGTAGCCTTGGGCGTACGGTGATAACGGCGGCTGGGGGTGCGCCGGAGGAGACGGCGGCACCTCAAATGGCTGGATACCCATGGAAGCGGCAGAGGAAAGCGGAGCAGGCAAAGAGCCAGATCCATGTGCTCTTTCTTGCGCCGGTGCCTGTGCTTTTTCTCGCGCCGGTCCCCGTGCTCTTTCTTGCGCTGGTGCATGTGCTCTTTCTCGCGCCGGTGGCAGGTCGTACGCCGTCTCTCCAGACTTGGCCATAGAGAATCCAGCATCCACGGGCTCCGACCTCAACAACACGTCCAAGTCGGGGGGCTGCACCCCCGCCGCGCCAAGGTACTCGGCAATCACGTCGCGTCCCTTGTGCTCGAGGTCGCGGAACAAGTTCACGTACTTGGCGGACTTGCTCTCCAACACCGAGCTGGTCTCGCCGATCTCACGCGTGATGGTACTGCGCTGGGCTTTCAACGCGGCAATGCGCAACTCCAACGTCTCCACCTCGTGGTCCACCTCGTGGCGCCGCCGAAGGAGCCCCGCCAACTTGGTGCCGTACTTGGACGAGTCGCTTTTGATCTGCTGGATGTGGCGAAGCACCCGGGCGCGGCGCCGATCCCACTTCTCAAAGTCGGCCATGAGCGCCTCCACCTCCGCCTGCTCTCGCCCGCACACCTCGTGGAGCAGCACACATGTTTCCGAGAGCCGACCAAAGTCGCGTGCGAGCTGGGTGCGAATGGGGCCGCAGTCGTCACCATCCGCAAGCGCCTGCTGGTGGTCGCGGATGTGGCGCCGGAGCTCTGCCGCCACCGTGTCCTGCTGCGCCTGGAGAAACACTAGCGGGTTTTGTCCGTCGGGTGCGGTTGGCGGCACCAGAAACACAAACGACTCGGGGCCGAGCGAATCCGCCACCGACACCACCGACGCGTGGAGCGTGTCCTTGGCGGAGTTGGCGCGCGACAGTGGGGTGGAGGCCGGGTGCCACGGCGGGATCCGCGGCGTGGAGGCGCCGGCGTCGTGGCGCAGCGTGGTGGGGGTGAGGTCCAGCTTCGGGATGGGACTGGTGGTGGAGGCGCGAGGCGGAGGCGCGGCGCGGGATTGCGAGAGGAAGTCGAATGGGTCGAGACCGTCGTCGGACGACTCGGGGGCTGCCACCTCGGTGAGGGGGGGAATGGTGTCGGCGAGGCTGATCAGCTCGAATCCAGACGCCAGCATGGCGGTTGATAAGAAAGGGTGTGGGAGATATCGCGGCGGTCACGAGACAAGTGAGAGTATGGCGGAACCACGATTAGGATGGAATGGAGGTGGTCTGTTCAAAGCGGCAAGTGGTTATTATCTCTACTAGAAAGTTACATGTAATGCCCTTGGAGTGTATCGTATGTAGCTGAAGTGTAGCTGTATATGTATCCCGTAGAATCCATTCTATATCGCGTAGAATCCATTCTATATCCCGTAGAATCCATTATATATCGACGGACAGTACCGCATACTAGTTCCATAATCTAGAATCCAGTTAAACCAGATATAGCCCCTCGGATAATGGGGCTAACGTTGAAGCTGTTGCAACATTATATTCTGTGTGAACTAGTGAATAAATACGAATAATATACCTTGAAAATTGAGCAGTCCTAAACGTACAGACAGTGCGGCGATGCCATTAATCCATACGCTAAATATTGGTATTTTGTCGCTCTTTATCCGTCCCTAAAACCAAGTATATATTTTATTGATATTTTCTGTATTACATTCGTTCTCTTAACACAATGGGAGATTGGCATTTTCTTCATTAAGTTATTATTTATGACAGATGGTGTCTGTGGTTTCTGTAGGGTGTATTTATGGTCTGTATGGTATTGGTTACCACTAGGGAGTCCGTGGATTCCGAGCGGATTCAACCGACTCATCTGCCTAGATGGTGGTCAAGGTCAACGCCGTCGCCACCTGCGTCAGATCGACTGCGCGGCGGAACTCGTCAAAACTCAACTTGTGGTCGCCGTCCACATCGTTCTCCATGATCGTCTTGTCAACAATCTGCTGGAGGTCCTTGTCCAGCAAGTTCTTGCCCACCATCATCTTCATCACAATGAACAACTCGCCCGGCCCGATGTACCCGTCCTGGTCAATGTCGTAGATCTTGAACGCAAACCTTAGTTTCTCGTCGCGCGATGTCTTGCCGCTGAACGCGGAAAGACCGCCGATAAACTCCTGGAAATCGATAGTGCCGTCCTTGTCTTCGTCAAACACGTCCATGAGCCGCTGGGCCAACGGGTTCGACAGAATGCCGGGAATGTCCAAAAACTCATGCTTGTCGATGGTGCCGCTGCCGTCCTTGTCAAGTTTCATGAAACGCTTGCGCAACCGGTCGATCTCCTCGCGGTCAAAATTGGTGCCGTCCATGAACGAATCCAACACTTTGGAGGATGCCAAACCCATTGTGAATAACGGAGAAGTTTGGTGGTGCAGTATGGACAAGCGCTGCGGTAGATATGACTCCACTTTTACGCAGGTCCACAGTCCGCCAGGTCCATATAACAACGGGACGATTTAAGCTGTGTATAATATCTGTCTGTCTCTCTCTCTCTCTCTCTCTACATCTTTCCAATCACACTTATTCATATACACCTACACCTAGAGCTTGCCCGCCAACGTCTCGCCCACGTGAAGCCCACCGTCAATCGGCAACACCACACCGTTCACGTAGTTCGACTCCTTCGCACTCAAAAACAACGCTGCATTCATAATGTCCTCCTTCACCCCGAGGCGTTGCCTTGGGTTGCGTGCAGTCATGATGTCGCCCGTCACCTCCAACATCCCCGCCGACATCTTGGTCGGGAAGAACCCCGGCGCCAACGAGTTCACCGTCACGTTGCGAGGCCCCAACTCCACCGCCAAGTTCTTGGCCATGTGTGCCACGCCCGCTTTGGACGCCAAGTACCCGTACACCCCCATGGGGTTGTTGGCTACAAGCGATGCCACGGACGCCATCACAAGAATGCGCGATGGGTCCTCCGCAGTGCCGGCCGCCTCGAGCATCGGAGTGAACAACTTTATGGTGTGGAACACCGCCACCACGTTCAAGTCCAAGATCTTCTTGACCGCAGCCACCGGGTGGTCCTCCAATGGCGCGCCCCAAGACGCACCGGCATTGGCCACCAAGATGTTGACCGTGCCCACCACCTTGGTCACGTCGGTGTAGAACTGCTCGCACTGTGACTCCACCGCCAAGTCTGCGGGAATTGAGTACACTGTGGTGGCACTGCCATGGTCTCGCGCCACTTTTTCCAAAAACGCCTTGGCGTCTTCGCCGGCCGTGGCCTTGCGTGATGTGATCACCACTGCCTTGGCCCCATTGCGCACGTATGCCTCGGCAATGTAGAGCCCCAACCCGCGCGTGCCGCCGGTGATCACTGCGGTTTTTCCGTTGACGTTGAAATCCACCATTTGCCGCTGATTTTTCGTTGGAGCACGAACGGCGGCGAAGAACCATGGGGGACTTATACCACCATGGTCGAGCCTCGGGCCGCGGCGTGCGCGCACTGCATGCAGTCGGTTCCCCACATTCGGCCGCCCCGCGACAACGGCCGTGCGACCCGATGGAGGTTGCGCTACCTCCAAGTTACGCCTCGGGGTTAGATGGTTCGCTTGCGCGCCTCCAACTGAAACACCATCTGCAACCCCTGGTTCTGCGGGTTGGTGGTGGAGAAAATAAGGCTGTCGCGGCTGGCCATGTGGTGCCCCTTATTAGGAAGCACTTGGATCAAGGCGTTCTTGCCGTTTGTAGAGTCGCTGATGGACCACACCTCAATCACCTCCTCGCACACGAGAAAGAGGTTGTTGTCAACGAACGCAATGTCCTTGGGCCGGAAGTCAAACCGCACCGTAACCGTGCGCAGGAGACTGCCAGCCTTGTTCACAAATACCGCCAAGTCCTTATACACCAAGAGAAACTCCTTGTTGTTGCGAAGCTTGAACATGCCCATCGGCGCACAGTGCGCAATGGCGCGGCGGATCGCGTCGGTGTGGTTGCCGCCCTTGCGCCCGAACGCATCAAGCTTCTTGGACCCGCCGTCGGGCAACTCCGGAATTGTCCGCGGTAAGAGCGTCCCTAGCTTCATAACCTCAAATCCCCGCTCGGTGTGAACCGAGATCGACGTGTTGAACACGGAGATGCCGTAGCAGTAGCCGGCAATGTAGAACTCCTTGATCAACGTGAACGATGTCAAGAGTCCGTTGAGGTCCGTCTCGAACGCAAACACCTTGAACCGCGTCTCTCCTGCTGACTTTTTCGCGATAAACAATGTCAACACCTCCTTGTGCTTGCCCACTTCGTAGAACATGACTTCGTCGTTGGTAACCGGGAACGACGTCAACCCTTCTTTGCGCTCGTAATAAACTTCCACGAGCAGCTGAAGCGGGTAGTGGCGCAATATCCGGTTGCCGAGAACGAGCACCACATTGAGGCTTGGGACTATTGTGAGCTTGGTCACATTGGCCGTGTTGAGGATCATCTTCCACCGTTGTTTTCCGTCGGTGCAGAATAACCCGGCATTCGTACCCACAAAACAGAAGTTAGTACCGGAGAACTCACATCTTTCGACACACTGCACTCGTCTTCTCTCGATCATGTGCTTTGGTACGTTGGGCGAGAACAAATCGTGCGGGATCCCTCTTTCCTTCAATATCCGGCTTGTGCTTTCGGCGAGCATCTTAATTGGATCATTGGGTGGAAGTGTTGGCACCTTAACCTTTCCTGGCAGCTGTTCGTACGAAAAGAAGCAATTGTCGATAAGTTTCAAGTCGTACGGCGCAAGTGGTGACACTCGCTTCATCAAATTGAACCGCGCTTTTTCTAACACCGTTATCCATGTCATTCTTTCCGCCTCGCTGTTGGCGAGGAATGTGTGGCTTTCGTGCTTTCTTCCAGCAAACCGAACCTTGAATGGGTACGTGAAAGTGTCATCCTCTCCATCAGTGGTCTTGCCGAGAGACGTGGTAGTGCCAACTTTGGCAGTGATTCCACTTTCTTTCTCTCGGTTTTCCACAATCAAAAAGTCCATCAAGATTGGTGTTTCGATAACCTTGTACTTGACTATCCGTTGACTTCGTGACCGTTCCGTAATGAGCAAATAGTTATCTAATACGATAACGTGGACAGTGTTAGTGTTGATTTTCAAGTCGCCCTTCTTGCTCAAGTCGCCTCTATAGTAGAACTTTCTCTTCGATGATGTCAAATTGATGTTAGGTTGGAATACGTTTGTTTTCCAAGTGAGATGCTTCTGGAGAATTTCCAACGAATGGATATTATCTGCATGCACCTTCATCTGGTTTACGGTATTTCCGAGGCTCTTGATCGCCTCAATCGACCGAGTGAGTTCCTTATACTCATCCTCTTGATCATCATAGAACTTCCGAATATCGGATAGCTGCAACGGAAGCTGTTGATACCGCGAGTTGAATGTGCTTATCAATAACAAATTTCCATTGACCTGTAAGTCCTTGAGTCTTTTTTGGGTTCTTAGGTGTGAATCCCACTCCTTCAACGCTTCGTTCCGCAAAAGGTATTCGATCATTGGAACGGCGCTCATGTATTCGAGCAAAGGGCTTCTCACAGCTTTGGACCAATCATAGTATAGTTTGGCAATGCCCACGACGTCCACAATGAACTTACCGTTCGATATAAGAATTTCAAGTAGCGGTTCAAAGAGAGTGCTTTTGTGTACTGACACCAAGTTTTGCGCAGAGTTCAAGAGTTTGGAGCCAAATTCTGTTAAGGAAAACGAAGGCGAATCTTTCCCGATTATCAATTCCGAAACCTTTATGAATTCGGGACCCACTAATGTAATGAATAATTCTGCTCTCTGAATGAAGGTTTGCTCAAACTTGATGAGATCGAAAAGGAAAGACTGTTTCTTTGAATCATGAGTATCATTATTAATTTCTTGTGGGGTCAATTGCCAATGGGTCGCCCAGTCAGCCTTTAACACCAAATCAGAAATATTGGTGGAGAGCCTGTACTGTTCCCGCTCAATGAATAAATTCATTGAGCATTGTGAGGAGTAACATTTCAACATTTTGTCGTTAAAGGAAAACGTTTCATGATCTGAATCATGACAGTAGCATTCTGTAAGGTCCACAAGAACACCGCTTATCTTAGCATTGATTTTGAACTCAGCGTATAGAACTTTTCTTGTTGTCACATCGGCACCTTCCTTTGGTTCCAAAACTAGACCTCCTGACGACTGGAATGATTCTATTATACGGTTGGCATTCTTTCCAATGATATTAACCGGGGTATTCCTCTTATGAAATACTAACAATTTCACAAGAGCTTTGCGAAGTTGATTCTCCGTGATATCTTGTCCATGGACCCAGCAGGTGAGCTTGAGACACCAATCGTAAACGTTACTGAGAGACCAAACTGTAACGCACTGGGAAAAGTGTTGGCTGGATAACGACGATGATGAAAATGGTAGCAGAGGTAGATCTAGTGGCACGGGCGGTAAATCATCGTACTTGCGTCTTATGGTGGGAGATTTTTGCGCGTCACTATCATTCCTTAATAGGGAAAGGGTGGTCTTGAACGTCCCACTGTAGGTGGGGGAATTAGAATCTTGCTTTGGAAGTTCTGGGAGCATTGTATAGTCAAATGTGTGTTCATTGGTCAGAGGTGGGATCTCATCGTCGCCATAATGGTAGTCTGTATATTCCGGTTCGATTAGACTCCATCTTGGTGTTCTTAAGTCATCATTGCCGTAAAAATCCAAGTAGCTGTCGTCTGTGGGGTAGAGGTTTCGCGAGCTGGAGGGAGAATTTCTTGTTGTCTTCTTGGGTGATGGCGAGCGACTACTCCTGGTCCCAACAAAGTCGGAGTATGAATTAATGGTAAATGGGCGCGACATGCTGGGAGATTTCGTGGGTGAAGTCGAAGTACTAGAAGAGTAGAACTTCCCGGGCAGTTCCGGCGACGAATGGTACAATCTGTTGGGATCGCTGTTGAGGTTGAGAAACTTGGCATCTGGCGATCGACTGGGTGAGCGGTTCACCCAGTGCTGTTGGGAAGAATAGAGATCATCCATAAGCGATGGGATTCTCGATGGAGTCCCCTGAATGTCTCTCGGGAGCACTTCGTCGTCCTTGACCGGATCATCGGAGTCGGAGAACTCAAGGTCGGAAACCACTGGGTAAGGTGGCACCGGTCCCTTTACGTACAATTGGTTCTTTTGTGACTGGTTCTTGGTGTTGGAACTGGGGCTCTGGGTGAGAAACGGACTATGGGGTGCGGAAGCGGGGGAAGAGACATCTTCGCCGGTGACAAACGGAGATGTTCCTGAAAGCAGCAAATTCTGAAACTTTCGAGGCGGGAACGACCGTCTTGACTCCCGGTTTTCTGGAGACCCGCTGGGTGAGGCGGATGTTCTGCCGTAACCAGTGGAGTATATGGGGCTTTGGGGGTATTCGGGTAGTAGCCGAGAATTCGTGGTTTCCTGAGGCAGAGGCAGCTCTGAGCGCCCCAAAATATCTCTGTGGGTACTCCCGGCGCCCGCATTGGGGCTGGAGTACTCGTCAAAGGGCAATTCCTGTGGACCCTTGAGCCTGGGGCTATCGAAAGACCACATCAGGTCGTCTGCATGCGAAACATCGAAGGAAGAGTCGGCAGAAAATTTGTTTCCGGGCATAGACGTTTGCAGCTGCTCGTATTCGAACAGTGGCATGATGGGGTCTGTGTTGTGGTTATCGGTTTCCGGGTGGGGTGGAAGCGGGATCTGGATTTTGTGGAGACCATTGAGAGGAGGTGGAGGCTTGCGCCTTAGTGGTTTGGGGGGTCTCGGGGGTGGTGTGTCGCTCATTCCGAATGTTTGTGAATGACAGCCGCAGAATTGGCGGGAAATGGGGAAGATGGTTGGTCTGGGCTTTGGGTGGCATAGTGGTGCGGTTGTGTGTATAGTCACGTGGACTATCGTGGTGGGGCCGATGGTGGAACGACACAATTATGGGACGGGGTATTTGGGATGGGGTATTTGGTGATAGGTATAGTAGAACAGAAAACTATTTAGTGAGTGGGGCAGTAATCGGATGGAAAATAGAGGTTTCTGTGGAGGTGGTTCAGGCAAAGGTAGAGATGGAGTTGGGTGCGAATTTACACTGTTGTCCGTCTTTTGTCTAGAATGGGGAAAAATGTCAAACCACCAAGCCAGTGAATGACTTGCTTCTACGCCGCCCCTTCATACGTTTTGTAGCGTAATTCCTGATTACTTGCCATTTGCAGTGTCGTATCGTCGTTAATCTTTCATTATCTACGCTGAGGTCAGGACATGGTGGGCCGTGTGATACGCGAAAACCACCCACACTTGGGCGCGGTATGATTCCGTGCATACACGCGTTCTTTCCAATGTACTCGGCAGAAATCACCAAACACCTAGCAGAAGGGTCCAAGTTCTACGCGATCAAGGACTTCAACCAGGCCGCCACCAAATACGCCGACGCGTGTGAGGCGTACAACGAAGAAACCGGCCAAGACAGCGCGGAATTGCTTTTGCTCTACGGAAAGGCGCTTTTCCAGAACGGTGTGGCCAAGTCGGGCATTCTCGGCGGCATCGGCAACGACGAGGAAAAGAAGCCAGAAGAAGAGGATCAGGATGACAATTTCCAGTTCGAGGACGGAGTAGCCCAAGAAGAGGGCGACGAGGACGAAGGCGAGGACGAAGGCGAGGAAGATGAGGAGGAGGAAGGCGAGGACGAAGGCGAGGATGAAGGCGAGACCCCCGCAGAAGAAGAGCAGTCGGACTTCGAGGCCGGGTGGGAGATTTTGGATCTTGCAAGATCGCTTTTCGCCGCCAGGGTGGAGGAGTTGTCCTCACAAAAGGCGGCGTTGACCGTGCCGTACCTAAAGTCCGACGACGAGGAGCCAACAAACGAGTACGTGGTGGCGCTCAAGAAACTCTCGGAAACGTACGATCTCCTCGGCGAAGTTTCCTTGGAGTCCGAGAATTTTCCCCAGGCCGCCAGCGACTTGGCCAGCTGTCTCGAGTTGCGTCAGCAGTTGTACGACCGCTTGCTCTCGGCATTGGTGTCCGAATCGCATTACAAGCTATCGTTGGCGTTGGAGTTCTGCGTGGAGGACGCAGACCTGAGGCAGAAGGCTGCGGAGCAGATGAAACTGGCCATCGAGTGCGTCAAGCTGAGAAGCAAGACCAAGGAATCGCAACAATCCAAGGAAACAGCCGAATTGCTCCGCGACTTGGAGGAGCGCTACAGAGAGCTCAAGAAGGACCCCCAGGAGCAGTTACAGGCCCAGCAGATGAATATAATCAAGGGCATCTTGGGAGAGGCGGTGGAGTCGTCCTCTGCAACCACCTTGACTCCCCAAGTGCGCGTCAACGACTTATCGTCTATGGTGAAAAAGAGAAAGGCCAAGCCTGCGCCCGGCGGGACCAAGAAACCCAAGCCGGAGTGATTTCCCACGTGGCTTTCCCAAAGACTTTGCCTGGGAACAAAACTCGGGGCTACAAGAATTATACCATAATTGGACTGATACCGCTGTCCCTGCCCGAGACTGTACAATACTAATGGATCCGCCCTCTGGGCATCGCCAGAAATGCAGGAATGCTGAAACCACACTGTAGACTTTTTTTTCTCCACCATAACATCTCCACACGAAATGGCCCCTCCCCCAAATCCCAAGCAGAGCAGAAACAGGCGCCGGAAGAAGAGAAGAACCGAGGACTTTTCTTCCGACTCGGACTCTTCCGACTCTGATTCCAGCTCCGCTGCGCCTTCTGACAAAGAAGAACCCACCAGCACACAACCGGCCCCACAGATAGACATGGAAGACATCGATATCGAATCCGACTCAGAAAACTTGGTCGCAGATGCGTCCGAGGGCGCCCTCTCCGCTGAAACGCAACAACAGCTAAACAGCATCAAGTTCACAAACACCACAAATCAGCCGATCGCCGAGGCAAAGGAGACGGTCAGAAAAGACAGACAACAGCTAGAGAATGAGTTTTTGGCCCATATGGCCACCAGCTTTGCCAATGACTTGGATGAGCTCCGGAAAAAACCAGACTTTAACGAAAAGTCCATCGTCATGTTGGCCAAAACGCTTCAGTCTGGAAACAACATGTTTGATGACGAGACATTGAATGCGTTGTTGGAATAATTGTTACGATCATGAATGAACTTTTACCGGCGAGTTGGCGTCGGGGCGTGGTCTATAGGCACCTTAGGCGTGCGAGGCATTTGTCAGATACAGAATATTTATAGAATACAACACCGCCGAATCTATGACCCATCATAGCATGTCAAACGCACCAGAACAATCAAAGAGTCGAGAAGTATATCATTTAGGACCAAAGATTTCCTCGGTAAAAGCTTCGCAGCCACGATTTATCCAAACAGAGGTACACAAACTGAACCACCCAATACAACCACTCAATAGAACCACTCAATAGAGTCACTCAATACAAACTGCTACCAGAGAACAGATAAAATAACAGGTAACCAAGCAGGTGGTCCCCGTAACGTGAAAGAGTGAAAGCGTGGATCAAACGAATGATCGGCACAAAAATATCAATTCACGAATGAAGTGCCGTGTACGATTTCCGAAAAATAAAGAATAAATACCCGACAGATACCACATTGTAAGATTTAGCTATCGCTCGGTGAATCCTGTCTCCGACAATGAATACTAGGAAACAATAAGCCTGGTTAGCTCAATCGGTAGAGCATTTGACTCTTAATCTTCATAAGGTCAATCAAAAGGTTGCGGGTTCGATCCCCGCATCGGGCTTTCTTTTTTGCACTTTTGGCATCTGTTGCAAGAATGCGGAAGTGCACATGTTTCTGCCGTATCTACAGTGGAGATGGTACGGTTTCCATCTTGTTGGGCAAATAGAGTGATATGAACAATGTCATTGAGATAACCATTGTGGGCCAGTGCTCCCAAACCTGCGCTGTACGCTAAAATATCGAGTTTTTTTGCTACCTTATTGCAAATTCAAGATGGAGATAAGGGGAGGAGGGTTAGATCGGCGTTGAGTCATTGTAAAATTCGGTGCATGCCTGAATATTCACTTCCGTTCAAATATACACATTGGTTATGGTGCTCGCGCCAGGAACAAGCTGGCTCTAGTAAAACCTACCAGTCGAGCAAAACCTGACCCATTGCGGTCAGGAAGTATATTGTGGGGATATTTCCGTCACATCCTATTCTTTCCTTCCGGGGTTGGATCTAACCACAATGGCGATTGGCAATAGTTAGCAGGGACATGAGATCTGGAGTCACGTGCAAGGGAAAGAAAATGGAGAACGCGCGATTTCCCGGCTGACCCTGCCCGAAATGTAACCTGTCGCTTACTACTGTATTCAACGTTTATCATTCACTGCAGGACTACCATAGTGGTTCTTATTGTTGCCCAATTGGATGTGGCTCGGAGGCGATAGATGACAGAAAAATCCATGCAGAGCGTGTCAAGTTATAATGGACATGGTATTGGTTGTATTCCCGGATGCGTCACCTACTCTTGAGCGCAGTTACGTGAGTTAACGCACCTGTACACAGCACAACGTCAATCCGAGTCAAGAAAAACCGCAGTGCCAGGACTGAGTCACCCACCAACCACTCCATAAAACACTCCCTCTGACGCCCCTCTCCAGTTTTTTCAGTAATAATGGGGAAAGTCGAATCAACACAGGATGTTCTGGAAACATCCAACGAGTTGCGTCCTTTCGGGTTTATGCTGAAGTGGCTGTCGAAGTTAGATGCGTTAGGAGTGGAAACTAGAGGTATCGAGAGAATCCCCCCCTATGAGAGAGCCACGGACAAGAAAAAACAGCTCATCACGGTCATGGGTCTCTGGCTTTCGGCGACTGGCGGGTTGTCATCCATGTCGTCCTTCTACTTGGGCCCGCTTCTTTTCGGCCTCGGATTGAAAAAGACCCTCATCCTCGGTCTTCTTGGACAAGGTGTCGGGTGTTTGGTTGCCGCGTACTGTTCGCTTATGGGCCCTAGATCTGGGTGCCGGCAGATGGTGAGTGCTCGGTTTTTGTTTGGCTGGTGGTTTGTCAAGCTTGTTTGTTTGGCCAGTATTGTGGGTGTGATGGGTTGGTCTGTGGTCAACTGCATCACCGGCGGCCAAATCTTGGCGTCCATGAGCAACGGCTCCATTCCTCTCGTTGCGGCCATTATCATCATCGCATGTGTCTCGTTGGTGATCTCCATTGGTGGTATCAAGTACTTGCTTCGGGTGGAGGCGCTTCTCAGTTTGCCAGTGAACTTTGCGTTTTTGATGTTGTACATTGTCGGCTCTAAGCAGTTCAGCCACCTTACGTTGGCGGACCTGTCAGCGTTTGAGCTGTCAGTCATCAATGGCAACGCGGTGTCATTTTTCTCCTTGTGCTACTCCATCACCTCGACTTGGGGTTCCATCGCATCTGATTACTATATCTTGTTCCCGGAAGACACCCCAGATATGCAGGTGTTTATGTTGACGTTCTTGGGTACGTTGATCCCCACCACGTTTGTTGGTGTGGCCGGTATTCTCATTGGTAATGTGGCCATGACTTACCAGCCTTGGAACGATGCGTACACCGAAATGGGCATGGGTGGGTTGCTTAACGCGGCTTTCGAGCCGTGGGGAGCAGGTGGAAAGTTCTTGTTGTGTCTCATTTTCTTGTCGTTGATCTCGAACAACATCTTGAACACCTACTCGGCCGCGTTTGGAATCCAGTTGATCGCCGTGCCGTTTGCCCGTATTCCTAGATGGTTGTGGGCGATTGCGTTGACGGCATTGTACTTGGTGATTTCTATTGTCGGGCGTTACCTGTTCGCCACCATCTTGGGCAATTTCTTGCCGATGGTCGGATACTGGATCACCATGTACTTTATCATTTTGCTCGAAGAGAACTCCATTTTCCGCACCGACAGGTTTGCCCACTTGTACACCAAAGAGTTTGCTGACGTTGAGACGAAGGTGGCTGTTGTCGGAGGCCGTATGTTCAAGAATAATGTGCACTACAACTTTGCCGTCTGGAACGATTACGACAAATTGACTGGAGGATATGCCGCCACAT
This sequence comes from Clavispora fructus, assembly GCA_003707795.2. Lineage (NCBI taxonomy): Eukaryota > Fungi > Ascomycota > Pichiomycetes > Serinales > Metschnikowiaceae > Clavispora > Clavispora fructus. Next base: position 87,787 of record PPLK02000019.1, read on the forward strand.
TTGCCTTTTGCTGTGGTGCGGCCGGTGCGGCTGTGGGTATGTCTCAAGAATACTGGATCGGTCCTCTTGCGCGTGCTGCTGGTGGAGATATTGCCATGTGGCTTTGCTTGGGCTTCAGTGGTATTGTATACCCAGGTCTCCGTTACTTGGAGTTGAAGAAGTTCGGAAAATAGCTCATTGTTCTAATAATTACTGCGCCCGAGTGTCACAAATCGTAGCGCTAATAGGTTACATTTATGGCAGGGTGGAATAAGCTTTACCAGTTGCTATAACCATCGAATTTAATTTCGCTTGAATTTAACTTTGCCATACTGACCAGGTTCACCATACTGGTTGCTGCAGGTCGATTCCTTGCTTCACAGTTCAATAGATTTCAATCACGAGGATATTCTTTCTGCACACAACCAGTATCTACTGTTATTTTATTCATTAAATGTGCCCTGTTGATAGATTCCGCTCTCGGAGATTAATTGGAACAGATCTCCGAATGGTGAAGATGTAGACTTGCCTAGATCGGCGAACTCCACGAAAAGGGTCAAACCAACAGCGCGAAGTCAAGATCCAAAAACTAGACATGGTGCGCCTCGTATCTGCGTGGTGGACCCACTTGAATCTCGATGACCGAAAACCCAAAATATGAAATTTCAAAAATACATAATTAATAGTAGTGTATAATGGAATAATCCGTTATCTTGGCGGTTTACACGGTGGCGTTAACTTGAGGTTTATACCGTACCTCGGTCTAATCGGGATCCACTGATGTTTTGAGCCACTTCCCGTTAATTACGAAGTCTAGTCTAGGTTTATCTCCGCAATTTTTCGCCATAAGGTTTCAATTCTTATCCTGATCACACTACTGGATATTTTGCAAGAGACCTGTTCTGGAATCGTGGTTCCATCAGGTTTGACATTTGTTTTACTTTTCCTGGGTTGGCAGTTTCTTCGATAATAGGTGGATCCAAATACGAGTTTTCGCACGTTCGCCCGCCTGGCGGAGCCTAGCCACTTTGGTAAACCAAGCCGCACGGATGCGAACATGACGCATTCCTGCCCCGAGAACAAGATGGAAGGTCTCTGTTGCTCCCAAACTCGGGAACTGTTACGGGGTTCTTCAATGCCAATGGAACATAAGAACCAGTGGCCCCGTTGAAAGCCCCAAATATAATTGCAATACAACATCCAATTTAAATTTCTATTGAAGACCAAGAAATGGCGCTGAAAGTGACCGGAATTAGCGTAGTCACCGAGATTACTCGGGCGCGCCGTTCCGCCATGCATGAGGATATGCGGGTTTGACTCACTGAGCCACGCTATAAACGGCAGGGTAACGCATTTGTAATAGGATCCTCAAGAGAATTAAAAAGCCTATTCGGATCTAGCACTTTCTTCCTCGTGCTCCATATTTGAACCATGCCCGAGCTTTTTTCTGACGCAGATTCAAAGTCCTACCCTTGCTCCGATAAGCAGGATGGTCCCCCACTGGCTGCGGGGACAGATCCTATTTGGACCATTCTTCCATCTTATGCCATGTATCTGTCGATTTTCAACAATGACCATGCTGACCCTCCACAGTACGATGTGGGGTCCTGTTCGGAAATAGAAACCCATAACTCCTCTACCGGAATGCCCACAATTGGCACTGGTTCTAGTACCGCTATCAGCGAACTTGAAGTCGGAGTGGACCGCCTTTTGTATAACGACCCTACGTTTGTTCCCACTCCAGATGATTCTTCTCACGCCAGTCTTATCATTGCCGATGAGTCCACCACCAGCTGGAGAGAAACTATCTTGGACAACATCCATAACTTGAGAAATTTCACCGCCACGGACAATGCAAACGCCCAAGCGATTACTCTTCTGGTACACTTCACGGAGGATGTGTGTGAAGTGGGGAAGGTACCCACTCATATTGATCCGCTGAACTTCGAGTACAAACAGGGTGACTACTTGAACGGTTACGTGCTCATAAGAAATGATGGGCCCAAAGAGATCCCGTTCGATATGTTTTACGTTCTTTTCGAAGGAACTTTTGCCGTAGAAGACAACTCAAACCCAAAGGGAAAATCAAGAGTCACTATCCGCCGATTCTTAGAGATGTATGATTTTGCTGCGTCCTACTACAGAGCAAACGTGAATAGGCTAGTGTCCGAGAAGGACACGGGATGGTATTGCGATGCCAATCGGGCCGATCCTCTCGATGGAACTTTAACAGCTCTTGGTGGAAAGCAGGTCTTGAGAACAGGAGTCACTTATAAGCGTTTTTTCACCTTTAAAATTCCCGTGCGGTTGTTGGATACCGAGTGCAATGACCATAAGCTTGATGGTCACACAGAATTGCCTCCAACGTTGGGAATGCCAGCTTGGGAAAAAAAGTTGAGACCCAAAGAGAAATTGGTTTCTGATTTTTCTATGATGCACACTTCCACCAGCTATGGCGTTACCGCTAGATTTATTGGCAAGGCTTCAAAGTACGACGTGGACGAAGAAAAAGACTTTGGCACGAAATTGATCAACGAGACAGGTGACGAGTTTATCATTTTGAAAGAGGCCATGTCCAACGTCAGAATTTTACAAGACTCCGTCATCCTAAGCGAGAGCGAGAAGGCAGCGAAGAAGACGCAATCGAAGCTATTGTACAATAACATGCTCAAAAGAATCAACGAGAAGATAGCTGTTGGCGAAGAACTTCTAAGCGCAATTAAGGCTGGCGACGATGGCAAAACAGTAAGCTTGAGTCGTCAGATAGAGGCAGAAAACTTGATTAGAGAGCGGTCCCAGACTGATACTGTCAAGTATGAACAACTCTACAGAGCCAGTAATCGCGACAAAGATTTAAAGAATTTCCAGTCAAAGCCTGATACCTATGACATGGTGATTCCAATCACGAAAAAATCTCTATTGGGAAAGGCAAAGGAGGAAGGAACTCTAATGATTTCCGTGCCAAAGACGGAATACCTTCTTCAATACATTTCTCCCAAATATTTCAGAGAGCACGTGGCTCCAAACGACTCCTCGTGGAAATTCCAAATCCCTATTGAAGTTAAATTTACCGCTTCCGGTCTTCTGAAGTCGAACGTGAAGCCCCCATCCATTAGAGAAATCAGGGCCGAGTTTGTCGTCTTCACAGTAAAATCTGATCGCAGACCAATCCCAATCGAACTAAATCATGATTTCCTCTTCCAGAATGAATCTAAGATGCAGAAAGAAAATAATACCGGAGACAACTTCACTACGTTGGTGAAGAATCCAATGCAAAAACACGCGCGAACCATTTCCAAACTAATTCAGGAATTAGGATCGGATAATTTCCGGGTCGAGAAAGATTTATGTGATGATTTGAGCGCTTTGGCAAATGTGGAAGAGCGATACAATAACTTAACTCTCCATGATACGAAGGTGATCCAACATGGGGGAAAAATTACTTCTGCTAGTCAAGGCGCCAGCGATATATGGGAGCAGCTGGGGTGTACTTTCACAAAGAACTTCTCTGTGGAAGTTGATGTGACCCGAGCACAAAAGAAGTCGCTCAGTGCGCCAAAGTTGACGCCAGGATACAAATCTTATAACGAGATGTGTTTTGTTCCCAGCTTTCAAACGTGTATGATTTCGCGGTTATACTACATCCAACTCATTCTTTTCTTCTCCAATGACAAGTACGTGGTGTTGAAATTGCCGGTGTCGATTGCCAAGTTGTGATCCAACCTTTTGTGATTAAAGGTATATATATATTCTATTTATGTTTTGTGCTCCCAATAAAAGCACTCGTGATCCAGACTGTAGAATATACAATGGACCGATAAGGGTCGCGGGTTAGAAAAGGCCAAACCATCCGTAGCATAAATCCTTCGAATTCAAGTCAACCGCCCTTCAAATACCAGAAGCAGACGCTAGTAAAGGCTTGGCATGGTTTGAGCGACAGATGGAAGGAGAGATTGCGTACGGTCACATACATTAGTATAACTACCTACCGGAGCCAAAGCGACCAATCACTTGAGATGAGTTCCAGCTAATTCATCAGCAATGGCATCAACGCTTGCATCTTGGTCCTCAACTGACTCGCCGGCCAATTCCTTCTCCAATTGGTCCAAGTCCACTTCCGCATCTTCGAAAGTGTCTTCACCCTCCTCGTCATCCGACTCGTCCTCCTCGTCACTGTCGAGCTCTTCCAAGTCATCCAACTCGTCTAGTTCACCAAAGCCTCTGTCTTCAAAAATGGCGGTAATCGCCTCCAAATGAGAGGACTCTTCATCGAATCTGTTACCGTTCAACTCCAAGACCTTCAAGTTGGGCAATTTATGGGTGACAACACCCACCAACTTGGCCAACGAATCCGTTTCCAACTCGTTGTATTGCAATTTCAAAGTGGTGAAGTCGGTCTTAGGGGAACCCTCGTGAAGGCGTTCAACCAACACCAAAGAGCCCTTTGGTTTTAACAAACAGTCGTTCAAGTTGAGCTCCACCAACTTCTCCCATGAATTCAAGGAGTCGGCCAAGGCGATGGCCGCGGCAGTAGTGATGGTGTTATCTTGCAAATCGAGAACTTGCAACTGGGTGTTCTTGGCCAAACCCTGAGAAATCAACTTGGCAATGCCCGCGGGTCTGATACCATTTTGGTACAATCTGACGGTATGCAAATCGGCATGGCTTCTCAAACCAATGGCCAAGAAGTTAATTGATCCGTTTTCTAATCTGTTTCTGCCACAGATGAAGGTCTTCAAGGAGGGCTTACCCTGCTGGATCTTGGCCCGAGCCAACTTGTACAAGCACTTACCAATACGTGCACCTGCAAAAGGACCCATTCCGTTGTTGGACAAGATCAAGTGCTCGACCGAAACGGCCTTTGGAAGGTACTCTTCGATGGGGTCGATGGTTTGCAAACCAAACGCATTGTCGCTCAAGTTGACGATCTTCAAGTTGGGACATTGCAACAACGCAGGCAACAAGAACTGCAAGGACTGGGGGATTTCCGTGTTCAATCTTCCGGTGTACAAGTCGGAGAAATCGATTTCGACAATAGTGTCCTTGTGCTGGAGAAGGGCTTTGCTCAAGGCCTCAGACGCATCAATACCGATGGTGTTGCCGCTGAAATCAACCTTGGTGATTTTATCCTGGGCGGCAATTTGCTGAACATAGGGCTGGATATCCGCAGCAGAGTCAAACTTGATTTGCTTACCTGCGATGGAGTAGGTGGTTTCAGGAGTTACCCCGACATCAACTTTAACGAAGGCCATTAATGCGTATGGAGCAGTGGAGCGGAGCATTTTTTTAGTGGTGGGAGGAGATATGCAGGCGCGAAGCCGGCACCAGAGCCATGGGGGAGAAATGTCAAACAAGCACACGGGAGGTTTGAACCAACCAAACCACCGCTCCGTGCAAACACAGATAATACTGGTATCCGACAAAACTCTTTCGTTCAGTGCATGCGTAAACCACCAAGCCGAAGGGGGCGTTGCGAGAGCAATGAAAACGGTCCGTGCACTCAAACCGCCCACCACCCGGAGAAAGTCACAGCCCCCAATCCAGGCTCGCAGGCCAGTCGTTGTGAACCCGCCCTTAACAATTCATGCCATTAACAATTCCTGCCGTCGGCCGGCGGGAGGGGGCGGGGAACGTGGCGAAGAAAATGGACCGCGCACGTGACCGCGGCGTGAAGGTTCCTCGGCAACGTTTTCTCGCAAAACCATTTCTTCATCCATATCCGTCGCCATGGCTCCTCAAAAACAACCATCCACTCTCGAGCAAATCACAAAGACCCCAGCGTTTGCTGTTGCCGTCCAAGTCGGTCTTTTTGCCGCTGGTGTTGCCTTCATTCAGTCGCCTTTGATGGACTTCTTGGTGCCTCAATTGTAGGCCCATCACCGCTTGTACATACCAATACACCACATGAAATTCAATGACCGCACGTGCTGTAGACGTAACAACTGCTGTACGTGATAACTACTGTAGACCTGGGGCGCCAGTGCCACAAAAACATGCCATTTGTGGTTCGATTCGGACACAAGGACGACATGGCACAGGGACACAAAGGACGACATTGGCATATGGGACGGCCAAGGTGCCGAGCGTATGATTTCGTGTAATCGATGGCTCATTCCGCTATTGCACTTCTCCCACTACACTTCCACTACTCTCACCTTACGCTTCCACTACGGTCACATTACTCCCACTTCTCCCTTCGACTTCTCCCTTCGACTTCTCCCTCTCACTTCTCCCTCTCACTTCTCCCTCCCACTTCTCCCTCCCACTTCTCCCTCCCACTTCTCCCTCCCACTTCTCCCTCCCACTTCTCCCTCCCACTTCTCCCTTCGACTTGTCCCTTCGACTTCTCCCTCCCACTTCTCCCTCCCACTATGATCGTTTAGTCTGCTTCGTCCTACTTCCAAATGTATCTCACCAATTCATCAGAGCCCACTCTCATATCTCACCGCCAGAGATCTCTTCATCTGCTGCCCTCACTTCTGTTTACTCAGCTCTATTTCTACTTCTGTTTATTCGGCTCCGTTTCTACCTCGGCAACCGCCTCCACAAAAACACAGGACGTCAAAAATCGAACCACTTGCCCCCACATGTGCGCAAAACGATTTTGGACTTGCTTCGGCTCAAGCGTCGTGACCGCGCACCGTATTTGTCCTCGGGCCATCTGCGCTTCTCCACATTTTCACGCGCATATAAGGTGGCTCGGCCCCACATATCCTGCTTCTTGTTATTGGCCCTTTTTGCTTCCTCGTTTTTTCTTTCCCACCTTCTCTCAACCACCATGAGTGCCGTATCCAATACCGTCGACTCGGCTGTTGCCCCCAACCCACAGGCGCTTATTGCCAAGGAGAGAGCACAAAGCCAATTCAACCCCGCCACCATGAACTACTTTTTGGAAACGTCCAAAGAAAACTCCGACGAAATCAAGCGTCTCTACCAGCAGATGGAGCGCGACCCCATCTTGCGCCCCGGCTTCAAGCAGTACGAATTGACCAAACACGAACAGAGAGCCGTTACTGCCCGCAGAATCGGCCGCTTGGCCCAGTACAGCGAGGACCAGAAAAACCCCACGTTCCAGGGCCTCCGCTCGTCGCTCATGAGCGTGTTCGACCCCCAGGTGGCCACCCGTATCGGAGTCAACTTGGGCTTGTTCATTGGGTGCATCCGCGGTAACGGAACCAAGAGCCAGTACCAGTACTGGAACAGCGACAAGGAGACGGGCTACATTAAGGGCATGTACGGATGTTTCGGCATGACTGAGTTGGGCCACGGCTCCAATGTGGCTGGTTTGGAGACCACCGCCACGTTTGACAAGAACACCGATGAGTTTGTCATTAACACTCCCCACATTGGGGCAACCAAGTGGTGGATTGGTGGCGCGGCCCACTCCGCCACCCACTGCAGCGTTTACGCCCGCTTGGTTGTGGATGGCAAGGACTACGGGGTCAAGACGTTTATTGTGCCGTTGAGAGACGCCAACCACCACTTGATGCCCGGCGTAGCTGTCGGCGACATTGGTGCCAAGATGGGCCGTGACGGTATTGACAATGGCTGGATCCAGTTTTCCTCGGTGCGGATCCCCCGGTTCTTCATGCTCCAGAAGTTCTGCAAGGTCACCAAGGAGGGCAAGGTGACGCTACCTCCTTTGGAGCAGTTATCATACTCTGCGTTGTTGGGCGGTCGTGTACTGATGGTGATGGACTCGTACCGTTGGAGCGCTAAGGTGGTGACAGTTGCTCTCAGATATGCGGTTGCCAGAAGACAGTTCAAGTCTGATTCTCAGGCCGATGGCTCCGAGACCCAGTTGATCAACTACCCATTGCACCAGCGCCGGTTGTTACCCTTGTTGGCCCAGGCATTTGTATTCAGTGTGGGGTCTTGGAAGTTGGAGAAGACGTTCAACAAGGTGCTTGATACTTTGGACCACGCGGTCGAGTCCAACGACATGAAGCTCATTTTTTCTTCCATTGAAGACATGAAGTCCTTGTTCCTCGACTCGGCGGCGTTGAAGTCCACTGCCACTTGGTTGACCGCAGACTGCATTGACCAGTGCAGACAGAGTTGCGGTGGCCACGGCTACTCCGCCTACTCCGGCTTTGGTCGCACCTTCAACGACTGGGTGGTTCAGTGCACCTGGGAGGGCGATAACTCGGTGTTGGCCATGTCGGTAGGCAAGCCCGTGATCAAGGCCGTGGTGGAGGTGTTGGAGAAGGACAAGAAGCAGACTGGCTCGATTGCGTTCTTGAACCACGCCAAGGTGTACGACAATGACAAGGTGATCTTCTCCTCCACCTCGGACTTGGCAGAAATTGAAAATGTGTTGAAGGCAATCGAGGTGTTGATCACCAGAATTGGTATCCAGGGCGCTAAGGTTGTGGCGCAAAATGGCGGCAACTTTGACTCGGTGGGAGCGCCTAGCTTGGCCATTTCCAAGTTGAAGGCACACCACTACTTCCTCCAAGAATTCGACCACAAGATCAAATCCAATGTGAACAAGGAGTTGAACCCATACCTCTTGGCGATTGGGCAGTTGTACTGTGCTTCCAATGTGATTGAGAAGTTTGCTGGCGAGTTCTTGACCTACAACATCATTCCTGGCCTGGTTGCCAGAGAAATGACCAATGTGACGATTCCAGCATTGTGTGCCAACGTGAGAAAGAATGTGGTTGCGTACACCGACTCGTTCCAGATGCCCGACCTGGTGCTTAACTCTGCGCTTGGTCAATATGACGGCAACGTGTACGAGAACTACTTCTCCACTGTGAAGCTGTTGAACCCACCGGAGGAGTTCAAGGCACACTACAGTGGCGAGTTTGAGAGTGTGTTGAACCGCGGAGCGTTGGACGCGAGAGAAAGATTCGAAAAGAGTGCTGAGGTTGCGTCGATCTTGTCGAAATAGTATTTATGCCCATAGTTGTTTTTTTCGCGAGTGTAGAACGTATATAGAGTTAGATCGAAAGTTGACTGACCCACAAACAGCGGAATACGGATTCAACCAAAACAGAACTCATTTGCTACGCTGACAGGGCCACATGATGCCAACGCGGTGTCATTTTCCGGCTTTTTTTTTTCCCCTTGCGGAAGGAGGGGCGTGGGCTTCTTATCCGGGGTGCGATACTGCGGGAGGAGAAGTTACCCCACAAATCACTGCCGAGGAGATGGTTAACGCATGAGGATATAAATCGCAAGACTGACGCAAAGAAAGAAAAAAAAAAAACTCCTACAATTTTACATTTTTGCCATGACATTTAGCGGCAAATCCCACGTGAGCTCGCTGGCCGGCCCCGACCCCGTGTCATCATTGGCTGCGGAAAGATCCAAGGCCTCTTTTGACCCGGCGGAGATGCACAATATAGTGGAAGGGTCGGAGGAGAAGGCCCAGAAGATCCTTGCGCTCTACCAGCTGTTGGAGCGCGACCCGGTGTTGGCTCCCGGATACCGAGACTACGAGTTATCGCGGGCGGAGAACCGGTTGCAGACCACACGGCGCATTATGCGCATGACGCAATACGTGGAGCTGGAGCTGTACGCCGACTTCTGGCGGCGGTTGAACTTGGTGACGGCGTTTGACCCGTCGTTGGGGATCCGCATTTCCGTGAACTTGGGGCTCTTCATCAACTGCATCAAGGGCAATGGCACCGACGCGCAGTACCAGTACTGGTGCATCGACAAGGAAGCGAAGTACATGAAGCAATTGTGGGGCTGTTTCGGGATGACGGAGTTGGGCCACGGCTCCAACGTTGCGGGCGTGGAAACCACCGCCACGTTTGACAAGGCCACGGACGAGTTTGTCATCAGCACTCCGCACATTGGGGCAACCAAGTGGTGGATTGGTGGCGCGGCCCACTCCGCCACCCACTGCAGCGTTTACGCCCGCTTGATTGTGGATGGCAAGGACCACGGGGTCAAGACGTTTGTGGTGCCGTTGCGCGACTCCAACCACCAGTTGATGCCGGGCGTGGCCATTGGCGACATTGGCTCCAAGATGGGCCGCGAAGGCGTGGACAACGGCTGGATCCAGTTTTCCTCGGTGCGGATCCCCCGGTTTTTCATGCTCCAGAAGTTCTGCAAGGTCACCAAGGAGGGCAAGGTGACGTTGCCTCCGTTGGAGCAGTTGAGCTACATCTCGCTCTTGCAGGGCCGTGTGGGCATGGCGTCGGACTCGTACCGCATCTGTGCCCGGTTCATCACGGTGGCGGTGCGGTACGCGGTGGCGCGGCGCCAGTTCAAGGGCGACGGCCACCACGGCACTGCCCCTGGGGAAGAGACGCAGTTGATCAACTATCCGTTGCACCAGCGGCGGTTGATGCCGTTGCTCGCGTTGACGTACGCCGCGGGCGTGGGCACCGACCGGTTGGAGCGGCAGCACGAGCAGGTGGTGGCCACGTTGGAGCAGGCGGTGGCCCGCGGCGACCACGACGGCATTGTCCGCGCGTTGGACGACACCAAGCTGCTTTTCGTGGACCTGGCAGCGCTCAAGGCCACGCTCACGTGGCAGGCGGAGCAGTGCATTTCCGAGACCCGCCAGGCGTGCGGCGGTCTGGGCTACTCGGCGTACGCCGGCTTCGGCAAGGCCTACGCCGACTGGGTGGTGCAGTGCACGTGGGAGGGCGACAACAACGTGTTGGGAATGTCGGCCGGGCGCACGGTGATGAAGGCGGTGGCCGGGTGCTTGCAGGGCGCCAAGGCGGGCGGCACGTTGCTGTTCTTGGATGACGCCCGGACGCTCCGCGGCACCGCGGCCGTGATTGGGTCTGCGGCGGACTTGGCGCCGCCCACCGTGCTCCGCGCGCTTGCGGCGTTGATGGTGCGGGTGGCGGAGGCGGCGCTCGCAGTGGCGGCCGACCGCGGCTGGGACGCGGTGGCGTACGACCGCGTGCTTCTCGCCAAGTTGCGGTGCCACCACTACTTGTTGCAGGCGATGATTGCGGCGGTGGCGGCGGCGGCGGGCCGGCCCGAGCTCCAGTACGCACTTGCCGCGGTGGCGCGGTTGTATGGGCTCACGGCGGTGGTGGAGGCGTTTGGGCGGGAGCTTGGGGCGCACGGCGTGGTGTCGGGCGCGGTGAGCTTGGCCGTGGGCGCCACGCTCGTGCCTGAGGCGTGTTTGGCGGTGCGGCGGCATGCGGTGCCGTTGACGGATGCGTTCCAGATTCCGGATGCGCTCTTGAACCTGGCCATCGGCTGCTACGACGGCGACGTGTACCGGCACTACTTTGGCGCGGTGAAGACGCTCAACGACCCGACGCAGACGAAGGCGCCGTACCTGCTGGAGTTGGAGGCGGTGTTGCAACGCCCGCTGTTGGCGGAGCGCGAACGGGAGGAGCGGGGGGGCGCGGCGGGGGCCCAGCTCAGCCGGTAAGGCGGCGGTGGCAGACTAGCAATCCCGGGGCGACCCGAACGAACCGAGCATTCCCATAGCAATCGTACTAGTGCATGTTGTGTAGAGTGGACGCGGGTGGCACCGCTGGTTTTGCAACTGGTTGGAGCCTGCGTCGGCAAGAAATAACTGAGTGCAGAGGCAGAGATAGAGTTGGGCGGGTAGAAGTGTTGAAGGTCGAAGTGCCGAGAAAGCGCTGGAAAGTTGAAGTGTAAGTGATGGGTGTTGAAGGGTTAGGTTGAGTGTTGAAGGGTTAGGTTGAGTGTTGAAGGGTTGCCGGTTGGATTGTTAAAGGCTGAAGCGTTAAAGTGAAAGTGTTAGCCGATTCACCAATTACCTCGATTGCCTCAATTGGCCGCCAATCGACTTGAAGGTATGGCTGGGTGGTTTTACGGTGGCACAAACGTGCTAGTAACCGTATACTCATTCATTGCGGGTGCAAATGCAATCTCTGGAGATTTGTGTCGTTGGGAAGAGGCAGTGGAACACCAGCAACCTTGGTGATACAATGACGTCAGCACTTGCCGCCGGGTCATGGTTTCGATCGTCTTCCCCAAAACCACCAAATTGGGACACGCTTCGAGACGGTGGTGATGAAGTCAGCGCAGTAATGCAGATAATGTGGGCTGGCAGATGGTCATGGGTCCCACGGCGGGGGACACGGCTTGGCTCTGTGTGCAGAACCGCGCTTGCCAAGATAAAAACGGGCGGGTTCGCCCTTTCGAAACCTCATCGAAAATGGATAGCGAAAAGATCGTCGCCATCATCTTGGGTATGTGGGCCGTTCCTGCGTCAATGGCATAAATACTAACCGCCAGCTCTCTTCTTGCCTCCTTTGGCTGTGTTCATGAAGTGTGGTGCCACCACTCCTTTGTGGATTAACATTGTGTGTTGTTTATTCTTTTGGTTCCCCGCCATCCTCCACGCGTTGTACGTTGTGTTGAAGGACGACTAAATAGAGGCTCGGCGTCTGAGGGCGACCGGACAAATAAAAGTCAGTAATTCACAGATGTAGCGTGTCCCAATTGGGCCGTTGAGAATTGGCCAGTCGAGAGTAGTGAGTTGTGGGTAGAGTGAGTAGATAGGAGTCGAGAGTTGAAAGTTGAGTTGAGAGTTGAGTTGAGAGTTGAGTTGAGAGTTGAGTTGAGAGCTGAGTTGAGGGTAGAGTTGAGGGTTGAGTTGAGAGTTGAGTTTAGAGTAGAAGGATAGGTTGAGTTGAATTCATAGTTGAATTGAGAGAAGAGTGGAGTTATGAGTAAGTTCACAGCGGTGAGAAGAGAGGAGTCCAGAGTTGAGTTGAATTGAAAGTTGGGTTCAGAGTAGAGTTGAGTAGACAGTAGAACTGAATGTTGACTTGGGAGTTGTGTTGAGAGCTGAGTGGTGGGTGGTGATAAGATCGTTAACGGTTGTGAGTTGAGTTCACTGTTGTGAGTAGAGTGAGAGATGTCGCGAGTAGTCAGGTAACAGTGGCAAAGTCAGTTTAGTCATCTCACAGAGTCTGTTTAGTCAACAGCCGACTCAACCGCAGACCCACTACAGGCACCACATGGTCGCTTCGTCAGTCAAATCAAGAATCAGCCGGTGCCGAAGCAACCTGGGAGGTCTTCCAGTAGCAAGCACAGCGTGCACGACCCAATAGCCGGAACCCAATTACTCCAATCCCAACAAGAAGCCGCCACGCAAATGATGCAAATCACCAAATCACGCCGATCTTGCAAATCATTCAAATCATGCAAACCGACTCGCTACATTGGCGAACCCCAACGGTTCCGTCACATTGCCCCAGCCCCGTGCTCAAACCACGGTGCGACTAATGGGCCCACAGCGTTATCTCGACAGAAATAAATTACCCGGCGAAGGTGCACGCAGGCCCGCCGCACTGCAGCTGCAGCCTTATCTGGTAACCGATCTGGGCCAGTGCACCGCCACCGACGAAAACAAACGAAATCAAAACGACCGCGGCCCGGGGGGGCATCCACAGGCACTGCCGTCGACCACGAGACAAAAACGCCGAGGACAAAACCGCGCGGCGGCGACCGGCCCCAGTGGCATATCGGTTGCGCCGGGTTACGGGCGCTGCAGCGCTTATCTCTCGCCTGCACCGCAGCCTCCCTATAACCCGGCGTCGTCCCAACTTCTCACCACCACCAATGTCGCCCGAGCCGCCGGCAGAGTTGCCGCCGTTTTCGTTTTCGAAAAAGCCCATCGCGGTTGTGCCTGGCAGCACCACGTCCATGCTCACGCACACGTCGCCGGACCGCACCGCGGCGCCCAAGCCCAGCCCCAACAACATCAACTACGACGAGCAGATCCGCGCGCCACGCATGTCGCTGGCGTCCCACTACACATACCGCGAGGCGGAGAATGTCTCCAGCCGACCGCTGTTTGGCTCGCGCAACAGCGAGAACAGCCAGGACCTGAGCAGCCAGCCAAACAACCAGCCGAACAACCAGCCGAACAACCAGCCGAGCAGCCAGGACGGTCATGAAGCCGGGAGCCACCGCAACGGGCCGCAGGAAAGCCGCTCGGGATCCGCGTCGTTTTCCGCGGCGTTTTCCTCGTCGTTTTCTGCGCTCGCGCGGGCGCCGCGGCTGGCGGGCGCAGACCCCGACTCGGGGTCGGTGTACCTCCCCGCGACCCTCGACATGAGCGCCCCCGCGCGGCGCGGGCTGGCGGCGGCGGAGCCGGAGCCTCTGGCGGCGGAACAGGCGCGGCTCATGCGCGCGCTCGCCAACCTCCAGGCTAACACCACCACGGGCGAGCGCGGGCTCCAGCAGGTGTACGGCATGAAGAAGCCGTTGTGCACGCCCGCGGTGTTGCGCCCCAACGACGAGTCGCGCCTGGCGCTGGCGCTGCCGGAGCTCCCGCTCGAGCACTACCCCATCGAGGTGCCGGACGCGGCGGAGGACGAAGTGGGCGCGGGCGGCGGCGCCGCGCCCGAACCGACCCACGCGCACTGGATGCCCAACCGCGCCAGCAACCACTGCATGCTGTGCTTTGGCAGCTTCACGTTTTTCCCCGCGCGGCGGCGCCGCCACCACTGCCGCTTCTGCGGCTGGTTGTTCTGCCTGGAGTGCTTGTACACGTCGCCCGAGGTGTACGTGGAGTGGGGCGCGGACCGCGCGCGGCCCAGCACCGGGCTGGGGTCGCTGTCGGCGCTGGCGCTGCTGGGCGACGAGCGCGCGGCGCGGGTAATGATGGACGCGCGCGCGCGGCTCGTGGTGCCCATCTTGCGCCACCGCGCGCACTCGGACCCGTGGGCGCGGTTCAAGCTGTGCAAGTTGTGCAAGAACTGCGGCGCGGCGTACCAGCGGCTCGTGCACGCGTTGAACCACCGCGCGGGCGCGCACATTGCGGTGCCATACGTGTTTGTGGACAACCCGTACTTGGAGACGCGGGTGGCGCCGCCGGTGGTGCCGCCGGTGGCCGAGCGCCGGGCGCTGCTGGCAGTGCCGTCGGACTGGACCTGGAGCTCGTTCTAGGGCGGTGGAAACTTTGGGAACCGGCCGTAGGAACCACCGCAGGAACTGGCCGCGGGAACTGGCCGCAGGAACTACCTCGGGAACTGAGCCACGGAAACTGAACCGTGGAAACTGGAACCATGCGCGCCCCTGCGGTGAAACATGCGCGCCCCTGCGCCGCGTATACACAATAGAAGCTCGCGTGACGGCCCACTGTCTCCCTGTAACCTCCCACCAACATAGCGTCCCCACCCACAGTATCATCGGCCCCGTGCCTGCGCGCTGTACTTCGCCCCATCTCTACGCGCCCCACCGCCCCGTTTTGTTTTTTTTTTTTCTCAAGATTTTTTCATGGTCTCACCCATTTGTTCGCCCCGCCACGCGCCCCTTGTGCACGGTCGTGCGCCGCCCACCCACTACTAGTTGGACATCTTCTCGCTCGTCTTTCTCCTCCATGTCTCGCCCGCCCTCTGATCCAAGCCGCCGCTTGTCCAACAACCCGTTCCGCCAGGACCTCCCTGGCCCCGCGCCCGCGTTCGCCCTCAACAGATCCACGTCCTCCGTGCACCTGTCGGGCTCCGCGTTCGAGGAGTGGGTGTCGAAGAACAAGCAGTTGTTGGAGCTGTCGGATGAGGAGGAATTGCCGCAACGGCCCGCGTTTCCCGCCCAGTCGCGCACTGGCTCGGACTCCAACGTCAACTACGGAAGGTATGTATACTAATTAGCACGGCCCGGTTCGGGGTAGATTTTGCTGTGGTGATTGTGTGGCATTTCGCAGACGGGCATTTCAGACGGTCGCAGTGGCATTGTGGCATTTGCGCATTTGCGATTTTGGCATTTGCGATTTTGGCATTATCGGCCTTTCTCGTTGTGTCTTTCGTCGCGTCCCTTCATGGCCTCGGTGGCTGCAATGAGAGGCTGTGTAACTGGTGCGTCTGTCTTCCCCGGTTATTCGGGCAAACCGTCCACATTTCGCCCCCTTTCTGCCTTCCCCCTTGTGCCTTCCCTTTCTGCCTTTCCCTTTCTGCCTTCCCTTTCTGCCTTCCCTTTCTGCCTTCCTTTCTGCTGCCCCTTTCCCTTCCCCTATTCTCACGTTCTCTTTCTTCCGCCCCGTGAAAAGCCCCATTCCGTCGCGCTCACGTGCGGTATCAGCCCCAAATGACCCTGCGCGCGCGCGTGTGTGTGTGCAGGCGGCGCTGCCCCGACGTTGATGTTTGCCTATCCCTCTAATCACCACTCCACCTACCCGTTTCTCTCGCTCCGTGCTCCCGCCCCCGTCTCGCCTACTAACCGCCAGAAAAATGTCCTCCAACAATCCGTTCGCTTCCGCCATGAATGGCGAGTACAAACACCACAGGGACCCGCCCCGGCCCCCGCAACCCACCGCCAAACCCATCCCACCCCAGCCCCCTCGCGACAAAAAGCCGGCGCCGCCACCCTCGTACGCCGAGGTCGCGGGCCCTGACGCCGCGGCTAAGGACTACCCCCGTGAAAAGCCGCCCGCCGCGTCCTCTTCCTCCTCCTCCTCCAGACCCCACCGGTCCCACAGCGACTCGGCCCACCGCCACGACAAGACCCGCGACAAGAGCCATCGCCGCCTGGGCAAGTCGTCGTCCAAGTCCAAGGCAAAAAAGAAGGTGGAGCCCCACAAACCCGGCAACTTGGACACCATCGACAAATTGGACGTGAGCGCCTTCTTTGGCGGGCGGTTCCACCACGACGGCCCGTTTGACGCGTGCACCCCGCACCGCAACAAGGTGGGCAAGAACGCGCCGGTATTGGCGTTCCCGGTGGACGGCCCCAACTCCACCATGAAAGCCGTGGGCCCCGGCGTCAACAACAACGACCGCATGAACTTGGCGTTCGGCAACTACGCCGAAGACACCGACGACATTGTCGGCAGCAAGACCGCGCCGCCCGCGGCCCGCCTGCCGGCGCCGGTCCCCAAGACCAACCGCGGCTCCGACGACCCGCAGCACGCGATGTACACCCCGTCCTTGAACCCGTCGGTGGTTGCGTTCGACGCCAACGTCAAGGCGCCGCCGATCCACGGCCTGACCACTGCCGGGTTGGGGTCCTCGACGTTCGTGGACGGCGCGCCCGCGCCCAAGGGCGACGAGTACTTGAGCGCGCTGTCCGGGTTGAACCGCAAGAAGTCGTTGGTGCAGAGATTGCGCAAGAACAGTCTGGGGGAGCCGGCGCGCCGGCTTTCGCACGACACCGGCGAGTTCCTGCGGCCGGCCGCGTTTGACGACGACGCCGGCAGCACCTCTTTGTTGCGGCGCGTCAAGAGTTTAAAAGTTGGCCGGAAGTAGCCTTCGGAATGTATTATAGATTATTGGTGACGGCTCTGGAGCAGTTCTGTCAATATATGTGTGTTTGGCCCTGCGTAGAGTGTTCATAAGAATAAAAGAGAGTAAGCATGGGACATCCCCGACATCCCGACATCCCGACATCCCTCCCAACCCTGCCAACGCTCAGCGCCTTGCGGTTGTGCATCTGATTGTGTGGTGGTTTCGATGTGGTTGGTGTTGCACCCACTGGGCTCGGGGCGCGCACCCGTGCCTCCCGGACCTACTACACCAGTAGTAAAAATCTTCACCTCCTCCTCCACCATATGCTCAGATCTACCTCCCGGCTCCAACTCTCGGCCACACGGTCCGTGTCGTACATCCTCCCGGCCGTGCCACTCTTGGACAACATCCGTGCCTCCGGCGCCGACTTTCCCGGCCTCTACTCCCACAAGGCTGTGGCCGACCTTTGGTTTACCCGCGGCCAATCCATCGTCAACCAGTTGAACTCCCAGCTCGAGGAAAACAAGGTGCGCAACCCGCCCGCGGACTTGGGCGAGTTGATCACGCTCACGTTCAACAAACCCGAGTTGGGCGGCGTGTATGCGCAGGCGTCGTTGTTACACAACTTGCACTTTTGCTTGGAGTCGTTGAAACCCAGCGGCGCCACGGTGCTGCGGGCCCCGCCCGCGGCGGTGTTGCAAACGCCGTCCACCGCTACCCGCTTCGCCAACGAGCCACGTGACGACGCGTTGGCCGAGTGGATCCGCGACCTGTTCGGGTCGGTGGCGGAGTTGAGAACGCTTTTGCTCAACAGCGCCCACGCGGTCAAGGGCGACGGCGTGACGTGGTTGGTGGCACAGGCCACGTACTCCGAGTCTGCGTTGCGCGCCGGCGCCGGCTCCGACGTGTCGTTCAACAAGTTGGCCGTGATGAACACCTACAACGCCGGCATTGTGGACGACGCCATCCGCCTGGGCCAGGTGGCCAAGTTGAAGCAGCAGAAGGCGGCCAAGGCGGAGGCGCTCAAGCGCAAGCGCGAGGAGGCGGGTGCGGTGGACGCCGCGGCCTCGGACGCCGACTCCCAGGGCCTGGACTTGGTGTTGGGCACGGTGGAAGAGGCGGAAGAGGCGCTCTTGTACTCCGACCGCAAGTTGGTGCCGTTGCTCGCCATCGATGCGTCCATGAGAGCGTACTTGCACGACTATGGTGTTTTCGGCAAGGCGCAGTACTTGGACAATGTGTGGGAGTGCATTGATTGGGACATTGTGGCCAAGCGGGCGCCGCGCCGCTTCAAGCCGTCGGTTGTGTTTGAAAACTAGATCTTGTACATATACGGAACTTCTGTGGATGTGTAGCTGTGTAGTCACGGCCCAAGTTGTTGCGCCTTTGTGGTGACCGGTCAGTCTGCAAACTCCAGTCTGCACCGTGGTGTTCCACCCGTCCATGTCCTCCGTGTCCTCCATGTGTCCATACCTGTCCAATTTTCCTACGTGGCCGCCTATCACAACGTGCATTAACTAGTTCTTAATCACCTTTTTCACTATCTTCTCCACCTCGTCCCAGTCGTCCGTAGGCACGCGGGTCATCTCAATGTCGCCAAAGTACTGCTGGATGTACTTCAACACCTCGTACGACCGCTTGTCGTGCACAAACGAAATCGACACTCCCACACGGCCAAATCTGCCGGTTCTGCCGATTCTGTGCAAGTACGTCGAGGGGTCTGGCTTGCCGTCCTTGTCCACGGGCAAATCGTAGTTTACCACCATCGACACCGACGCAATGTCGATACCACGCGCCAACACGTTGGTGGTGATCAAAACCTTGGACCGGCCCTCTCTGAAGTCGTCAATCAACCGGTCTCTGTCGGCATTGTCCAAACTGCCATGCAACACCGAAACAGTGTGGCCCTCCTGCTTCATCTTCTGGTACAACATGTCCGCGGTTCTCTTGGTGCCCACGAAAATGATGGACGAGCCAATGGTCAAAAGCCCGTACAACTCGCATAACACCTCGAACTTGTGCTGCTCCGAGTTGCAGTCCATATATAGTTGCTTGATGCCGTCCACATTCAACTCCTCCTGCTTCAACTCCAACGAGTTGGCGTTGGGCACAAACTTCTCCGCGTACTCCCGCACCTCCGTGGGGAACGTGGCAGAAAACAACACCAACTGCGTGGTCTGGGGCAACGACTTCTTCACCCGCACACACTGCGCGCCCAACCCTTGCGCGTCCAACATGTTGTCCGCCTCGTCCAACACAAACACCTTCACTTTGCTCATGTTGACTCTTCTTCTCTTGATGAGGTCCAACAAGGTGCCGGGCGTGCCCACCAAAATGTGCTCGTTGAAGGTGGTGTTGGCATCGTACGAGCCAGGCACAACCAACTTGCTGGTTACCTTGGTGAACCGGCCCATGGTCTGGATCACCTCAAGCGTCTGTCTCGCGAGCTCGCGCGCCGGCGCCAAACAGATGGCTTGAACCACTGGCGTCAGTTCGTCCACGCGCGACAACAACGTCAACGAAAACGCGGCGGTCTTGCCGGTTCCCGACTGCGACTGGCCAATCATGTTGGTGGCGGGGTTCAGCAACAAGAGCGGCAACGCCTTCTCCTGGATTTTCGACGGCTTGTTGTACTTCATGGCATACAACCCTTTGAGCAATTCCGGCGACAACCCTAGCTCCTCGAACGACTTGACGGAGAAAAGCGGTGAGTTGGGGTCCGCCTGCAAGTCCGCCAACTTGACCTTGACCTCGTACGTCGATTTGATCAAGTTGGTCTCTGGTTGGGGCTCTTCCGCCTTTTCTTCCTTGGCATCGTCTTTTTCCTGTTTTGGGGCGGCTTCAGCCACGGGGGTTTCGACTGGCGCGGTTGTCTCGTCTTTCTTCAACGACAACGACGCAAGAAGTTCCGAAGCATCGGTGGAGGTGGGGTCTGCCATGGTGGATGTGGTTTTTGGGATCAGTGGGTGTTTTTTTTCTGGCTCATGTCCGTGGTGTACGGGTTTGCTGTCGAGCCGGTGGCGGGATATGCCGTTATAGTCCGCGCCGTGCTGGACTGCCCTAGAATGAGCTCTTGGATTTTGTTTAGCTCTTCTGCCATGAGGTGGAGGGAAGAGTAGCGAGGCATTCCTTGTGGCAAAGGGCTAATTTATACGAAAGTAATTCGCACAAAAAGTCATAATTCGCACAAAAGTCACAAATCGCACGAATAGTTTCATTTCGCACGGTATGATATCCTCCTATTGTGGGCCAATATAACCTGCCTCGCACCATACCCACTTACGGGCCAAATGCCGTAGCACCGAATTGTCTCTAATATTGCCAGACCAATAAACATCGGAAGATCGATCCGCAAAATTGAACGCAATTGAATCAATATTGAACCCAATGGAATCAAAAGATTGAACACAATTGAATCAAAAGATTGAACACAATTGAATCAAAAGTTTTGCGCATCCCGCTTATCTGCCTTTGCGATTGACCATCTCTGACCTCCGCAACTGGCCTCTGTCTACAATACTACGCCACTTTCGAAACCCAACCTTATATTACCATATCCTAGAGGTACATATACACCTTGTCATCGCTATCATACTCCTCGTCCATGAAATCCAACTCCATATGGTCCCAATGACGCACATTGGTGTCTTGCGCCTGCTCCCCATCAAAAAATGAAATGAATATGGCATTTTGCACAAACTTCACCTTCACGTCACTTTGGCTCTTAAACTGCTTCCGCATCTCTTCCAACTGCTGTGCTTCAATCTCCATACTGAGCCTGTTGCCCATCGGCAACCGCGACGGGTCACTATCCATGAGATCGCTATATGCGCTGAGGTTAACTGTGCGGTGAAGCTTGGCTGGTTTCGAAGGAACACTTTCTTCCTTATCGACATAGTTAGTCAAATAACTGGGGTATTCGATTGGGTCAACCCCGGACAATTCTACGTAGTCCACCTTCGTCTTTTGGGACAGCGGGGAGTCTATGGGGATGGTTTCGACGGAGATGATGTCACTGGGTTCCAGATTGAACCCTGCGAGCGTTTTTTCGCTGGAAAAAGTGGTTGTTCTGCTTCTAACCATGCCCAGCCTGCGGTTTTTGGTTTTCAAGTCTTTTGTGTCTTTGGGTGTCCGTCTCCTCTCCATATCACTGTTCTCCTTATTTTCGGAGAGGGTACTCGAAATGAACATGCTTTTCCGTTTTGAGACGTTGCTTTTGTTGGTCAAGGTGTCGGCCACCTGGTTTAGAGGTCGAGGATTTCCAATTAGTGAGTTGAGATCTTTGGACGACGACTTGCGGCCGATCATGGACATAAAAAGCCCCGATTTTTTCTTTTCAGAAAGATAGGAAATACTTTGGCTGCGGATCATGAAGCGCTATTGTATCAGAGCATAAACTTTAGGGCGAGTGGGACCGGTGTGATGTGCGATAGAAGTACCAATTTAAAATCCTAATCTCGATTGTTTCAACCAAAACATCAAAACATGCTTGCGCATAACGTCGCGCATTTTAGACCTCCTGCGACGCGAAATGTCGTCGGGGCCATTAATGTGCATCTAATCGGGGTGCATACACTGCTTTGCACCATACCAGGTTAGGAATACGCGCGTGTGGGGAATTGCTGGCGTAAATGGATTAAAAGTGGTGAAATGCTTGGTCGAACCTACTCGGCGACATAAGCGGTTTGCTGGAGCCGTAAAGGGTCCGGAAAATGTTCCACAAAAACCCAAGAATGGCGTTCAAAGTTACAGTTATAGACAATGACTGCAAGTCCTGCTCATCATGGCGCCATGTCTACAGCCGCGAACAAAGTAAATCAGATAAAGCAGTGATTAGGCATGTACGGAAGAATCACATGGACCTGGGCCAATTGACGACTATTCAACTAAATTACATCTATAACCTCACAGTAGCGTACAGACGGTCGAGACAAAAAAGCCGCGCATTATCTCAGATGTTAAGAAAATCTTACTTGCTAACCGTTTTTTGTTGCGGAACTGGGATGATTTAGTCCAAATTGGGGAAAGCCCAGACACGTAATTGTTTCCAGATACGTCATTGTTTCCAGACACGTAATTGTTTCAAATAACCAGAACTGCTGGGAGGACATGTTCTCGTAAACGGCGCATCTGCGGCTGGCGCCCAAACACACAAATTGGGAAGAAAGGCAATTTGCCAGCAACCGAGCGGTTTCACCAGACCCCAACACAAACCCGAGTTTTCTTTATTCGACTTATCTATGTACAAGTTATAACCAATTGGCGTATTTCGATTCCTCCGTCACGTGGGCATGCGCAACCGCATGTCCCTTAACCTTCTCCACATATTTGTGCATCACCTCTGCTTCATCTGCCACCGCATTACTTCCCGTCGCAGGAATGAGCCTGCTTGTGAAGGGAGTTTTACCAGTGAACCGTTTGACTTCGGTAACACTCTTTTGCACCCAATTTTCTTTCTTCAATGCGTTGCCGTTGCCGTCGCGACCGCTCAAGGTCCGGGTGATATAGTTTGTTATTGGCTGGCGAATAAGCGCATCCACTCCTTGCGGGAGGTACACCACCAATGGGCCCGCGTCGGGATCCTTGGCACCAGTAGGAGTAAGCGACACGTAGCCCAAATAGCGAAGAACAAGATCGACGCTTCCGTAGAACGAGGGGATGATGTGTTTTACTAGCGGAGTGCGTACCCCATTGCGAGTGGCAGGCACAAGGAAAACGTCTTTCAATGCGGGATACTTTTCCGGGTGGTACCACACGTCCAACGCCTTGGCCAAGTCCTTGAAAACATGGGGTTTGTGGCCAATGAGGTTTTTCACCCGGAGCATGGAGTTCTGTGGCACCTGCAACCAGAACAACCCGCCCACCGTCACCACCTGGCCCGATTTGGCCGATTCATAGTGCGATTTGTAGGTTCCGGCCTTGTGCATTTTCTGACCCCGATGGAGTGCCTTGATGGCGTGGGGCGGCAAGAAGTCGTATAGCTGGCCCGTCTGAGCACTGGAGAAGCCGGGCACATCGTATATCGTCACGTTGCGGGACAACTCGAACGGCAAGTTTCCCCGAGTGAACCCCGGCATGTAAGACGCCCCCGGACCGTTTTTGGCCTTGTACGATTCGGCCGCCGCCAAATTATGCTTAATCAACGCCAGGCGGGTTTTGGGCACGTCGCGTTGCGCCATTGCACGGTTGTCGATTTTCTGAAGCTGCCGATCACGCTTGGCATTAGGCATTGCTGCGCGCCGCTTGTGAGCAAGGTGAACCAACGACTGGATCAAGGTGGACTTGCCGCTGTTGACACCGCCGATGAAGTACAGGTTGTCCCGGAGATCGTCCAATAGGCGTTCAGTGTTCCAGTTGGACTTTCCGCTGACGCAGTGCACGTTGGCCGGAGGAACTTGGTACATGCGCCAAAAGTAGTCCTGGTAGAACTGGAGACCAAGCTTGGTGGCCAGGGCGTTTTTGGCAAAGAACAAGTCGTTTTTCGTCACTACAAAGTGCATGTCCCGCGCCGATGCAAACCGGAAAACCTCCTCGTTCACCGACATGGGGAAGTCAGTGGCGCTCACCACATACACCAAGTGGGCGTACGCGGGAACGGTATCCATTACTTCCAACACACTAGCCACCGCAAACTGGTCAAGTTTGAACTGCGACCGGTACTGCGAGTCCCTGCAGCGGACACACAGAACTTTCGCCGATCCAGACTTTGCGTTGTGGGTATGTTCTCTGGAGCCCAATGAGGCAGATGCACCGTTAAGAAGCAACTGTTGGTCCGCCGCATCGAGCGCCGCCACGTGCTTTTCGTACGCCGCATCGGAGTCCTTTTGAAACAGACGAGAAGTGCCAGGAATCATGTAGAAGCCGGGTTTGGTTCTGTCGTCATTTTGGAGTAATACTCCACACGATGAGCATTTGGGGAGAATCGCCTCGGCAATGAGCGGAGCAAGTGGAGTTTGGGTGGAAAGAAACCGGGGAAAAAACCGGGACGGAAGCGGAAGTCGTAAAAGCTGCCTGGTCAGCTTATACGCGACTCGAGACCGCCAAAGGAGCGGAACCAGCGTCCGGCAGTGGACTTTAAGCATACGGTGGCTATAGAGGTGCAATGTCGCATGGCCGCGATGTGCGGTGGAGATAAATGTCGCGCGCGCGTGACGGCACAATGTCGCAGCCTCACCGGTGGGCCGTCCAAGTAGCGGCTGGATAATACGAACCATGTCGGCGCAATAATTAGTTTCCGCCCTACTTTGGCGGAAACGAGCGTGGCAACCGACATCCGAGGAATCCTACAAAAAAAAATAAATAAATAAAAAGAAGCACGGAGTTATAACGTTTATTTTATTGACCACTCTGAATTTGGATTCACAGCCCCTTTTGAATCCCAGCTTGCCTTACTTTACTCATGACGTTGGCTGTTTGTGCATTTGCGTGCACTAATCAATAGCGGGAAAGGCGGGAGGAAAACCACGCCTATCTTATGCGTCACGGCTATTGGATCCAAGACGGAACAGAGAAACACTTTAAACAATACACTACACTTCTTCACCTTCAGTGCTTGCCCCAGCATCGATGTCGTGAATTACCGTAATTTGTATTTGTTGCCAATGCATACATGAACATAGACGCACTGCAGTTCCTGCGGCGGAGAAGACTAAATATTGCAGATGTTTGTGTGTGACGGTTAAAATACCAAATGCTCACAATCTGATGTGCCATTAACCGAAATTAGTGCCGTCAAGTGAAACAACGACACTTCGCGGATTCAAGTTGCAATATTTTAATTTGTATGAGTCGTTTCAAATTTCACCCTGAACGAGTGCAGTAGTGTTTTTATTTTTGGCTTGAAACTTAAAAAAAATAGAATGCTCAGCGGATATGCTGCAGTAGCTGGCGCACATAGTGCCGCAAAACATAGGCCCGATGTTTTGGGAACTGAAAAAATTAAAAACCGGCCTTACTTGCGCACCCTCGGATATTTACCCTCGGATATCGAAAACTAACACATAAGTAAATTTCAGAATTCAGACTTTCGACCACAAGGAACCTGCAGCTTGCATGAGGGACACACATGTATTGTAAGTGCTTTATTAGTCCGCCGATAACCATAATGTCGGTCTATTATTGAATAGTGCAAAAAAAAGCGAGAAACCGGGACCAAAGCTGATTCTACAAGGGGGTATTTCCAAATAAAATAACCTCTTTTTTGCACTACCAAGAGCAGCGATGGCTGGTAGCGGTTTGTACACTGAAGGTGATACGTAGGCCCTTTTCTGATTCCACAGTCACAGTAGTGACAGAAAGGTACAGTTTGAAGCAGCAGATCTTATACATACATATTTTTCATGTGAAACGGATTAGGATTAGATACATCTGACCAGATGTGGATAGTTATTGCGTCTCTGAAATTTAGCGACAAGAGAAGGATCCATCCTGAACGGTATGATTTTGCCTAAGAATTAACAAACATTCGTTTGGGAGTGCGCGCGAGGGTGGCTAAAATATACGCGCAAAATCGAGAGCAATCAGGAATTCCGAGGGTCCGAACACACTGCTACGCTTACGGGCCGGAATTAGCGCCAGGAACGGAATTTCTGGAAGGGATAGAATGGAGGCGAAAGGAGAAAACTGAAGACTGGAAATAGTTGAGAGCACTATATTATCCGACAGCTATATTGCTGAGATTGTTCGTGGCTTCAAATCCCAATACGAATTTATAACCATACTCATATGGCTCTAATTGTTGGGAGTTTAAATGGTTTGTGTTTCAGGTGTTAAATGTTGGAGGACATGATTGAAATTAATTATTGCAGGAAGTGGTGGTGGTGCCGCTATGCATGGTTAGGCACTCTTGCAGAATAACTCAACGGCCACAGAATAGATTTTCATTGAGTGAGCGCAGGAAAATAAATGACGCAAAGTTTTACCGCGCCCTTTCGCTATTTAATTCCACAATTTCCGCGTGAGCGATATTTTCTTGAAAGAGGAGTGCGAAGTGTGAGTCCTCGCTTAATGCTCGTTATAAAATTACAGCATGAAGTTAAAGACAAATGCCCACAAGAAACCAAGCGTTTTTGATCGTGTCTGTAGATAATAATATACCTGGGTCGTATTTGCATGTGGGCACATTCAATTTTTCCAGGAACCCCGTGAATCTGTGCGGCCGATCATGAAGCATGAATGTTCTTCAAAGTGGTGAGAGCCGGGGGATCTGGAGATTGTTGTCTTGGTTATGTGCTCTTGCGACTATTATGCAACATATTGACGACTCTCGGCCTCGGCAGCATATTTCCACATACAGTCAAAGCAATCAATAAGCGCAGCGTATAAGAAAAATGGATTATGTATAGTGTGACGGACCCGGCTACTGACCATAGGGATAATCTTGCGGTGTTTCTATTTACGGTAGTGAGGCGGGGTTAAGCGTTAGACATTCCGTATTTAGACCGAGCGTATCCTTTTCCACACGAATAAGGAAAGGTTAACCTCTGAATCTGACCCGTGAGAATGAGCCGGGGAGTCGCCTGAGCTAATAAAGGTTGTGAATTTGTACTCGGCACTGAGCGGAACATAACAGGTCAGAATATTCGAATCACTTGATTCCGCAATTAATAAAATGTGCATAGAATTACGACACAAAACAACTAACCTTCGCATACATGCACGTATGCGGTTAGGAACACTGACAACTATCTGATAATGGGCATTCTGCAGCGACGTACGAGACCCATTATTTTTAGGTATTCCTGGTGTAAAAAATAAATTGTGCAGTGGAAGGCCAGAAATGATTTGTGCTTCAGCTCCACGAGGAGAGAACCGGAGAGTGTTTGGAAGAGGGCTAATATTAGGAGCAGCCCCGGATGACAAGAGAATAAGAACGATGTATGAGCCACGAATTTTATTTTAATTCCTAACGTGGGGCGTCGTTGGATTTGTAGGCAAACAGCGGAAGGTTTGCCGAGTTGGTGCAGGTACGTTGAATAATGTAGCATCTACATGCATTGCTGTACGTAACCCGGTGAAAAATCTCGCATTCAAGGTGCGAGGATTGGTTTGTCACACAAGCAACAAAGTCGTCAATTATTGCTGACCAGGTCAGCAAGATACAACGGGATTTTTTTCCTCCCGCCATAATATATGAACCATGTCTCGTTTCGGGGCGAGTGAAAATATAATGTGGGACGCTTCGTGATGTGTCAATACACATACGATTTGCGTGGAACGTATGTCGCAGTGAGTTTGCACCGGAAACCCACGTAAATAGACGGAGGCGGCTGTAGACCATGACGTCGGTACAGTTAGACGCTTGACATAAAAATTGATGGTTCTGTCACTGTATGTGTCATGCATGCATGAGTCGCGCGCCGCAGGACGTGCCTCCTTTATCCATCCACCGCCGGCCGCAGCATTGCAAGCACACCATCACTGACCGCAATACTACTGACTTTTCTTCTTTTCTTCTCTTGTTCCTCCTTACCTCACCCAAACAACGTCCCTCTTCGTGCAGCCACTGTTTCACATCCCGTTCCTTCTCTTTTGCATCCGCGCTCATTCCATCTAGCGTAACGTCCTTTTCTTCTTCCAGCTGATCTCAGCGTATATCCCCCCATCCATATTTACAACCACAGGGGCACCAACTCCCATGTCCAAAAGATCATTTTCGTCTTCCCCCCGCAGCGCGAAGAAATCCCGCACAACCGCCCCCGACAGCTATGCGTCATCCGCCACGAATACGTGGATTGCAGTCGGAAGCTGCGCCACATCCATGGGAATTATCCCAATGGCGATAAAAGCATACGAGTCTGCTCTCACACACACGCCCGATTCCGTCGAGGCTATGGTCGGGTGGAGTCGGCAACTACGCATGAGTGATATCAATGCCAACGAAACCGTTGGGTCACAAAACGCCATCCAGCGGCTAACCGCGTTGGGGGAGCATTTTGCCGAGGTGACAAAAAGCGCCGCGTTTTTCCGCGAGCTCACCGAGTGCTACCTCCTTGTCGGGCTCAACGAGCAGGCGCACCAGTCGATCCAACAGGCGGTGCAGCGGCTGCCGCAAGACCCGGCGCTCCATCTTTTGCTCGCGCAGACGCTCATTCGCGCAGGGGCGCGGCCCCAGGCGGGCACGGCATTGGCCCACTGTCTCCTGCTCTTACCGCTGCTGCTCGCGGCGTTCTCGCCCGAAGACATCGAAACCGCGCGCCGCGCGCACGCGGAATTGGCAGCGATTGCGGCTGCAAATGGCAACATCGAGTTGCTGATCACCGAGCTCATGGCGACATTGCTGTTGCCGCCGCCACCATTGGCGCGCGCAGACGAGCACATTGCGCTCTGGTGCGCGCTTGCCACCGCCAAGGAGCGGGCCAACCGGATCCCAGAGGCGTTGGAGGCGTGCGAGCGGGCCGAGGTCGCTGTGGGCCCGCTGCCCCATATTCTCATCACCCACGCGTACTTGCTCTTGCTTGAAAAGTCGCGCGCCAACGCGGAAGCGGCGTTGGCACTCTTGTCTCGCGTGGTGGCGGCGGAACCCCAGGAGGTGCGGGCCGCCGACTACGCGCCGGCAGATGCCGAGCGCGCGCCCGAAGTTCCGGGCGACTTTTTGCCGTGGTACCTTTTGGGCAAAGCCTACACCCATCTCGACGCTCCCCGAGCGGCGTATGACTCGTACCAGATTGCGTTGCGCCGCGCGAAAAACCTGCCCATCACCTGGTTGTCCGTGGGCAAACTCTACTTGGAGTTGAAACAGTTGCCCGATGCGTTGGCAGCATACTCCCAGGCATTGCGGCTCCAGATGAACGAGAACCTGCCCGGTACCGCGGCGGCGTGGGACGGCTTGAGCTGTGTATATGAACGGTGCGATGACCAGCTCGGAGACGCGGCGGACGCCAGCTTGCGCGCGGCGTTTTGCTCGCGTGCCATTGGCGACTCCAAGGCGGCCGATTACTTTGATGATCGGGCTAAACGGTTGCAGGCTGCAGCAGAGGGTAAGGGCCCCGTGCCGGAGCTCGTGGAGCCGCAAGGCGTGCCCAATTACTGTGTGCGTGACCTCGTGACGTTGTTGCCCGCCGAGAGGATTGCGTTCGTGCTGGGATCCCAGCCCAAGGGCACGCTGGCCGCTGCACCTGCGCACACCGCAGAACAACCTCCGGCGGCCCAGTTGGCCCCCGCATACAATGGCAACCACGCCGAATCAGGACCATCGCCCGCACCTCGCCCTGCGGGCGAAGCCACGCCCATCGTTCCCCAGCAACAGATGGCTCGCCCAATGCCACCACAGGGTTATGCCCAAAGCCCTCCTCCACCACACGAGATGCCGGGCCAGCCGCCGATCTATGCGTTGGGCTCATATCCTCCACACATGATGAGCGTGGCCAACGGGGTGATGTCTCCCCTGGGCGCGCCCCAAGCGCATCGCGGGCCACAGCCCATGATGAATGAAGGCTATCCGATGGCTGGTTCTCCCGGATACCTCTATGGGCAGTACATCCCGATGCATGGGGGCATGGTGACACACGTGCAACCGTACGCCGGCGGCAACTGGCGCCGATAATTTATGGTTCCATATCATTGGCCAATATAGCGACCGAATGGATGCGCCGCAAAATGAATGTAGGAGGGTAGAGTTGAGAGGATGAATCCACGACGGATGGTAAGTATCATGAGAGGTAACTGGGTGCCCCGATGTAATAGGGAAGTGGACAATGGGTGCAAAAACCTCTCGGACTACAGTTGGATGAGTAAGCATACACACCATATCTTGTTCGATTTGTGAATGGCAGAACTGATGAAAAGGAGAACCAGTGAAACCATGCCCATATCCGCGAAAGACACTGGAAAGCACGGAGGGTGCATTATCGAAGGGTGCATTAAGTGGTATTTATTGAAGGCGAACAAGACTCGCCCCACGCGCGAGCAATGTCGTACCAGTCGCCCTCAAACACGCCCGGCCGCATGTCTTCAAGCGGACCTAAGGCGTCAAAATAGTCGCTCGCCCGCCCGCCGCGCATGACCACGCCAGTGTCCGCAACCCGAAGCGGCAAAACGTCGCCCGAACTGTCTCCTATATATACGACGGCACATCCGCTGTTTGCGCGGCGGATCCGATCTAGCTCGTCCATCTTGTCTGCCCCAGTACGAATATCACGGCATCGCTCGAATCGCCCGGTGGTGACTCCCAGAGAATCCACCTCCAAGTCGTTGGCAATGACTTCGATGCCGGTGATTCCGTGAAGGGCGAGCGTCGCTTCAATAAGCGTTTTGCTCCAATTTATGCTGAGGATGTAAATGGGGCACTGGGAGGCTTTCGCACACGCAACGGCGGTTTCAAACCCCGGGCGAAGGGCGATTTGCGGCGCCTGCGCGGCAAACTGGGCGCGCATGAGCCCGCGAAATATGTGGGCGCGCTCAATCGCGTCGATCGACGCCATTTCCACCGGGCGCGCGCGCCGCTGGTAGGCGATCTCGTCCGCGACGGATGCGCGCGGCCAGTTTTTCGCCCCAAACGCCTGCGCGGCGGCGGTGTAAATGTCCACAAACCGGTTGAATGCAGGGAGTCCTTCTTTGTTGATGTAGGCGGTTTGTGCCACGAGCGCGGTTGTGTCTTTGACGGTGATCGTCTCGTCCCAGTCGCATACAAGGACACGCGACGGCATTGTAGAGGTGAATCGAGAACTAAAACAGAACCGGAAGCTAGTGCCGGCCGAGACTTGAAGGCGTGTGCAAAGAGAGATCGTTGCGGCAGATGTCGTGACGTACGCAACGTGTGCCGGCAACATGGGGAATCGCACGTATCGTGCGAGTGATTTGGGTCTGCCACTAACGTCACCCTCTTTTTTCTCGCGAATATAATATATAGGCTTTCTGTGTCTTGTCCGCTTGGGCGTTTGCGGAAGCAGAGCACATGCAGCTAAAGCTGCGCACGCGCGTGCATAAACTTAAGTGCCCGTACGTACATGAGCCATGGGCCAGTGTCGCTGGAATCCCTTCAAAGTGCAAACGGAGCGCGTGATTCCGAAGGTTCGCTCGTAATTTATGGTTTTGTTCGGGGGAAGCCGCAATCTGTTTCACCCTTGAATGTCTAGCAATGAAACACGTAACTTGTGGACACGTCCTTCACGGCTCCGACAGCCTAGGTTGGAGGTGGATTGCTTTTATAATCACGCAGGAGACAATCAGAAAAACCGGTTGGGGTTTGTCTTGTTTGCTCCTGGCCTGGCCTCTAGCCATGGTGGAGAAAAATAAATACATCCTGTACTTCCACACAGTCAAATAGCCAATCATACATGTAGAATATGTATACGCAGGAGCAATGTCGCCTGGCGTTCCTTGGATCCATATATAGACAATTGAGCCCCTCATCGAGCGTAACCACACATGTCCAAAGAACTCGGAGAACTAGGCAGCATTGACTACCCTAGGTCAACTGAACCTGAAACCCATAAACAACCAGACGTGTCAACCAACAATGCAAAGTTTGAGGGCAAAACCGAAGGTCAGCTCGGAAAAACCGAAGGTCAGCTCGGAAAAACCGAGGGTCAACTAGGAAAAACTGAAGGTCAGCTTGGAAAAACTGAAGGTCAACTAGGCAAAACTGAAGGTCAACTAGGAAAAACTGAAGGTCAACTAGGCAAAACCGAAGGCCAGCTCGGCAAATTTGAAGGACAAACCAAGGAGTAGAATTTCCTATTCTGGTAATAGCCTTCAACCGACTAGTACAAGTATTAAACTACCCCACTCTCTAAGTTCCAACTTTTCCCTAAACTATTTCTTTCGATATCATGACGACTGACGAGACACTGGATCACGAAGAATACCCATTAGAGAAGCAGAAAAGGCTCGAACGCATGTTGATTGAACGCTTGAACCCCGACGGGACGAGACCTCAAGTCGATGCGTACATCTCATCTACGTTCGAATACATTCGCAAACTGACAGAAAAAATGGAAAACGCCACTGACCGAGATCAGGCCTCTAAGGAAATTGCAAATGACTTGAAGCAGAAGTTGGAAGCGTGGGCTGCACAGAGAAACGCCAATCCACATTGAGTGATGGTGCTTCTTGCAGAAGAAGCACTCGTCTCGGGTGTTTTCTTCAAAAGCTTACGTTGAACGAGTTTGTATTTAATAAACACCGTATGGGCCATATCGCGGGAAGGATATTTTCTTCTGTATACGCCAAGCGTCCCCGTCTTGTTTTATCTATGTGCATGTGTTGAAGTTTCTCAATAGAGTGCTCTGCAGGGTCCGCATAACCATTCCGCTTCTACATCCAACACCACAAAACACAACACCCTCGTTTTGGCCCCATAAAATTACAGCGAATTTCAGAACTCGTTTTACGAATTTGGTTTGGCAGTTGGCCGGGGTAACGTTAGGAAAATGCTTGAAAGAAGATTTTCTTATTTCACTTCATCTTCTTTAACCAACTAAGGCGCAATTGTGATAACTCAGCACTTAAATTGCAAGATTAAGACTTTTGGAAATAGTATTCGATTAATTGAATTTTCTTCAAAGCAGACTCAGTTTTCTCAATGGTATTTAATGGATCACAAAGGTGAACTTGGAATTACGAAGGCCATATTTGAGAGCGATTTCAATTTATGGTATAATGGCCCTCAAGTTGGGTCGAGTCCGAATTAGCGAGTACGGAAGAGAGAATGGAAGAAGAAATGTACGCAAGAAGCACAGAATCCGGATATGAGGAGTGCGACTTTTTCCTGGGCATCAATGTATTTGTGTTAACTGAGTCTTGTACTATTTTGACAACTTACAGTCTTATTTCTGTCTGAAGAATTACAAATCACTAGGGAGTTCTTCTCTGTGTCTTGAGTTTCCGAAATGTTCACTAATTATTCCATGAGTTTCCCTCAGAGTCAACAATTTCATAGTTTCCATTATTAAACTACATTGAGCACTCTGGTGATTGACTACCAACCAAGTCTTATCAGTAAGCATACTTTCGTATCAGTCATACTTGTAGGTCTGCGGTTGGTGCCTGAACTCAGAATATATAGAACGGGTCTACATATACATTTTCGTTTCTACTGCATGTGGTCACAGCGATAACTGGGCACAGGCATAGAGAACCACGTATCTCACTGATTGCAATCCAGATAGAATGTTTTTCCCAGCATTTCTATTTGCGCTAGCTTTGGTTTCTGCCGTCAATCCTTTCCAATTTCGTACGGGCCAAAATGCATTCTTGTCCCTTTTCGGCGAAGCGACGGACTTCTCCGGATTGACCGACTATGTGGTTGACTCCAAGTACTCTCTCTTGGAGCTTCACCGAAACTTGGTCCAGATAAGCTCTATCAGCAACAACGAGCTTGAAGTGGGTAAATGGCTTGGCAAGTACTTGCAGAAAGCTGGGTTTACTGTTGAGTTGCAGAAAGTGGATGAGGAGAATGAGAGATACAATGTTTACGCCTATTTGGGAGACAGGAGAGACACCAGTGTGGTGGTCACGTCACACATCGACACAGTGCCTCCTTATCTTCCTTACTTTGTCAACGGAACTCAAATCCATGGTCGGGGTACCTGTGACGCCAAAGGATCCGTTGCAACACAAGTGATTGCTGTTCTCGAAATGGTAAGTCAGGGCCTTTTACAAGAAGGCCAAGTTTCGCTTTTGTTTGTGGTGGGCGAAGAAAATTCAGGCTCAGGTATGCGTAAGGTCGCAGACAGTCTTGATGCTTCGTGGGATATTGCTATTTTCGGGGAGCCAACGGACAATAAGTTGGCTATCGGGCATAAGGGCATTGTGTTGTTTGACGTCGAAGTTTTCGGCCAAGCATCGCACTCGGGCTACCCGGAATTGGGTGTTTCTGCCACAGAGATTCTTGTTCCCATCTTGGCGAAGCTTCAAGCGTTAGATCTCCCGCAATCGGATCTTTTGGGTCCTTCCACATTGAATATTGGCAGAATCGAAGCCGGTGTGGCGGCGAACGTTGTCCCCGCTTATGCGAAGGCAACCTTTGCAATCAGAGTTGCTGACGGCTTGAGTCGAGTGCTCAGCTTGGTCCGGTCGGTGGTGGAAGGTGTGCCACACGTGGTGCCCTCTGACATGTTCGCAACTGAACCTCAATTCCTCGACACAGATGTTCCGGGATTTGACACGCTAGTTGCGGCTTATACCACCGATATTCCTAATCTCACTGTTCCTTTGAAGAAGAGATACCTCTATGGGCCGGGCACTATTCACGTTGCTCATGGTGCTAACGAGTATGTGGAGAACGATTCTTTGCTTAAAGCTATCGCAGGATATCAGAAACTCATTGAGCACTCGCTTTCTCAAAAGTAGGGCTCATTACATAAACCAAAGATCTCTTGGATATATTACATGATTGGCGCTCATACGTTGGTGTTCACCATTTCTATATCCATCACGAGTGAATTGCTCATGACGGACTCAAACCAGGTGTGTCAATATAGCTAGATGCTTTCAACGGCTCGCAAGAGAAATACAAGTCGCCAGGGAATCGCGGTAAACCGTTTCATCCCCACCATCCGCAAGATCTACAGTCAAAAAGAATGCAAAAAATGTATTGGAGAAAAAAAAAGAATGGGTGCGATCACTCTGCTTAAGTAGTATGGTACTGCAGGTATGATGCATTTCTGGAGATGGCCCTTGTAGACGAAGCCGGGGCAAACACAAGAGATCCGTTTAAATGAGTAAAAAAAAAACACTACAGATTTTATCATATGCTTGAGCCAATCCCCAAATTTTGAATTAAGGTCCGTAATTCGGATTAATGGGCGTTGTTAGCAGGATCTCCCAGCCACTCATCGGTCCGCGCACGTCGCATCTGTTAAAGCTTGTACGCTATCTTGTATTATATTTTCCAGACATGAGTAAAGTTCCCGCCTGGAAGCGTCTTGGTCTTCAAGTTAATGACAATGTGGATGATGATCCATTGGCTACCACCACCCATTTGGAACACGACACTGTCACCAACAAAATTGCCAAAAAGTTGAATCGTAAACGTCAATTACAGGAAACCAAAACCGACACCAACAAGAAACCGCCAAAAAGAGTTAAGGTTGCCAAGACAGACAGAAAGCCTCCTCCAGAGAAAGATCAGTTGGCATATTTGCGTCAATACTCTGACGATAAGGACAACTGGAAGTTCAGCAAACAGAAGCAAAATTGGCTACTAAAGAACATTGAGGAGATCCCTCTGAAGTATGAAGCCGCTCTTATAACATATGTGGACGGCATTCAAGGTGGTGCTCGTGACAGATTGGTGGTTCAATTGAAGGAAGTCGTTCAGAAATGGAATGATGTTGCCCAGGCTGTTGAGGACAAGGTTAACATCCAATTGTATGGAACGGTGGAAGAGAAAGAAAAGCTTGCTGCCGAATCCGAAAACGCTTCAAAGGATGAAATCGCTGGGCCGGTAAAGGAGTATGCTGTGAGATGCAAGAAGTTGTTGGACGCTATTCAGGACGAAGAGATTACTCTCAAGGGTGTTGAGTTGGAAGAGGAAAAGGCCCAAGAGGAGGAGAAAGAAGAGGAAAAGGCCCAAGAGAAGGAAAAGGCCCAAGAGAAGGAGGAAGAGGTTTTGGCTGAAACCGACAGAACGGACGAACCGGAAGTCAGCCACGAAGACAACTTGGTGATCGACGAGATCGAGGTGGAAGAATACCAATTCAGTTCTGACAAGGACGCCCAGGCGGAAAAGCCACAGGAACTGAAGAAAGAGAAGAAGTCCAAGAAATCCAAGAAGTCCAAGAAGCTGAAGGCCGAAACGAAGAACAAAAACGACTAGTCTATATATTGCATCAATCTACGCACCAAGCGCTTTTCTCAATTGCAAATCGCACCCTAAACGACAAGTGCGCACCCGTGCACCCAACACTGCCGCCATCACTTACTCCAGCTAGAATCCCACTACCGTTGTGAAAAACATCATGTCAACGTTCAATATCTTGCAATTGGAAGATAGGGCTCGCGATGTCGACCCGGATCTCCGGTACATGGCATTAGAGGATTTCCAAAAGGGTTTAAACAACCCGAAACTCCAGGTGAGGGGGGCGTCACGGTTTACGCCTCTCTTATTCAAGTTACTTTCGGACCCCACCACCGAAGTCCAGAACCAAGCAGTCAAGTCGTTTTCGCCTTTGGTGCGTCATGTTGACGACAACGAAATATTACAGATAATCACCCAATTGTACGATGAAATGGTCAAAGCGTCTAGCACCTCCAAGTTCACCACGTCGGTCCCGAATTTGGCCTTGCGATCAATCTTCAATGAATCCCATAGCCGCTTCAGCAAATCTTTGTCTAAGAAAATCATCGATTCTATTTTGCCGCAGATATTTGCCCGGCCTTTGGCCATCACCATTAACAAAATTGAGTTTTTGATTGACATAATTAAGTGTTTGGGGTCGGTTCTTAGCGACAAGGAACTTCTGATGGTGATTTTGTGTTTGATTGAAAGTGCATTTACAGAAACAGGCATTGTCAGCAAAAGATCGATCATTGCTGTTGACTCTGCTCTCACTTATGTTCCCCTGGCCACGTTGGAACACATTTCGCGTCAGAGCGAGTTTTATGACGAGGTGATATTATCCACCTGTGAACACTACAAGTCTAAACTTGACGCAGCTGCGGCTGACAACGTTCTTTTCAGTGTTTTCCAAGTTGTTTTGGCTCAATTGAGGAGGTCCAAGCGTTTGATCTTGTCCGAGTCGTCCGCAAGGACTGTGTTCGACATTGTTCTTACCAAGTTGGATTACACCACCATTCGCTCGAACATTGACGTGGAGGATTTGGATATCGATATCTTGGCAGCCGAAAATCTGACCCGCGAAGATGCTTTGATAACCTTGTCAAGCTTTTTGCCTTGCATTCCATATGATTGGTTCTTCCATACGTACGCTGCCCCCGTGGCGGATATCATTGCCACTTTCATATCCTTTGATCCATTGGCGTATCAAGATGATAGTGACATTGAAGACTACAATGATTCCGAGATCGAGTTTTCTGACGATGAAATCGAACAGTTTGATGATTCCTCCGACAATGATGGACTCGCTTCAAGATTACGATTGCAGGCAATCATTTTGATCAACCGAATGCTTCAGGCGTATCCACAAACCTTGGCTTTGATTTATAGCGAGGGAATTTTTGCGAAAGCCATCGTGGCACTTACTGATCGAAATGAAACTGTCTCGAACGAGGCGATAATTTCTGTATTTGGCATTATTAACGCAACATCCACTGGATCACGAGCACACACGACTTCGAATTCTGATATTAGTCTTACTACAGAAGGTAACACTTCCAAACTTCCAGTGGATGTACTCCATGAAAAATATTGTCCGCAATTGGAGTCCAAGATCTTTGACGTTTTGCTTACTCCAAAAAATATTAAAAGATTCCCAAATACCAAGATATTGATCGAAAGTCTTATTTCAAGCCTGTCTTTAGCGCTCAGTGACTCATTTTTGAGTCGTTTGCTCGAAAAGTTTTTCGAATTCAACTTATCTCTCAAGGGGTATCCTGATATTGTTCACTTGTACAAATGCATCACAATTGCTTACGACTTTGATAAGATACCCCCTTCTCTTATCAATTATATTCTTGATGATATCATTGTTTCATTGGAAGACTTAAATATTTATCACACTTTCGTGTTTGATATTTTTCAGGTTTGCAAAATTCTATTCAAAAAGGCTGCTGGTGATTCCGAGTTTCAACAACTGATGAACAATTCATTCTTCGGTTCCATTGCAGAAAAAGTAACTTTGAAACACTACTCTAGCGAGGTTCGCCAACATCTTTTGAGTACACTTACTGAGCTTATCATTCATATTGATTTGCGCCCCGAGAACATTGAAAAGGCGAATACGGTTTTCCAAGATAGTTTGGATTATGAGGTCACCGTCAATTTTACTATTGAGAACTTGATTAATGTTTGTGACAAAAAACCGGAACTCTTCAGGTCGGAACCACTCTGCAACCTGATTATAAACAAACTTAATCTGTACTTGGGTTCGAGTGACTCCAGTTTATATGTTGATGTTCTTCTTTTACTTGACAAATTGTTCGAAAAGGCTGGGGCACGTGGTGATGAAAACGAAATACGCTCTTTGTCCGCCAACATTTTCGAAATTGTCCAACACACCACGGATCAAAACTCTTTAATTCGCTCTTTCAAGATTCTAGGCCACACTCTCAATGTTGTTCCAGCAGATCTACTCTATGTTGAGACCTTGATTACAAAAGTTATTAATGTCAAATTGGTGGATCTGGATGACTTCAACTTAGATACGTTTGAGTTTTTGATCAAGCAAATTGTGGCTCACAATACTTCAACATCAACTGAACTTTATGCAGTTGGGATAGAGTTACTTGAATTAAAAAACTTTGTCGCAGCCAAGACGATGGCTTTGATAGCCACGGAATATGGATTGTTGGAAGAAGTTAAGAATGTGGAAAACGAACTTATTGAGTATTGCAAAAATGGTACTGCTATCCCAAATGTTGACAAGATTGTTTTTGATATCAACTTCTTGGGTTGTGTGTCTTCAAAAACTGATTTGCTTACAATAACATTTGATGACTTCTTTGCGATTCTTAACAACAACGCGTCGGATATCGTTTGCCTTGCTGCTGCAAGAGCATTAGGTCTTTCTATCATTAAAAATTTAAGGAAGTACTTACCTTCTTTGTTGACCTGCTACCAAAACTTCAGTGCTGAAGAGAACCCTAGAGCAAAGCTTCTTTTGGTTGCTTTAAAGCAGGTATTGACAGATGAGGCGACGAAGGACGAGATAGATACTTTCAGAGGTATATGGGATCGGATACTTCAAGTTATTCTGGTCAAACAAGGTTCTCTTGCTCACAAAGAGGTTTCCGAATTACGTTTGGCGGGTGATATATTGACGAGAGTGACCAAGGCTGATGTCAAGGAAGATTATCAAAACAACATTTTCAGTTTATTATCGACGCAATCACCGAATGATTGTAACGAGTTCCTCGTTTACACTATTGTGGTTATTATCAAGCAACTTATGAGCAAAAACACTGAATCTTTCGATGTTGGTTTGATGGAAAAAGTTTTGCAATTCCTTCCCAAGCCTAATCTCGAGTTGAAACAAGCAATCATTAGTACATTATTGACGGGGATTTATAATAAGTCGATTTCCTTTGGGGAAATCCTTAATGACATCATTCTACCACGCATTTATGACGAGTTGAGTCCTAAGGAAGAATTTAAGAAGATTATTCCGATGGGACCTTACAAGTATGTCGTCGATGAAGGATTGGAAGTGAGAAAATTGAGCTATGAGCTCATAAGTGCCATTATCGTTCTTGACACCAGTAAGATCCGCAAGGATGAAAACCAAGTGGATCAAGTTAGCTTGTTTGAGACTTTGCTGGCGAAGGGGTTGAATGATAGTGAGAACGATGTTATTTTGTTGACAATTACTAATTTACTTCAAATCCTCCAAAGCAATGAGAACGTGATCATTAAGATATCCAATCAGCAAGAATTGATTGGCTCACTAAGCAAGCTCATGAACAGGAAATTGAGAAGTAAGGCCAGCACTCAGGAGTTGGAAAGCTATGAAGACACATTGCGCTCGATGATCAAACTTTCGAAGGTCATTCAAACCATTTTGATTCATACCAACACTTTGAGCGGCGAATGGAGTACCTTCTACAATGAACTCAAGAACAAGCATTATTTACTCTTTAGTGCAGTTGAGACATAAACGTCTACGCGAAGAAAAAAATTACCCACTCATGCATGAGGCACATGCTCGCGAAGGCGGGGAAAGGCTGGATGCGTGTACATGCAAATCACCGGTCTTCGTGTATACATAAACATATAAATATATATATATATATATGTATATATATACCTGTCAGGACTTTTCTTGATGAGGTGGTTCTAATGACATCTATTTAAGCCATGAATTTTCAATACCTTAATGTTGCGAAAACGCCGTCAGTCATTGCACAACTGATAACTTCGATCGGATTACGGCTGATGGAGTATATCTTTGGTTTGTTTAGTATAGCACACCATTCGATACTGAATACATTTGATCACATTATTTATTACGCGATGAATGTCTCTCTTCTAGTCATGATTTTAATTGATGGAGTGGTCGATCTATTTAGCATCATCTCTAATTATTTTGACTTGGCTCAAAAGTTGGTCGAACATGGGACCTTCAGCCACATTAACTGAACGAACTAGTTATGAACAATAGAAAATGTACGACTTTTTATGAAGGAGAGAGTGAAATCAGAACTGTGGTGAAAGCATGTGAAACAGGAGAAACAAAATAGAACTTTACACCGTTCCTGTCTATGTTGCCGACGTCTTGCGTATGAACAGTTATTATGCACTTCGCTCCCGGAGGTTCAGCAGGATGGAACAAACTGGTAAGGATTGTAACGGATCAATTGAGTATTTTGGGGTTTTTAATTCCATTAATTTTCATTCCTTGTGATAATTTCATTACTGAATAAACCAATCTGACATTTTTGACTCCTCTGGGTGGGATATCCTGATCAATCGCCACCCTTAGTGGTTACGTTGCCTCCTGTCGCCGGTTTTATGCGGATGTGATGAATTAGCTGATACGCAAGATTCTTCGAACAAGGCCTAGAACAAAAGGAAATTATCTGTACATGTCCAGACTTAAATTAATTTCGGCGTAGTTTACCGAAATAGTCACTAATCATGGCCATGCATCCTGATGGAATTAATTTGAAGTCAAACTTTTTGAGAATATATTGCAATCGTTCTTGCTCTTAAACTTCTAATGACAACATACTTCCTTTTTAGCTCTATATCAAACATGAATCAAAGAGAATTGTTAGTGACCACGGGAAGATATTCAGTTTAAGAACCGTGTGCAAGTGAATGATCAGACTGAAAAGGAAAGAATGT
Organism: Clavispora fructus; assembly: GCA_003707795.2. Lineage (NCBI taxonomy): Eukaryota > Fungi > Ascomycota > Pichiomycetes > Serinales > Metschnikowiaceae > Clavispora > Clavispora fructus. The sequence goes on from PPLK02000019.1 coordinate 128,800, forward strand.
GGACCTGCGTATAGCCAATAAGGAACACATTATGTGCCGGCCAATTGGCCAATAATGTTTGCAATTGTGGGAAGGTCATGTGCTGAACGCCTCACAGCATCAACTGAATGAATTCTACATGGATATTATTCATCAAGCGACTAAGACCAATATAATTCGGGCGTGTGGTCTAGTGGTATGATTCTCGCTTTGGGCGACGGTTCGGCTAACCGAACTGACTACAAGCATGCGAGAGGCCCTGGGTTCAATTCCCAGCTCGCCCCTATTTTTTTATATTTTAATTTGGTTACTCCAAGTAATGTAGTCAATTATTTCTCGTTTACAAGCGGTTGCTTCCTCGTTTGCTGATATGGTCTTTCTATTGTGTCATTGTGCACATATATCGCTACAAGAATGACTTCATTATACACGTTGTGGCCAACCGAATTTTCAGCGGCTAATCGAAGTTTCAGTCACCATATTTTGAAGTTTCGGGTTCCACAGTTCTGTGAGCCCTATATTCCAAATATTTAAGCACCGAAGGCACTCCACTCAACACAAATTTATATGTGTATGATATTCAGCAACATAATTGTTCACAAATCGGGCGTGTGGTCTAGTGGTATGATTCTCGCTTTGGGCGACGGTTCGGTTCACCGAACTGACTACAAGCATGCGAGAGGCCCTGGGTTCAATTCCCAGCTCGCCCCCTTCTTTTTTTCTTCCGCTGGAATAGTTTGTTCGCCAAACTTGTGTTATTTGGGGCGCATCCTTGCGCTACAACTGTTCCTCATTCCGTTATATGATCTATTGACTTGTGCAATTAGTTTTTGGCAAGTTGAGCCTTGACCCAGCCCTCCAAACCACCTTTCACAATGATGTCTTGCAAGTTGGTACCAAGCTCGCCCACCTTCTGCTGCAACACCACCGCACCTTCAGAATCGGTAACAGTGACAAGCGCCTTGGTCACGTCCCACTTCAAAAACCACCCGGTTCTGATGGTCAACTCGTCCGAGCCACTGTACTTCTCGCGCAACTTGTTGATCAATGCTGGGATTTCCAACGTCAACAATGCGTTGTTGATGCAGTTTCTGGAGAAGATGTTACCGAAGGAGCCGGCCACCACCATCTTCATGCCACGAGCCAAAATGGCGGTGGCGGCCTGTTCACGCGAAGACCCAGTACCGAAGTTGTAGCCGGAGATGATGATGTCGCTGGGCTTGGTCTTGTCCTTGAACGCAGCGTCATAGTTCTCCATGCACACCTCGGCCATCTTCTCCTTGGAGATGTCATCCTGGTATGTGTACTTGCCGGGGTAGATACCGTCGGTGTTGATGTTGTCAGCGTCACACAAGATCAACTCGCCTTCGATGGACTTGGGGAACTCGTCCAACACCTCCACCGCCGCAGAAGCGTCACCCGAGTCGGCCGCCTCGATGACTTCGATCGAACGGGCGATTTCGTGCGACACGTTGGCCGCCGCGCCGTCCATCTCCTCCGGGCCACCGATACGGCCCAACACCGCGGACGCCGCCACCACCTCGGGCGACGCCAAGTACGCCAACGCATCCTTGGATCCCATGCGGCCCTTGAAGTTTCTGTTGGTGGCGGAGATGCCCACCTCACCGTCCTTCAACAAACCGGTGCCCAAACCAATGCAGGGTCCACATCCGGCCGGAAGCGCAATGGCGCCGGCATCCAAGATGTCCTGCCACGCACCAATGGCCTCGGCGTCCTTCTGCACGTTGGACGACGCGGCGGCGACGTAGAACTCCACGCCGGGCGCCACCTTGCGGCCCTTGATGATGTCGGCCGCGGCCTTGATGTCGCTCAAGCGCGAGTTGGTGCACGACACCAAGTAGGCCTTGTTGATGGGAATGTTCTGCTGCGCCAACGACTGGAGCGAGTTGGACACCTTGACGGAGTTGGGCCCCGACACGTACGGCGAGAGCGACGACAAGTCGATGCGCAAGTGCTTGGCGTACACGGCGTCGGCGTCCGACACCTGCTTGTGCTGCTCCAACTGGGCCACGGTGTCGGCGTTGACGCGCGGGTGGGGCTGCGGCAACTTGGCAATGCGCTGGTGGTAGAAGTCGAGCAACACGTCGTCCACGGGGAAGAGCCCGGACAACGCACCCCACTCGGTGGTCATGTTGGCGATGGTCAAGCGGTAGTCTACCGGCAAGTTGGCCACGCCGTCGCCGACAAACTCGATGGCGTGGTTCAACACCTCGTCCTGGTTGAACACGCCGCAGAGCGCCACAATGACATCTTTCCCGGTCACGCCCTTGCGCAACAGGCCCACGAGCTCCACCTTGGCCACGGGCGGGATCTGCCACCACGTCTGGCCCGTGGCCCAGATGGACGCCGCGTCCGTGCGCACAATGGGCGTGCCCAAGGTGCCAATGCCGCCGTAGGTGTTAGAGTGGGAGTCGGACGCCACGCACAAGTTCAACGGGAAGGCGTAGCCCTCCTCGATCATGATCTGGTGGCCAATGCCGCGGCCGGCGGGGTAGAAGTCGATGCCTTGCAGCCGAGCGAACTTCTCGATGTTAGCGTACTTCTCCAAGTTCTTCTCCGTCTTGTTCTGCACGTCGTGGTCCAACGTGCACACGATCTGGCGGTTGTTGTGGACCTTGTCCGCGCCCAAGCCCATGAACTTGGTGGCCACGGGCCACGAGTTGTCGTGGGACATGCAGTGGGCCGGCTGGATCGACACGTAGTCGCCGGAGAACACCTGCTTGCCGGCCGGGAGCCCCACGGCGTATTTCTGGACGATTTTTTCGGTCAAGTTCTGGCCACGGCAGAGGGTGGCAGACAGCGAGAGCGCACGAAGGCCGCGGGCGAGGCGGGCGGAGTGGAACATCGACATGGGAAGAAGGGCTTGGAGGAAAATTTTGGCCCGGCCTGCACCCGAAGATAGGTTATCGCGATACTATGAGTCAGAGGATTAATGCCGCGCGCGATTGGGCCGGTACAGAAGCACGAGACTGGGGTGTTGGGGTTGGTGGGTGACCCGTACCTCCTGCCGCCGAGAAGTTGACTGGCAATGACGGAGTCTGGAGTGGGTAGAGTGAGTGGGGTGTGTGAGTGGGGTGTGTGAGTGGGGTGTGTGAGTGGGGTGTGTGAGTGGGGTGGGTGTATTGGTGGAGTAGGTGTATTGGTGGAGTAGGTGTATTGGTGGAGTAGGTTTGTGTAGGTGACTGATGGGTGCAAAATGCGAATTTCTTCGCCCCATGGTATTTTCTCCACATTTCGCAAAAGTACGTGGTGCACAGACAAACCCATCAAACCCATTTGATACCCTACAGCCAAACCCAATGTAACCAGACACAAACAAGCGCATAAAAACCATTGACCTGATATCGTAACCTTGGCAACGCCGGGGCCTCAGAATCCTCCCGACGCAGGGCCCACCAGAACCGAACGACCATTCAAAATCACATTAACCCACGCAAACGAACAACCAACAAAACCAACACAACCAACACAACCAACCAACACAACCAACACAAATTACACAAATTACACAAATTACACAAACACCCAACACAACCAACACAACCAACCCGAACCCGAAACACCCACTACTCCTCCACCGCCTGCACACACCCACCCGAAACCATGATTCTTCTGCTTGGCTTCAGTTTGGTGGTGGCGCTGTCGTACATCGCCGCCATCCGTGTGGCCGTGCCGCCGGCCCTCGCCGTGCTCGACCGCAACGACCCTCGTCTTGTTCGATTCCGCTTCCGCCGCATTGGGTGGTTGTGTGTTTTCCTCACCGCGGGCGTGCCGTGGGTCAACTGGGCCGTGCTCCACCTCTACCCCAGCTACTCCGCGGCGCTCCGCCAGTTCGGGTTGGTGCCCGGATTCAGCATCGGGGGCGATTGGATTGCCGACTGCGTAAACATCGCCAAAGTGACGGCGAAAATGGCAGTGCTCTACATGGGCCCATTGGCGGTGTATTTGACGTCGGGCATGGCGGGGGGCCGCGATCTAGCCCAGCTGTTTGGCACGGTGTGGGGTTTCCGCGACCACGTGTTTGCCCCGGTCACGGAGGAGTTGGTGTACCGGGCGGCGGTGGTGAGTGTGCTCCGGCCCCAGACGTCGGACTATACGGTTACGGTGTACCTGCCGTTGCTCTTCGGGGTGGCGCACGTGCACCACGGGCTCCAGCTCTACCGGGACCAGGTTCCGTTGGCGGAAGTGGCGGTGCAGGTGGTGTTCCAGCTCGTGTACACCACGGTGTTTGGCATGGTGACCAACTACGTGTACATGTCGACCGGGTGCAATTTGGGGGCGGTAGTGGTGATGCACGCGGCGGCCAACTTGGGCAGTTTCCCGCTGTTGAACCGGACCCCGTGCTACGGAGTGTACTGTGCGCTGTTGGTTGCGGGCGTGGTGCTGTTCTGGTATTTCATCTGATGCAACTACAGAGATGACCAGGAGAGAGATGACCAGGACAGAGATGACCAGGACAGAGATGACCAGGACAGAGATGACCAGGACAGAGAGGAGCCAGGAGATTTCCGGAGATTCTGTCGTCTAGATTTGGAGCAGAGAATAGGTAGATCGGGAACAACCATCGGCCCAAAACCGAGCACCATCCCAGCCACCATCCCAGCCATCATGATTCATAATCCATGATCACCTTGCAACCAAAGCAATATTGTCAATTACCACTGTGTCATTTAGCATAACCCACCATCCGTGAATGATGTAGCCATAGGTTGCAGTCGGTCGTACTGTAGTGAGTGCAGTGAGAGTTGCAGTCGGTCGCCCTCACCACTAGAGCTGAATCCGTCCAATAAAACCCTGCCAATATCAAATCCAAGCACACACAACCGCCTTCTTCCCCCCAACCGCCAAAACCTCCCTAACCTATCCTCCCCTAGCCCATCCTCCCATTGGACCACCGCACAAATCTACGCGCATATCGCGACTACCGTACCTGAAGTTACGAGCCCTGCCCGTTGGGACTCGGAATGGACACCACCACCACCCCATCTCTGGCCCCAGCACCCGAGCCGCCCCCATCGTGAACCCGGTCTCCCTCCCCACCTCCCGCCGCCTCTCCCCGCCGCCGCCTCTCTCCCCGTTGTCGCCCGTCGCCGTGCCTGGAACCGCACTACATGCAGGACACAGGTGGCCGGTGCGTACTTCACCATCAAGACCCACTGGTTACTGCCCACCACCACCCCGGCAAAACACCCGGCACCCCTCCCGGCTCCCACACCCCGGAAAATCCCCGGAATCACCTCGCGGAAAAACCCCAACCCTTTCGCTCCACCGCACCCTTCCCAGTCTGTCCCTCCACTCCTGCCTTCACCGAGTGTGTCGGCTATACCCTCCGATCTGCCCACTGCATGGCCACCCATGTCCGACCCCACGCCGAACCTTTCCCCTCGCGGCAAAACGCCAGCCGAGGGCTACGCGTCCGCCGTTAAAGAGATTGAGCAGGAGAAGCAAATGGTGGCGGCGCTCAAGCGGCTTTCGTTCGGCCACCTCTTGAACTCCGATCCCGACGTGCCGTTCCCGGACGACCTCCGTGCTGACTACTCCGACCGCGACTACGACCGGAACCACCACAGTGCCTACGCTGGCGATGCGTTTGGCGCAGCGGAGGCGCCCGACGCGCCCGAGTTGCCGCCGCCAAACCTCTCCGACCCCGAAAAGGGCGACACCGACATTGACGACAACAACGACGATGACAACGACGACGACGACGACAACGATGACGACGCCAACACGTCCGCGACGCTGGACGTGCCTATCGACGCCACGCCGTTCTGGGTGCCCGCCAACGCCCACCCGGAGATCAACCCCCACCAGTTCAAGAACCACGTGCAGAGCACCATCGACCACATGTTGGAGCGCAAGTTGCTGCGGTCCAAGTCCACGCGGTCCAAGCGCTCGTCGCTCTCGCTCTCCACCACCGACTTCTCGCTCCCGGAATCGCCCCCGGACGCGCTCCCGCCGCCCAAGAACCCGCCGCCCGACGCCCCGAGCCCCGCCAACCCGTCGCTCCGCGTGCTCACGTCCGAGTTGGAGGAGCTCCTGCGCCTCGCGGGCATGAGCGCCTCCGACGCCGTCACTTTGGCCCGCTCGCTCTCCACCTCCTCCTTGGGCTACACCGACGCAGAGAAGCAGGCGTTCGACGACATGGGCCAGGGCCCAGCGCCGCGCCCCAACCACGCCGAGCTCCTAGACATGGGCGCCGACGAAGGCGCGCGGCCCCGCGCCGCGCCGCTGCCGCACTCGCGCCGCGCCGCACACCCTGCCCGTCTGCCTCCGTCGCCGCCGCTGCCCCAGGACGAGTTTGCGCTCCGCCGCTCCCGTCGCCTTGACTACCGCAAACCACATGCCGCCTTGGGGTCGCTGCTCCAGAACCGCAAGGCAGAAAATTTGGCCGAGTTGCGCAGCACCCTCACCCACACCCACACCCACACCTCCTCCTCTCATACCCCCGCCGCGTCGCCCCGCGACTCGCTCCTGAGCATCAATCCGCGCAGCTCGCAGATCCTCTTCAGCTACCGCGGGCCCGCCAAGTCTGCTCCGCCGCAATCAAGCCTGCCGCGCCGGCCACTGGCCACGGGCCACTCTTCGGAGAAGCGCCCCGGCCCGCAGCCGCCCCAGAACCCCGGCCCCTTGCATTTGGCCCACCAACCGCGCCGCTCCCTGCTGCGCGAGAACATGCACCAGGAGATGCGCCGGGTGAGCCCCATCTCCACTCAGTCTACCGACGACCTCATCAGCTTCGACCGGCACTACGGCCAGCGCCGGGTGTCGCCCAAGTTGCACAGCCACCCGAACTACGGCCTGAACCACGGCCAAGGTCAAAACCTTATCCAAAGTAATGGCCACACCCATGGCCAGAACTACAAGGGCCATGGCAATGTGGGGTACCAGGGCCACGATCAAAGACACATGCGCCCGTCGTCATCCCAAAACCGGCCCAACCACAAGGGAAGACAGCATACCCAATACCCTGCAAAGATGGCTCCCACCAAGAGATTGGAGCCGCGCCCGAAAAAGTCAGACAAAAGGGACAAGACACGCGAGCTCAATCAGAACTTGGACTTGTTGCGCACAGAAATTAACGAGTTCAAGGAGAGTTTGTCCAAGGCTGACCCACCAGCACCTTTGCCCGAAAAGGTGGCCATACCCGTGAAAACCTCAGAAATCGAACCCAAGGAAAAGAAAGAAAAGACCTCCGAGAACCATCCGGACTTCAGCTTCGATCTCTCATCCCACGATGTTAGCTATGAAGACACATTGGGCATCGAAACTGATATTCTCCAGGAACTCCGGGTGGAGAAGTCCCGGGTCCCCGCATCTGTGCCGCTTCCAACCGACCCAGCCATTCCTCTGCCAGTACAACAATTGGCTCAAGAGAAGCCGGAATCAAACCGGCAGCCCAGAGTTAAAGCAGATTCTTCAAACCAAACCGGTACGGAAGAAGCTCAAGCTAGACCGGAGCCAGAGGTTCGAGAGCCACATATATCTGAACCCTCACTGGATTTTGCTCACACTGTGGTTGATGCTGTGACTCCACCAGAAGCCTCGCCTATCACTTCCATTGACCCTAAAGCTGACGCCAAAGTTGACATTTTTGTTGACGCCCAGATTGAGACTCCAGTTGCAGCTCCAGTTAACGAGCAGAGTGTACGCGAGGCCCAGGCAATCATCATACCGCAGATTGACGATAATGACGAGCTCAAGTCGAGAAACCTTTTCCCACTAACCAATGAGCTGAAACTGGATGCGGAACAGAAATTGCCATTAACGGAAAAGAAATCAGAGACAAACAAAATCCGTACAAAGAAGAGTTTCGGCGCTCTTACTAAGCACGTGTCCACAGAAAAACCAGAGAAGAAAAAGAGCACGAAAAAGAGCTGGCTCTGGTCTAAAGAGAGGTCAGTTAGCACCTCGGCCGGCCCAAAGACGAAGCCAGAAGTGGAATCGAAAATCACCGCTCGGGCCATTTCTTCGCCCGAATTGATGTTGGGGAAAAAGCATAAAACCGAACAAGGCGGTAAAGAAAACGTGATTACTAAGCTCTTTAAAAAGAAGCGGAGCAGTTCTGTTTCTTCAGAGAAGGTACAACTGGAAATTCTTGGCCGGGAGCGGAACCTGTTGTCTAGTTCTGAAGAAAAAGAGGTTGAAGCCAAAGCGAAAGCGGCGATTTTGCGGAAAATATCACATAAATCTCATGTTCTAGACGAGCAAAAGAGTGATGAAATCCTTGCTGTGGAAACCACCGCCGACCAGAAAGATGTAAGTAACAAAGCCGACGGAAAAGGAACAGACGAAAAAGTCAAGTCAATTCTCAGAAGCACTTTCAAAAAGAAACATACCGAGAACCGACAAGAAACGACAGAGCCAAGCGAGGTTCCCGAGAGAAAAATCCCCGAGGTTGAAAAAACCGAGGAAATCCCCGAGGTTGATGAGGACGACTCACAGAAACCCCAGACAACACAAGAAGTTCAGGAAAAGCTTAAAAAGTCCATCAAGAGAACTTCGAAGCCCAATCAACCCATCGAGTTTACCGATTCTGCCTTTGGTTTTCCTTTGCCTCCGCCTTCGCAATCGACCCTAGTCATGATCGACCATAGATTCCCCGTGCATGTTGAACGAGCGATTTATCGTTTGTCACACCTTAAGCTTGCAAACCCTAAACGGTCTCTACGTGAACAAGTGCTTCTATCCAATTTTATGTATGCCTACTTGAATTTGGTGGACCATACTTTACATTTGGAGCAGCAATTGTCCCTGGAGGAATATCCATTAGAGCAGCCAGAACCAGAGATGGAATTATTCAATGCCGAGGATCCCGATACCGAGTTTGAAATCGACGATGACTTGGATGAGGGCACCTTTGATACAATCAGACTTGATTTGGACGCTCAAGAGAATAAGATTAGCGTATGAGTCGCTGATATCTAACCAAAAACTACACAAATTTAACATACAAGTACTCCAGTAGATACATAGTGGTCGGATGGTAGCCAACCAACCAACCGACCGAGAATATGCATGGTCAGCAATCATCGCGGAGGTGCCGTCAGGACATAACGCGCGCACTATTCGTTTAAAAGATTCCGTTGTCCACAGTGGTTTCCCAAGCAAATATCGATCGTTTCGAACAGAACAGCTATTTTTGAGCGCACCAACAATTGCCGCCCGACGGCCTTGGTCGTCAATTGCTTGAACCGAGGGCCATTGCCGAAATAGGGGAAGTTTAGATTGGTCTCGAGCACAGCCATGAACACGTGACCAACTACTGTGCAGGCAAACATACGCGAGATATACAGGCGGAAGAAATCTCGTGTTTACCGATCCAAAGTGGTGCCAGATATTCATTACTTCCATACCACTTTTTTTCCCGCTCTCTAAATTCACTTAAACATGTCCAAATCGTTACCTCTTTTGTCTATGGCAGAGGTGGCCAAGCACAGCAGTTACGATGACTGCTGGGTCACGTTGTACCAGCGGAAGGTGTATAACGTGACGGGATTTCTCGATGAGCACCCGGCGGGAGATGACATCATTATGGAGTACGCTGGAAAGGATATCACCGAAATCATGGCGGATGAAGAATCCCATGAGCACTCTGAGAGCGCTTACGAGATGCTTGATGACGACATGTTGGTCGGATACTTAGCCACTCCAGAAGAGGAGAAGGAGCTTTTGAACAACAAGAACAACACGCCAGTCGAAGTCAAACTCACGAAAGAGGCAGAGGAAAACATCGACTTGTACGAGTTCCACGACCATTTGCCTGCGTTGGAGAAGTTGTCCATCCAGACCGACTTCGCGGAGGACAACAAGAAGCACAAGTTTTTGGACTTGAACAAGCCTTTGCTTCCACAAATGATTATGAGCAACTTCGACAAGGACTTCTACTTAGACCAGGTCCACAGACCTCGTCACTACGGAAAGGGTTCCGCCCAGTTGTTTGGTAATTTCTTGGAGCCCGTTTCTTTGACACCATGGTGGGTGGTGCCCACGGTGTGGCTTCCAGTGAACTTCTACATTTTCTATGTCGGCCTCCAAGGACAAAGTACAATCACTGCTTTGAGTTTCTGGGTACTTGGTTTGTTTATTTGGACGTTGGTTGAGTACTGTTTGCACAGATTCTTGTTCCACTTAGATGGATACTTGCCCAACCACCCTATCTTCTTCACCATTCATTTCCTTTTGCACGGTGTCCACCACTACTTGCCTATGGACAAGTACAGATTGGTGATGCCTCCTACTTTGTTTATTGCCTTGGCCTTCCCCTTCTACAAGTTGGTGTTTGGAATTCTTCCCTTTTACATGGCATGCTCGGGCTTTGCTGGTGGTACCTTGGGCTACATCATGTACGATGTTACCCACTATGTTTTGCATCACACTAAGTTGCCAAAGTACTTCCAAGAGTTGAAGACTTACCACTTGGAACATCACTACAAGAACTACGAATTGGGCTTCGGTGTCACGAGTAAGTTCTGGGATGTCATCTTCAACACCGAAATCACTTCTACTTTCGAGAAGAGGAAGTAGCTTCTATTTCTATGATAATGCTTTTCATACCACAAATGTTTCACGGCTTTTATACTTCTCCGATGTAATCCAGCTCGCTGAGTGTAGATGTAGCGACCGCATCCACCCTTTCAGAACTTAAATGGGTGTCAGAAGGGCTAAACTCGCTCAAGCGGTCAGTGCTTTTCCATGAGAAACACTGGGCAGATTCTCCCTCCGCACACAATTTGTTGAACAAAGTCTCCTTGAACTCTTGCTCCTCTTTGGCTTTGGCCAAGATATCCGCCGATGCGGCCATGGTGCGACGTCTCTTCGACCGCTTCTCTGTATCTAGAGCATCTAAATGACGATTCACCTCAAAATCCATCTCGCTATCTGCTTCCTCATCTTGTGACGTGGCATAATGAGCTAGCGAATACTCATAATTGAATTTGACATCATGGAAAAGACGTTTGGATCTTGCATATCTTTTTCTATGGTCCTTGATATCGGGTCCTTTGCCATGGTCTCGGAACATGAGTGCATTCAAATGCACATCCTGCCACGTTCGTTTAACATCCGAATTTTTTGCTTGCGACATCTTTTCAAGGAGACTATGTAGCCTTTTGGCCAAGTTGAGAGTCATTTGTCGCGTGAGGGCATTGTTGTCGTCCAAAGTGAGAACCACACCGTCTCTCAGCCTGGTGTTTGCTTTTCGATGCACTTTTCTTAAAATTAATGCTTGTAGCTCATTTAGTAGCAATGCGCTGGGTCCAGCCGGCTTCGAATTCTTGTATGTCACCGAAATCCGTTGCTTCGTCGAAAAATAGTCATCCACTGCCTCTTGGGTAACAGGGATGGACTCATCAGCCACAGAATGCATATCAGATACTTCAGTTGTATCTTCATTGGTTTTGTCGTCTATTTCGTCTTCATAATGGTTGATGGTGTTCAAATCAGGCAAATCCGATTTCTCCACGGGCCAAGATGCCCATTTCGGCTTGGGAAAGTGTGGGTTAACATTATGAGAGAGAAAAGTCAGGTATAGATGAACCGCTAGATCATGTCGATAGTTATCTTCCAAAGCATTGATGATCTGGTCGAAGTCTCTCTTTTCCAATCCAGACATGGAAGATGGAGATGGGATGGTGATGTTACGGAGAATGTGTGCAGGTATTTGACATCCAAGCGGTGCCAGAAATTGAACAAAGCTTAACTTTCGTCTGGATTGTACATAATGAGTAAACATACAAATCAATCAATCTCTGAAAACGGTTTTGAAGACTGCGTTATTCAAGTAATTCTGAAAGGACAAAGGCAAAGGAAGGGGAGATGAAATGAGAATGTTCAGGTGCAATATATTGAAAATATTTGAGTATAATCATCTGTTTTTCTTTTTTTTTTTTTTTTTTACTCCTTTTGTGACACGAACTGGAAAAGATCTGGCACGATCATTTGAACTACTGTTATTTCAGATATATCTTTAAAAAACTACAACTATTAGGCGGACACCGCCAGGAAGATCAAAACCTGCATGGTACCCATCATCACGTGCAAATCTCATCTTCTCCTAAAATCCGGACAGAGAAAAAAAAAGCCCTCTCTTGTCTCTCTTCTTCTCTTTCCTTCTCAACTGGAGCAAGTCAGACGATTTGGTTTGGGTGAAAAGGAAACAGCAGTAACGTTAATTCTTTTTGAAAAAAAAATGCAAGCCTCTCAACAAGTTCTCTTGGACCATGCCTTGGAAAGCCAAGCTTTAAGATTTGGCTCCTTTACATTGAAGTCTGGCCGTCAATCGCCTTACTTCTTCAACATGGGTTTGTTGAACACCGGAAAGCTGTTGTCGACCTTGGCTACTGCATACGCCCAAGCAATCATCAACACCGGTGTTGAGTTTGACGTTCTTTTCGGTCCAGCTTACAAGGGTATTCCATTGGTTGCCATCACCGTGGCCAAGTTGGCGGAATTGAACCCAAAAGTGTACGGAAACACGGAATACTCTTTCAACAGAAAGGAGAAGAAGGACCACGGTGAAGGCGGCTCTATTGTTGGCGCTTCTTTGACCGGAAAGAAGGTTTTGATCATTGATGACGTCATGACTGCTGGTACTGCCATTAACGAAGCGTTCGAGATCATTTCCGGCGAGAAGGGTACTGTTGTTGGCTGTGTTCTTGCTTTGGACAGAGAGGAGACCACCAAGGACTCGGACAAGTCTGCTACCCAAGCTGTCAGTGCCAAATACGGTGTTCCAGTTTTTGCCATTGTCACTTTGACTGACATTGTGGAGCACTTGAAGGAAAAGTTGAGCGCGGAAAACTTGGCGGCCATCAACGAGTACAGAAGCAAGTACTCTCCTTCTAAATAGTTAGGATAGGATATTTCAATAAGGCCCGCTGGGAAATGGCCGATAACCACGAATACTTGATACAACTGAGCTTTTAAGTAGGCTGGTCTTTGAGAGCAGAGGTTTCTACGAATACAGAATCCTGAATTACGGTGTATATTTGGTTACGTATCTCTTAATGTCATTAGCCACGAATCTTCATGATCTTCTTCTGTTGCTTAGGAGCCTTTGGGAGCTTTGGCGCTTCTGGCGCCTCCGGAAGAGGGTCATATATCAGCTTGGTCATTGGATGTTTCAACGTCAAGTTGGAGTGGATTGGCACGATCGTGTTCATGGGCTTACCTTTGACTCTGGGCAATTCTTCCGGCTGGAAAGTTTCAAACTCTGCCGGATAAGGAATGCCGCTCAGACGGCCAATGCTTTCCAAAGTCGTGGGGTGGTCCTTCAAGTAAGCGCTGATGTTGCGCATCAACGCCTTCTTCGTGGGGAACTTGCTGTTTCCCGAAACGCCCTTTTCTTTGAGCAAAACACGAACTCTGCCGGGGTTACCAAAGTCTTGTGGGTGCGACTTGTCCAACTCAAGAAGAGCAGGAAGCTGGAGGCGACGGATGGCATCGGAGATTGTTTTGGCTAACGGATTTTCCACCGCATCCTCGAGCGACACTCTTCTGCCTTGCTTGAAGGTTCTGTTCTTGTCAAAGTAGCAGGGATAGATGATCTGGAAGCTGTTGAGTTCTTCTCTTTCCTTGTCGCTGAATTTGCTGGGGTCCACAATGTCATTTCTTCTTGGCTGGGAAACAGGCGTTGGTTGAACATTGGGGAACAAGGCGGGTTCGGAATCTTGGGATCTGGTGACCACTGGTTTATTGATTGGCGCGATCGGCGTTCTCAAGTTAGGGTCGAACTGGGCAATATCCATGTCCATGTTGTCGATGTCGTCATCATCGACCTCTTCGAGCACAGGTCTGTTGGACATTTTGGTATTGGTGGTTGTGGTTAGAGGCCGGGCATTTTCTTCAGAGGCGGACGGGCTATGTGCAGGAATACACTGCGAGTGTTGGAGACGAGAGCCATTTGGCATTTTTGCCGGATGTAGGTGCGGCTATGGGGTTCAATGGGTATTTTTTTAGCGAACTGTATTGGAAAGAGACCTCTGGAAATATTGGAAGGGGAACCCAGGAGAAACCTTGACTCGAAGTTTGTGAGATGTATTCCTCAATGCGAAAAACTAATATTATTCCAATTTTGTACTAATTAACCTGGGTCATTGCAATGATATTAACCCAGTCGTGAATGCCAATTCAAGGTCAAGAGGCAGACCAATTAATGACCGCACGAAATGAAATTTGCCCGGCTTCCCCTTCCTCTGTGGAGATTTCGGCCATTTTTACCCGTAGAATTCGGTGCATCCCACCGTTTGTTGATGGCCCCACAGACCGCCTTGACAAAATACATTTCGTTGAATGCTCCACTGGTTTAGTTGTCAACACAATGTCAACTCTGACTCGTGTAAGGCCCAAATCTCTGATGTTGGAATCCAAAGCTCGAAGGGAATCTGATGCCTTCTTATTTGCACCGATTTGAACAAATTGAATGCCGATTTGATTTGGCTATGCCCGACGCCGGCCCAGCTCGGTATCTATCCACTTAATGGTAGAAAGCACCGGAAAAGCTGCCATCCGTGATGGCAAGAATGTTGAGCAGCTTCGACGCCAGAGTATATCTTCCAAAGTATTGACTGAATACCTTGACAAGAGTGCGTGCCACATATGTTCGTTCGCGTGGAGTAATGCTACAGAAGGCCGCTTCTATGGATTGGGGACACGCATTAAGGAAAGGCTGTGCTTGGTTGAGGAACCAAAGGTGCTGGCATTCCGTGTCCCATTCCTCGCATATTTTGGCAAATGTGGTTAAGGCTCTTCGCGTATGTACCCATGGAATAATACCTGAAAATTCCACCCATCCCATTGACAAACTGTCATCAACGATATACACAATGTCATATCCTTCAAGACATCTCAAGATATTGGACAGCCCAGATGGGAGGACACGAGGTGCCGGAGCTCGTCCCGAAGTGACTACTGGAGTTTGTGAATTGACCACCGGAGTTTGTCCAGATAGGGAAAACAGTTGTTCGTATGGCGGCCGGTGACGAGAATAGAGAGGAGGAGCAATGTTATCCATTGTATGGTATCGACGGGAGAACAGAAAGAGTGAAGTTCAAATGTCCTATAAAACTGACGGACTGGCAAATAATGTGGAAATGACAGGAACTACATATGAATACGAAGAGCGCATGATATACGAGGCGAAGAATTAGCGATACACACGGGCGAAACCAGTGTGATCATGACGATAACCAAATAAATTCCTGTGTCACGCTCTAAAGTGATAATCGCGGGTGTCTTCATGCGGGTCGGCCTGAATCACGAAAGATTGCCGCACATTGTCAATTTCAAGATTCCATTGCCCCAGGAGAAAAGTTGTCAGTCAGAAAAAGGCTACTTGTTCCGATTTTTGTTTCTACAGACTGAAAACACGGATCAAGTAGTACATTCTGTCAGTATATCGGATGGGCACGAGTCAAGCCGCAACTGTGACAGATGTGACCGCTGCATCTGCGCCGCGTATTCTTTCCTACAAGCCATCAAGCCACCACTTTTGTCCTTTTTTTGGCAATATCGACTTTCAAGGTGGGGAATAGCGAACTCATTTCACAGCATTCGCATATATCCCAGTAGCACCCGTGGAGTTGGTCAATCGCTAACGGAAATCGGTATTCCCATCGGGTTTCGCACGTGACCTCCGACAATTTGAGCACCGCAATGAACCGTTTCCACCACATCTACCATATGGATCTTTCGGAAATCTCTGCTGGCACGCCGAAAGTGCTAGGGCGGTGCTTGGAACTCTTTGACCAGCATCAGGATAAATACGTCGGAAATTATCATCCGCTGGCCTCAGCTCCCGTGACGCCTGCCAAATATGATTCGAACCCAGACATCCAGTTCTTCCGCCTGGTCAAGTTCAAGCACCACTACAACTACCACAAGTCGAAAGCCCCAAGCCAGGAGATCGACTTAGGAAGAGTATCAGCGAAAGCCCCTGTGTTCAACCCCTACTCTCGGCCGCTCCTTCTTTCCCGACTCTCGACATTCAGTGTGTTAAACTGGCAAATTCCGTACTCGGCCGAATTTGCCGAATTGAATGAGCTTTTATGTGCTTCACATGGCTGGTCCTGTGAGTCCATATCCCAAAACAACAACACAAAGAATCACCTACGATGCACGGGCTGCAGGGCGCAGCTTGTTTTGCAGTTTAATACCGAAGAAGCACTGGACTACACCCCGTTTTGGTTTGATGCAGACGATGTTCGCCTTGTTAATGTGAACTTGAAGAAAGAATACATCAATCGCGTCTGTGGTCTGGCTCATTTGGAATCTTGTTCGTGGCGCAAATTACACACTCCGGTTGATAGCGTGTACTATCTCACGCCGCATATTGGCTTTGCCAACGAAACATTAATCTCGGAGTATCTCCGGGTTCTTTTCGATCTCACAAAGATTGTGCCACATATTAACCAACAATCGCTTCAATTGGAGGGGCTCTTACCGCCGGTCTCGTCCGAGGATTTGACCCAATTCGTGCATGTATCTAATACTTGGCTTCTGAGCCGTTACTTCAAAGAAGATAAAGAAAACTTTGCCACGGTATTGGGTAAGAGTTGTCCTGACTGGATTTACAAATTGGCGGCAATGGGCTGGGACTTGAAAGCGCAAAAATTTGCTTGTGACAGACTTCTTCTTCTTATTTGTACCACTTGCAATAACCGGGTGGTACTTAAAACAGCAGAGACAGATTCAGATATCGATGTTTTTTCATCGTCCAAAATCTTATCGCCATGCCAATTCCCTGCTCACCTTTCTGCTCTGGTTGCTTCGTCTTCGGGAGATTACGTGGCGGATTTAGACGAGGAGAAAAATGAAGATGTGAATTTTGGTCATAAGCCATGGTGTTTGCATGCTAACACCATGGGGGACGTTCCATTTCATCATTACTTCACTCGTATGTTGATCGAACTGTATCGCTTTGTGGGACCTGTTGGAGAGTATGAAGATAAAGACATGGCGATTGGCCTGGAAGTCCCCTCACCCCGGAAAAGACAGAATAGCATGAACGTCAACGACGGGTTAGAGAGGTTCTCGAAGTTACGGAAATTGTATTTTATAGATTAGAATTTCTAATTTTAACACATTATACGTGAATATCTAACCAAATTTATAAAGGGACCACCACCGGCCGCTTCCCGTAGAGGCCCGTGCCGGACATGCTCAAATTTCTTCAACGCTTATTCTACTACGCCGATTTATGATATATCCATCAATGCCGACAGATTCTCACTGAATGGTTCAGAGGATACTCCGTTGAGCGGAGCACTGAAATCAAGAATCTCGATGTATGTTTCCTCTGTGTCATTCCTCGTTTTTTGGACGGCCGCAACACATCGATCAGCATCGAAGCTGACTTGCCAGATACCGCCCGTGATATCAGATAGGAGGTCGCGGACAAACTTACCTGACCTGATATCCCAAAGTTTGAACATTCTTTCGCTTCCACTTACGATGCGTAGACTATCGTGCTGGAAGCATGTGATGGCACTGTTGTGGCCCTCCAATTTGCTCAAGTTTGCGCCCGTGTTGGGGTCCCATACCCGCAAAGTGGAGTCCGCAGCAGCAGACACGAGGTAGTCATCCGATAAAGCGAGAAGCCCAACCAAGGAACTATGCCCTTGCAAAGTGTACAAGAGCTTACCTTTCTCAAAGTCCCACACGTTGATGGACAGGTCCATAGACCCCGAGTAGCACCTCTTATTTTTGAAACTCAAGGCGGTGGAGTAGATCTTGTCGGCATGACCCTCAAGGACATGCTTGCATCGGCCACCATCGAGCAAGTCCCATACGCGGACGGTTGTATCGTACGAGCCTGAGATGATGATATTTCCATGGCCCGTGACGGAGCGAACAGACTGGGTATGCCCCAACAATAGTGCCACCAAGTACGGGTTCGACGGGTCCTTGGCGTCAAACACCTTTGTTTCCCTCAAGATGTCGGAGCCTTCACCCTCGCTATCGAGGGGTAATCTCCAAACATGCAAGTTGTGGTCTCTAGAGCCTGTGACCAAGAGAGGATGCTCAGGGTACATAATGGGCTCGCCATTATCATTTACGCCAATTTGAACCGGGTGCAAAATGTCGAGGCACCGCACTGTTGAGGTGTGGCCCCGAAACACGTGGGTGCACTGACCTGTTCGAATGTTCCAGACACGAACATCCCGGTCAGTGGAACCTGTGACCAAGGTATTGGAGAAGTACTTGAGCGCCCACACACCACCGTCGTGGCCCTTCAAGAGCTGCATGAGTTTGCCGGTTTTGGCGCTATAGATGTTGATCAGCTTGCCTTCGAGCCCCGTGACCACCTTCTCCTCGTCGTGCTGAAGGCAGGTGACGATGTTGGTTCCGTGGCCCGCGACACTGATGCGAGACGGCTCGTACTTTGGGTCCATCCAGCGGTTGAGGATGGTGCGGCGTTTTTTGTAGAGAATCTGGGCTGGGTTGATGTCTGCGAGAAGCGGGCTGGGGTTGGCCCACTCGGCCATGAGACGAGCCGGATCGGCCAACTCGCGGTGCAACTGGGCGGGGTCAGTAACAAGCTTGCTGTGCCGGAGCATGGTGCACCACAACGCGGTGTTGTTGACAAGCTTGTGCCACAGGCGGCACACTTGCGACACGGCCAACACAGACGGCGCATCCAAGTGAGAGAGGATGTTCAACAGGATCTCCACCGGCAAGCTGGACAACACGTCGCGGCGCAAGCACGACTCGACGATGCCGCAGAGCGACAGGAGCGAGCGGCGCGGCACGAGCTTGAGCATCTGGAACACGAGGTGGTTGCGGTTCTGCTCCAGCACAAAGTCGCTGAGGTTGAGCACCAAGTCCACGAGTTCGCCCTGCGTGGTGGGCACATGCAGCGTGAGCCGTTCGAGCTCGTCATACATCGATGGCTTGTCGGTGGACGTCTGCACCGGCGACGCCAGTGGCAGCGGGAGCACCAAGTGCTGCACGCTCTGTTCGTCGATGTCGGACACCGGCGTGGCGTCGGACTCGCCCGCTTTCGGGGTGCACGGGGGGAGCGGCTCGCGTTCGGCCGGCGTCACCACCGTGTGGGCCAACGACGGCGCACCGTCACTCAGGACCGTGGACGTCATGCGCCGCTTGGGCGGGTGCGCCGCGGCGTCCGGCGCGTCCACATCCGTGAGCATCATGTCGTCGGTGGACTCACAGTTCATGAATGTCGCTTGCAGCTCCACCGAGCCCTCTTTGGAACGGGAGGCGTCGGCACGGAACCGCTTGCGCGAGTCGCGCATCTCGGCAGCCAGCGGCAACGACAACAGCGCAAACGGGCTGTGCCACGCGTCCACGAGCCGCGCGCTGGGGTCTACGAGCTTGGTATCGAACGTGGGGGCAGCACCCACGAGCGGGTACTCAGGAGGCGATTTTGACATATGCAGCGGTGGTTGGGCGGCTAAATGTGACGCGGGTGGTATGGGCGGTTAAACGTGACGCGGGTAGGGTGGAGTTGTAGTTTGTGGTGGAGTTGTAGTTCGTGGATAGAGCGGATAGGGTATATTGGGTGTGTTGACGGGTACAGGTGTGGCGCGGGGAAGAAAATGGCGGGCAACGTGTCGGGTGGGATGCGCCTGGGGGTCAACTTCAAACGAGAGAGCGGTTCGGGTTTCTCGCCGGGGGTGTGAGGCGAGGAAGTGTGGTCCGGTTGGAAGTGTTGGGGTGGGTATAAAAGATACAGGCTCATATGGGGCGCACCGGGCGGCACGGGTGTTGGGGCGCGGCGCCTGGTGCGGCATGTCGGATTTCTGTGGTGAACAATGGCGTTGCGAGCCCGGGTTGATGATGATTTTGTGATTCTGGTGATTTTGGAGGAGTTGGAGGCAGTGAATGCGGCAAAGGGGTCGCGGGCGTATCGGGGTATCGGGGGTGATGGGGAGGCGTTTGCGTTTGGCACGGCTTACCGCATGTTTTCGTGTCTATTGTTGTGCGATCAATTTACGAGCACCGGGACCTTTGGGTGCGAAGCCGCATGTGACTAATTTTTGTTAGGACAGGCGAAGACGGTTCGTTCATGAGGGACGGGAGTAACGGGTTTATGCGCCAGTAACGGGTTTATGCAGCAGTGACGGATTTCGACGCAGTAGTAACGGGGTCTGATGCTGGATATTTCAACGGTGGATGTTTTTTGATTTCGGTAGTGCCTTCGGCTGATATTGGGATGGAAATTACGATGGATATTGCGATGTTGCGATGGATATTGCTTTTTTGCTGATCTGGATTGTCTGGTATTGCTGACGGAAAATGCGTCTGTTCATTGCTTCCCTGGTACTGCTTTACTCTTGCTTCGTAGTCCGTGACGTCGCATTTCTTGTTCCAATCTACGTTCATGCTCCTACGCCGTTGTAGTACTATATCGATTATCTATATATCTTACTCGACATTCTTAATGACAATGCCTGGCTCGCCTGGAACAGCAGAGTCCACAACCTTACCGGTAGCAGTAACTGCCACCTCGGCCCCAGTCAAAATATCCGTGCCCACATTGTTGCCGTGGGTGAAGGAAACAATTTCCACACGGTCAACCTTGAACGTGGTGGTACTCTTGCTGATGTTGGGAAGCACCTGCTTGATCACGTCACCCTCGTCAAACGTCAACTTTCTGTTGAACACCGTCTTAGGATCTTCCTTAGCCAATCTCTGCTTGAGGAAGGTGATGAAAGGCATGGCTCTCTTCATGTCCTTACCCACCTTCTCTTTGATCACCTTGTTGTCGTTCAACGAGTTGCTCTCGAACAACTGTCTCACAACCTCAATGTACTGGTCTTGCCATTCAGGGAACGACGCCGCCACAAGCAACGTCACCACGACCGGCTTGGTGGGGTCCACCTCAGACTTACCCTTCTTCGACTTCAACACCACACTCTCGGCTTCACGAATGGTTCTAGCCAAATCCTTGACGTAGTCGAGAGAGTCCAACAACCCTTGGGAGATTGGCTTGGAGGCTCTAGGGAAAGCAGTGGTTTGCACCGATCCAGCCTTGCCACAAACTTCCTTGTACAAGTACTCGGAGAAGTGGGGCGCGATCGGGGCCAACAACAACGCTTGCACCTCAATGTACTTCTCAACCAAGTCTTTATGCATGGTGTCAACAGAGTCTCTGTAGTAATCTCTACCAGATTGGAAGTCAAACAAACCGTACTTGAGCGCGGCCTTGTAGTTGGTCTGCTCGTATTGCTCGTACGTGCGCTCCATCAAAGCGTTCATCTCGTTATCAAACGCAAGATCGAAGAAGTTGTACTCACCCACTCTCAACTTGTCACTACTAGAAGTCACGTCTTCACACCACTCCTTCAAGGTGGTCAAACGCAAGATAGCGGCGTTGGCGTTGGATTCGTCAAAGTTAGCATCCTCGATACTGTCACCAGCATCAGCCATGGTGACTCTCGATGCATCAGCACCAAACTTCTCGATGATGTCCTTCATGGTCAAGAAGTTACCAGTGGACTTGGCCATCTTGGCATTGTTCAACAACAAGTGACCGTTGGCTCTGATGGCCTTTGGCCACATCTTCTTAGGGAAAAGAGCCACATGAGTGTAGATGAAGAAGGTCAAGTGGTTAGGAATCAAGTCCTTACCGGAAACTCTCTCGTCCAATGGGTAGAAGTATTCAAACTCTCTTCTCATGGTCTTCAATTGCTCGAGAGGAATCTCAGACTCGATATTGTCCCGTCTAGCAAAAATGAAGTCAAACACCTCATCAGTCAACTTCTCAGGGCTGATGCTAAACGCGCCAGGGGTCTTACCGTAGTAGTCTCCGTGCAAGAAGCGAGCAATGGTGTAGTAAGCCATGTACACAGTGGAGTCAGACAAGGACTCGATCAATTGGGAGTCATCCCATGGACACTTGGTACCCAAACCGAAAGATCTGGTGAGGGCCCAGTTCTTCAACCAGTCCAACACACCCTCAAAACCGTTACGGGCTTCCTTGGAGAAGGTCTCCATGTTGGCAAGACACTCCAAAGCTTGCGCCTTCCAGCTCTCTTCACCATAGTCAATGTACCATTGGTCCTCCAAGGAGACAATACAGTCGTCTCCCGATCTGGACACAACGAGCGATTCTGGTTCATTGTAGACGAAAGCTTGGCCGCTGGCGATCATGTCAGCCTTGACCTTAGGCTTAGCTTCCTCAACCTTCTCACCCTTGTACGCACCCAACAACATGGTGGCGTTGTAGAAACCTTCCTTGTACGCAAGTTCCTTGGCCTTGGCCAATTGAACGTGGTCCTTTGGAGATTGAATCTTCAACTCGTTAACCAAGAACTCGGCGGCCACGTTACCGTATTTCTCGGTTTGAATGATTGGCACGATCTCGGTGTTGACCCAATCTTTCTCAATCTTGTAGTATTCGGGCTTGTTGGCCAAGTCCTTGGTGGTGATGTAGTCATCTGGAGAGTCAGATGGTACACAAGTCACGACACCGGTACCCTTGGATGGCAAGATAGTCTCCATAGGAAGAACTCTCAAGTCCTTCAACACCGCCAAAGGTGGAAGAATCTTGGAACCGACAATAGCAGCACCGTTGATGCTCAAAGCAGCGGTGTGGTCACCTCTGGTTGGAGTCAACTTTTGGTAGCACATGTTCTTGAACGCACGCTCAGTAGTAATGTAGTACACACCGTCAGCAGCCTTGAACACACCGTAGTCGATCTTTGGTGACACGAAACAACAGGATTGACCGTACATGGTCTCCGGTCTCAAGGTGGCAGCAACCAAGTACACCTTGTTGTTGGCAAGGTCAAAGTTGTTCTCGGCGAAGATCTTCTGCGCCTCAGGAGCAAACTCAGTCACCTCAATCTTGATGCCGACATATTCCTGTGGGTTAACACCCTCACCACTCAGTCTGTCGTGGTCCAAGCACGCTTGTCCGTCCTTCTCGGAGTAGATGGTGTATCTCTCACCGAACTTGATCTTGCCACACTCCTTCAATCTGTTGATTTGCCATCTGACAAACGCATCGTAGTAAGGGTTGGCAGGAGTGGTGACCATGGATCTTCTCCAGTCAACTCTACCACCGAACGCCGTGACGTCTCTTCTGACCAAGTGAGGGAAGTATTTGAGCCAGTGTTGAGGGTCAGCAAAAGCAGCAACCTCTTCTCTTTTAAGACCCAATTGCAACATGATCTCGAATTGGTACTTACCTCTACCTTGCTTGGCAACCGCCTTGGACTTCTTGGCGACGAACTTGGTTGGGTCAACCTTTTCACGCGTTTCCTTAGGAGCGGCTTCTTCGGCCTCATCTTCAGCTGGGGCACCAGAGAAGTCGGCGCCAAACATCTCAACCTCTCTCTTGATCTTATCAGCGGCAGACTTGATTGGCATACCGGTACAATGGAAACCCAATGGGAACAAGGCTCTCTTTCCGTTCATTCTTTCGAAACCAGTGGCGAATTCAGCCTTGGACAAGGTGAAACAGTGACCGGCGTGCAAAACACCGTTCATGTAAGGATAAGCCATGGTGGTGAAGTACTTGGGATGGGATTCTCTCAACTTCTCAGCATCCTGTTCAGGGTCTTCCTCAATGGTTGGGGAATCCACTTCAAAGAACTTTTGCTCTTCCCAGAATTTCTGGTAGCGCTTTTCAATCTCCACGAGAGCATCTCTCCTCTCGGTTTTCTCCAACTTGATGGGGGCACTCATGGTTGGGGTACTTGAAGAGAAAAATTGGTGGTTTTAGCGTGAAAAATTTCGCACTTTTTCCTACTGTTCTCGCACCTGACTCACTCACGTTATAATAACATGTAGCTACCGCAAGTTGCGATAACCTGTCGGGCACACGTAAAGTTTTCTGAAATTAATGTTTTCAATTTTTTAGACTATTTTGGTCCCGTTACTTTCGCTTCCTTTTCCTTCTATCATTTTGCTATTATGATACTACTGCAGTTGACTGCGAAACCGTATGCTTCGCACGAAAATGGGTTTCCATATTTACCGCTTTCGTCTTCGAAGAAGCATGGGTGGTACCATTTTGGGCATGACCCTGGTTTCAGGTTCGGGTTTCAATTCTTGTACTGGTATGTGGACTTCCCTTCTATCCTTGTTTTTAAAGTCGAGTTCGCTTTCTCCCTGTGTGAAGTCCAGCAATTGGCCAACATGGAGAATTCGGTCTTCGAATTCCGTGCCCTCTAACACAATTGAAGCCCGACCAGCATTAGCGACCAGTGAAAATTGAACCAATGCACCCTTTTTGCTAGGCATAAGCTGGCATTTAGCCACAGGTCCGACTTTAGCCTCAATGTGTGCCTTCAAGCAGTCCTCGGTAACAATTTCGTTCACGTTATGTATACTAACGGTCAAATCTCGTTCAAATCGAGTAGACTTTCTTACAGACTCTTTCGGTTTCACAACAGATATTTCCACTCTTCTACCATCCAATTCCGCAGTGGCCAAGGAAATCGCTTCCTTTGCGCCCGCCTCCGTAGTAAAAGTAATGAAGGCAAAACCGTTGTTCTGATTTCCCAGTGACTTATTCTTTGCACTTAGCGGCATTTTTATAGATTCCAAGTCACCGAACTTCGAGAAGAATTGCCAGAGAGAAGCTTCAGTCGTGGCCTTAAAGTTCAAGTTGTGAACGTAAACTTGCCGAGTTACGGGCTGTGTATGGCGAGCTCTCTTGAGTGACGGGTTTGATATCTCCGCGTGAATAACGAATCCGTTAACATCTTTCTCGTGGAGTAAATTTCGGACTGCTTGTGCTTCTTCTTCACTTCCAAAATCAACATAACAAAATCTTCTTTGTTTATTGTCATTTTGCACAGGAAACCTGATACTCAATGGACTGAAACCCGTAGAGTCGATCATTTTTTTAACATCTGAGGGATCAAAAGCAGATGGATAGTTGGTAACCCACACCGTGTTGGCAAAAATTCGGGATACAGAAACTTCTTTTCCATGAATTAGTTTTTTATCCCGGGTTAGAGAGGTTAGAACTTCCGCTTCTGAGCTGAACTCAACAATAGCATATGAATTATCAGTTCTGCCAATTTGAGTACTCAATGGTATTCCGTACCCTTCGAAAAAACTTGATATCTCCGATTCGGTTATCCAAGATGGGATGCCCGCGATTTTAATTCTAAACTGCTCTCTGTTTCTAACCGGCTCACTCTGCTTTGAATGCTCGGTTCGTTGTCTCTTCTTCTCCAGTTCACGAACTTCTGCGCCTTCCTCTACAGGCTTTGGATTCACAGTTTTTCTAATTTGATTCGCCTTGTCAAATGCTTGTAGGTAAACTGGAAACTCGAAGTGGAGGCGATAGAACATGCTAATTTCATTAAGAAATAATTCAAGCTTATCTATCTCAAGTGCATCTTCTTCCCAAAGTGTTAATAGTTTATTAACATGCTTGGTGCGTCCGTTTCGGTAAAAAAATTCCAAAGAATATAACCAAATAGATGCTTGCAGGGAATGAGCTTCGAATACCTCGGAAACGATCTTGGCTGCAAGTTTGGTGGCCCTGTCTTCATTTAGCGATTCTAGAATACTGACACAGAGCTTCACAACCTCATGAAATTCGTCTGAAAATTCGACTGCTGCGAACGCAAGAAATTCTACCGTTTGGAGGAAGTCATTTATCCTTTCATTTTCAAGCTTGAAAGCTTCAAACTTGAAGGTAATCATATTCATAGCCAACTCCTTCCAGTCAGAATAGTTTTCAGGTTTAATGCATTCACTTTTTTTGACTAGAGTTAGAAGTGTGTCAACCTCCGTTGGAACAGAGAGACCCCTGGCGACCATATTATACGACTGACAGTGATGCGGGTAGGTTTTAATAAACTCCAGGCACCATAAAAACCGGTGTGAATTTTCTCTATCTTCTGAATTTATCAAATAGGCAGTCCACACGGGTATCCATTCACGGGATGCAATCTTGCAACGCCCAGTCGTCAAAGATCGGAGAAATAGCTGAGTGATTTGGTGAAACGATGCATCATTCGAAGTATACTTTGCAATTTTCTCGATATATTCCGTCCAAATTAAACTGTCGTCGCCCTTTTCTGAGATAAGGGATTCATAGTGCTCATAGTATCTTATTTTCTTTTCGGTTTTTTTCACTATGGCGCTGGCTTCTTTCATGAAGGAGGTGTATGAGGTTGGATTCTGAGAGGAGATCCAAGAAGAAAAATTCTGAAATGTTTCCTGTAGTTGTCTATGTGGAATCAGTAGCCTGGCTAAGTATAATTTCGTCAATGTCTCGGTATCACGCTCGAAATACGATAAGGATGTAACTTTGTCCCATATTAATTGGCCAAAGAGATAATCGCTTCCACACAAACTATAAGCTTGAAAGACGAATTCGTCATCCACCTTCCCAATGTTGAATCGTCTTAGAAAATTATGTGGTGTGGGGTACTTTTCGCATAGGAGCTGGGCCATCAATTCTAGTTCCTTGGTCTGGATATCAAAATCTGAAACTTCTGAAGCTATACAAGCTTCCCATTCTTGGATGTCTTTTGGGGAAAGTGCCAGAAAGTGGGTTTTGATTTTCCATAATGGGAGCAATGGAAAGCCTCTGGCCTGACAGGTAAGCCAAACCGCCGAAAAATCAAGGATATCAAGCGGGTTTAATGATACCTTTTTTAGGAGATATTCTACCGCTTCCGATATATTGGCAAAATCCATTATGTCAAAAATAATTAGGGAATGATTAGGAATACGCTCAGCTGGTAAGAGGCGATACAAACAAACGTAACTTCCTGCGCATAAAAACAGTTGATGCTTGGAGCGCGAGAGATGAGCATCTAGAGCTTTTGATTAGATAAAAGATATAGAGCCCGAGTCCCACAAGGTTGAAATTTTCATCTAGTATTTTCACTCATGGATGCTCGTTTATATTTACAGTCTCTCGGTTGGAAAGACGGAGAAGCCCTCCAAAAGGGTGGAATCAAGAAACCGATTTTAGTCAAGCACAAGAAGGACACCAAAGGCCTTGGATCAGACGGAAATGATGCTGATATGTGGTGGGAGAGACTTTTCGATGGTCAGCTTAAAAATTTAGAAGTCAACAATACATCTTCTGGAGTTTGTTTCGACAAGAACGACGCTGGTGTCGTTGATACTATTCGCCGGGACACTTCACCACTTTACAGAATGTTCATAAAGGGAGAAGGTTTGGCAGGTACTGTTGGAAAAACGGATAACGTTCACGTTAAGAGTGTCACATTGAAAGCGTCGGATGTCATTAAAGTTGTCCTGAAAAGCATGAAGTTGAAGGAGAAGAAAGAGAAGAAAGAGAAGAAGGAAAAGAAGAAAAAGAAGGAAAAGAAGGAAAAGAAGGAAAAGAAGGAAAAGAAGGAAAAGACGGAAAAGACGGAAAAGAAGGAAAAGAAAGAGAAGAAGGAAAAGAAAGAGAAGAAGGAAAAGAAAGAGAAGAACGACAAGAAGGACAACAACGACAAGAAGGACAACAACGACAAGAAGGACAACAACGACAAGGAGGAAAAGAAGGAAAAGAAGGAAGAGAAGGAAAAGAAATACAAGAAGGACAAGAAGGACAAGAAGGAGAAAGACAAGTCTGAGGCGAAGGACAAGATCAAGAAAAAGGATAAGAAGGAAAAGAAGATCAAAGATAAGAATTCCAAATCTGAGTCTGATCTGCACAAGTCAGAGATCCGGCAATCCCTGAAAGCCAAACCCGAGAAGGCTGCAAAATCATCTAAAAAGCGTAAGCTAGAAGAAACCTCAACCTCTTCTAAGCGCTCCAAACAGTAACTTAGCATATATATATATATACAGCATCAATAGATTTTTACGCGAACACCAAAACCTGCACCTTTATATATCTACTCTTTGAAACGACAAAATGACAGAGCTGGCTCTTCAGAAATATGTCGGCCTGACTCTGTTATACTGGAAAGTCGCCATCGCCCTTGCTGCTATTAAATGGTTTCCATGGTATTCTATATGCATTGCAATTGCCCTTATCTTTTACTCCGTGTTTCTACTATCCAACATTCAGCCATATAAGCCACCCCAGATTTATGAAACCGTTAGGTTCAAATTTCTTGCCCAAGACCGCTGGCAATATCAGTTGGCTTCTGCATCGATTGTTTCAAAGAATCTCAATTCGCTGATAATCCCTGATTCCTTTTTGGTCTCAGAAGCTCTCCAAGAGCTTATCAATTTGATTGTTGACCAATTCATCAATCTGTGGTTCACTAGAATATCAAATGAACCTCTCTTTCCCGATTCCGTTAAATTGGAACTACGATACGTTATTCTCAATCTTAAAGCAAGGATTGCGACTTTAGATACCTCTTCTTTTCTTGTGTTTTCGGTCCTCCCTTTGATAACTAAGCATTATTCGTACTTCTTAGCCACATCTCAGAAGCATGCCACTAGTTACTCTATGGAGAGCAAAATTTCGCTCGCTTCATCTATGAGTAATATTCATGAAGCTGTGACACTATCGCCACAGGGCCAAGGGTCTCGAAATAGAGAGAAGGAATCCTTGAGAAATACAATTTCGAAAATCCTACCTCATCTTCTATCAGAAAACGAAAACAAAAATAAAATTGGTCTATCGTTAACCAGGGAAATTTTGGCCTGCACTATTTTGCTGAATGTAATAGAGGTTGTTTCTGAAGGAGACTTTTTCAACCAAATGATCGTCAAATTAATTGGCGACAATTTGCAACATAGAGATCAAGTTAAAAGATTGAGAGCTGCTCTACAACAGCATACAATGTTTCCAGGTGGTGTTATTCCACCGGATATCTCCTTTCCGATATCCAATACTGTTGTGCATCAATGGGAAAGCTTTATCGGCGCCATTGAAGCACGAGAGGATTTAGAGAAGGTTAAAACTATGATTCGCAAACAGCAATCAATTATTGATATGAACTTTTCCACGGGTCCAGCTGATATGGATCGACTTTCTGCTATTTCCAACGCCTTAGACTTGCGAATCGCTTCAACTTCCGATGGACTTCTCTCATTAGAAATGATACTAACACATCCAAAATTTGCGGCTGTCTTCCGAGAATACCTAAGAAAAAGTAAACATGAACTGGATTTTGACTTATGGCAAGATATCGATTTGATCAAAGCACCCTTGGAAGACTCTGATGCGGGGCAAATTCCTTTGATGCTCGAATTTTCAAACACAGACGACATAAGGCGAATTTACTCCAACTATTTTGCTGACAATTCCATCCCAATTAATTCTGGGCTTATTCAAATCGTTGAACTGTATGTGAAATCTTCTGGAAATGATGCACGGAAAACGACACTCTACAAGGAGGCAAGAAAAGCCCTCTTTGAAATCCAATCAAATATATTTACGCACATGCAAGACGAACATTTCGATGCCTTTACAAGATCCGACAGGTTCGGGGACTTGGATTTGGGGGCCGCCAAACAGATTCGGCGTATAAGAAGAGAGCCCTCATTAGCCTTCGCGGCTACATCAAGGAACAGAATTGTTTCTAATGTTAACACAGACACAATTGAAGCTATTGAAACTGCTTTTGAAAGAATTATGTCTTCGAAGGATCTGGATCTCCGATCACTTTTTGGAGAAAGTGATGATAGAACTTACTCAAATGATCTGGATATGGATCCATCACAGAACTTTTCCGGTGGTGTGGTAGATTCCAAAGTTATGGAATCTGATAGGAACCGAATGTCTACGCTTTTTGAGAATAACAGCGACTTAGACTCTGACTCTGAGTCCATTCATTCAGATTCTGGTGATTTATCGCTGGATGAGCCTGAATCTGCGCTTAACTCACTGGAGATTATTTTGGCTGCTCCGGGTGATCTAAGCTTGGCAGAACAAATCCGCACATTGGATAAAGCGATAGAAAACTTAACTGAGCAAAGCTCAATCTTGTCATCTTTGCTAAACAAAGCAGAATTGACAAACAATGTAGGCGAGCTTAAGATACTTCGCCGTTCTAGATCGAGTCTCCTGAGAGAGATAAAATCTAAAGAAATGCAGAAACAACAATATATTGTTCAAGAAAACGAGAATAGTTTGTACGGAAAATCTCGGGTTAACATACAATCGTGCGTATTCGGAAATGACGAAACCAGCAAGTATGTGTTATACATTATTGAGGTTCAAAAATACTCCAGTGAAGATCCGGATCAAATCGTTGCCGGCTGGGTTGTTGCCCGGAGATTCAGTCAATTTTACCGGCTTAATGAATATCTAAAGAAGAGGATACCGCAAGTTTCAAATATCAAGTTCCCAAAGAAAAGTGTACAGATGCTTAATTTTCAAAAGCGGCAACAGGTTGAATCTCGAAAACCTATTCTACAAGATTACTTGCAAAGACTTTTACAAATTCCAGAAGTTTGTTCAGATCCCGCATTCAGGTCATTCTTATCTTCAGAAGACTTCAATCTTCGGGGCTCAAGTCAATCTAAAATTTCTAAAAAGAGTCTTGACTCCATCTTTAATAAATTCTACGGAGACTCGGGTATTGGGAGACTGATACAAAGCTCTACATCTGATGATAGAAATTCATTGCGTAATGAGGAGATATTAGAGAATATCAAAGAAATGGAAAGGGAATTGAAGCAATTTGATGAAATTGAAAAATTGTCTTCGGGTAAAATTCCATTCGTGAAGCCAATCTCTGATCTATTGATGACAATTTTTGATTTGGGAAGTTCTAAGAGTTGGTTGAGAGGAAGAGCTCTTTTGGTAATTCTTCAACAAGTGCTTGGAAGCACCATCGAACGTACAATTACGCAACTGGTGGAATCTAATATCCGACTGGAAGAAAAAATATTAGATATTCTTCATTTGTTGAAAAATTTACTTTTCCCTAATGGAAAATTTAGAGAGTCGCCGCAGCTTAGAACAAAGATAGAACAGACATCCACAAGACAGGAAGCAATGATCATCTTGAGGTCATTTATGAATGAAACCTGTTCAAAAGTCTTTGGGTCTCGAAACTCTAATCAAGCATGTGACACTCTTTTTGAAATGTTGCAGAATGATTTCTTGAATAAGAGTTTGATTTTTCAAATTTTTGATAAGTTGATCATGGAGCTATTTCCCGAAGTCAACTGGAGCTCTACTTAACTTCAAACATATCTATGCATTATTTTTTTTTTGAAAATATACGTAATCCGTCAAGTCGTCAAAGCCAGCGGATAGAATCTAAAGTACAAAACATGGAAATTATTCCTCGTCCTTGGATTGAGCCTGGACGTATTCAACGGCAAGTGCCTTGACACGAGAGGCAGATTGCTCACTGCCGCTTTCTTCTTCATAGGCAAGCCATTTAGAGAAGAAGAATTTAGCTTGCTTTCTAGAAAGCTTCTTAGCAACAACTCTCTCGAACAACAGAACAATCTTCTCTCTGTCACCCTGCTTAATCTCTTGGTCGATGTAGACGTTCCACAAGTCAATTCTCTTAGGGGCATCCGTAACCAAACCTTCGAATAAGGATCTTCCTTGTTCTGGGTCACCCTTGGTAAACTCAAGCTGACCAAACTTTCTGACTACCTCAATATGAGTCGACTTAGGCAATGATTGCAAAGCACGGGCTAAAAGCTCGTGGGCTTCATCGAACAACTTACGGTCCATTAAAGAAGAACCAAACAGAATCCAAACAGAAATGACCTTAGCGAACTTCTTTGTCATGACTCTGTACAACTCGTCAGCCTTGTCAAATTTCTCAGACAATTGGTAGATACCAATCAACTTTTGGTGCATGGTCAAAGAATCCATGTATTGGACAGAACGCTTGAAGGATTCATCCAAAGATTCATCAGTACCGAAACTATTTTCCAAGTTAAGAATTGCAATCCAAATGTTCATCTTCTCTTGCTCTTCACGGTAGTTGATAGTCTTCAATGCTCTCTCGGCAATTTCTCTGGACTTGTCAATCTCTCCCAATTGCAATTGGAAAGACATATAGTTCATCCAAAGGATAGAGGAGTTAGGGTTACCAACAATCAAACGTTCAAAATCTTGGACAGACTCTGGAGCCCTTTCGTTGATTTGACTGGTCTTGTCCTCGACCTGCTTCTTGCCCTTTCTCTTCTTCTTTTTGTGAGATTCAGTAAAGTCTTCGTCATCATCAGAAGCGGAGTCGTTGTCTTCAGCCTGATCTAAAATGGAAGCAGTCCAGTCAAAACCGTTAGTGGACAAACCACTCAAGCCAGCTGGAGCTGGGGTTTGTTCTTCATCGGACCTTTCAGATTCTTCGTCGGATTCTTCGTCATCGTTGGATGCATCTTCCATGATTTCATCCTCGGAGTCAACATCTTCATCGTCCAGGGCATTCGTCATTTCAGCATCCTCAGAGTTCTCGTTGGCGTCAGTGAAGTAAGAGGCCTTCATACCCAACGAAAGCTTCTTGGTGTCATTATAGATCTTAAGAATCTTAACCTTGACACGGTCACCCTCAGCGAACAATGCTGATGCATTCTCAACCTTGTTGTCAGCGATCTCAGAACGGTGACACAAACCGTCAACGTTGGCAGTGCCGTCCAATTTCACAAACACACCAAAATCGGCGGCCTTCTTAACGCTACCGTCGTAAATCTCACCAACTTGCAATTCTTCAAAAGTCTTGCTGTTGGCCAAATCACCGTTAAGTTCACTCTCTTTCAAAGTCATGGTGATACGTCCTTCAACCTTACATTGAGTGATCTTACCAACCACACTTTGGAAAGGCTTGAAAAACTTCTTCCAATCGCTCAAGAAAGCATCAGAAATGTTACTGACAGGCACCAAAGCGAACAAATTTCTACCCAAAGAGACGTAAAGACCAGCATTGCTGATAGACTTAACAAAACCCTTAACAACATCACCACGCTTGATTTCATCAATAGAATTAACTGGTTTGTCCTTGGCGGTCTTTTCATCTCTCAAGCTGACGCTGAACTTTTGCTCCTCCTCATTGAGTTCAGTAATGGTAACATAGGCAGGTTGGTTGACATGGTAAACCTCTTCCAACTTCTGGTCGTAATCATTCAATGCATCGGTGATGAAGGAATATCCAACAAGACCAGGGGCGAGCTCCACCAACACGTATGCTTGAGCCGCCTTGAAGATCTTAGCTGGGTATTTTTGACCCAACTTAAGTTCAGAGAAAGAAGAAAGAGTTTGCTTTCTAGCAGACAATTGGGCAGATTTGCGTTCAAAGTCGATGGATGTAATCTTAGCCTTCAATGCAAGGCCCAATGGGAAAGACTTCTCGAAGTCGGCATACTTGTTAACGTCGTCAGAAAGATTATAGATGGGGATTTCACCTCTGAAGCTTGGGGTCACAGACACCACAGCAGCGCCGTTACGGAAGCCTTCAATGTAAACAATGTGTTCGGATCCCTCGACAACATCCACAGGCTTGTATGGAGTTTTGCTCTTCAATTGATCTTTGAGGAGAGTCAAACTAACAACAGTGGTATCCTTGAAGATAGCAGCACTGGAAAACGAGTGCCACTTGGTATCGAAAGTACCTAAGACCTTGGTGTTGACATTTTGGCCCACGTTATACGAGGCAAGTGGATTTCTTGGATCCTTGATGGACTTCCAGGAAGTGATGCATTGGTTGGCCTCAACTCTTCCCTCCAAATTGTCAGCCAAACGAATCTTTAAGTACCCCGGTTCAATAGATTCGATGACACCAGAAGTGGAAGCACCGGCAACAAAATCGGCCTTGGTCTTCTTGGTGTTGTCAACGGGGTTTGAGAGCTTCGAAGACACGTAAGTACCAGCACTATCGTTACTGGTGAGAGACAACAAAAATCTCTTGTTGTCGTCATCAGTCTTGATGACATTACAAGAAACAGATTGGTTCTTGTAGAACTTGCTGGACAAATCTTGGGTAGGGTCGTTGGTAGCATTCTTAGCCAAGACTAAACCAGTCAATTTTCCACCGAAGGAGACGAAAAGGCCCATGCTGGTGACAGACTTGATGTATCCAGAGACCATAGACCCAACATGGATATCTTCGTAATGCACAGGGAAGGTTTCAGTTCTAGCAGCACTGATCAATGACTTTTTAGCCGAAGCGATAACAGTTCTGGCGCGAATGTCCTTCTCAAGAACAATCACTTCCAACACACTGCTGATTTCCAATGCCTTGAACAAGACTCTGTTCTCCTCGTAGTTAGCATCAGAAAGATGGTTGCTGTTGATCACACCACGCAAGTTGGATCCTTGTAATTCGATGATGACGGACTCCTTTTGCTTTTCGACGATGATGGCATCAAGGACAGATCTACCGATTTCAATCTGTTCTAGGTGCTCCATTTGCTTGCTACTGAGCTCGGTGGATTGACGCAAAGTGACGGAAATCTTGTTCTCCTTAGGGTTGACGCTCAAGATTCTGACGGACACAGCCTGACCCAACTTCAAGTAGTCCCTTGCATCCGTAACAAAAGTCTCAGAGATTTCGTTTTTTGGCAAGTATGCTCTCAATCTTCCGAAGAAAGTAACCAAAGCACCGCCTGCGACAAACTTGTCAACAATAGCAGAGGTCTTGAAGCCAACGACAACGTTTTCGATGTCGCTGACAATTGCATCGTCCTCCATGTTGACAAAACTCTTTCTCAAAGTCACAAACAATTTTCTGCCGGACTTGGACAACACTCTACCCTTGACCTTGCCGCCAACCTTGAACTTTCTTTCAGGGTAGACCAACTTGATGTCAGACAAGTGGTTAGGAGGAACCAAAGCTTCAAAGTCACCAAAGATCTTGACAATCATACCCTTGCCTTCATCTAAGATCTTGACGATTTCGACCGATGGAATATATTCGCCGACTGGCACATCTTCGGCAGATACGAACTTAGAGTTAATCAGCTTGGGTTTGAGGGTCAAGAGCAACATGTTGTCGATTTTGCTGTGACCAATCACTCTAGCGCTGTGGGTAGAGCCGATTGGGTAGTTCACGTTGGGATCCAAGTCTGGGTCCACTTGAGACTTGTGCACTTGGGCCTTATTGCTACCAGCGGAGAGATAGATGAATTCGGAGTCAGCACCGATTACCTCAGCCTCTTTGTTGAAGGTGAAACCAATAGGAAACGCTTCCTGGAGCTCGGTACTCAATTTGGGCTCCAAAGAGAGAGGGCCCTGGGCTCTGGACAAGATGAACTTCTTGGTGCCGCTTTGCAACAACGTACCGATGATTCTGGCTCTAACCGTAGAGCCAATGCCAAACAGGTTCTTCAACTTGTCGAGGGTGAATTCTTCAACGTGTGGAAGTGTGAACGAACCATCGACCAAACCAAAGACTCTCGCGGCAACACCGTTGTCGGAAATCTCGGCGATGATGGCGTTGACGATGGCACCAGGATGGACTGCCTCGATGGAACTGATGGTACTAACCACAGTTTTCTTCGACACGTTTTCCTTTTCGGCGGGTCTAACGGCGACAGCACGCGAATCGAAGCTGATAACAGATGCAAGGAGCACCCTGCCGACTTTGTAAGACAGAAGAGGAATCTCCGCTTTCTTCAACTCCTTCTTGGACAAGAAAGCAGACAACTTACCCAAACCAAGATTCAAAATAACACCGTGGTCCTCGATGGACTTGACCGAAGCCTGCACGATGTTTCCTGGGGTCAAGTCGTCCTCCTCGATGGAGGCGTTGATGTCCTCTGGGTTGATGGAGAAGTAGAGTCCCCTTTTGGTTTCATCCGATGGGGTAACCACCGCTCTCAACCACTGGCCAACCTCGAAAAGGTCCGCCAACTTGGGGAACTCGGGCTTGAAGTTGTTGGCCACAGGTTCCTCTTCGTCCTCCTCGTCAGACGAGTCCATGGCCGACTCATACTTGTCAAGCATAGCGGTCACTTCGGCACTGATAGCAGTGATTGGAATGCGGCCCACCAAGTTGTCGGCGATAGCCAAAGTGATTTCCATCTTGTCCACACTGACGATCTGACCCAACACTTCCGATCCGGGAAGCATCTTCTTCAATGTGAGGTGCTCGATAGCAATGGATGACTCTTGTTCTTCAGGCTTGCCCGCCTCCTTTTTCTTCGCGGGCTTCTTTCTCTTTTTGATTGGTTGTGACGATTCGGAGCTGGATCTCTTGGCAGAGTTGGCCTGCTCAAACAAGACATCCTCTGTGGCCTTGTTGGAGATGGATTTCATCTCCAACGCAGACAACACAGATCCTCCTCCTCTAGGGAACGCGACCTCGCTGCTGCTGAGCACAGACTTAGAGGAAGGGTCCATTTTTGATATGTGGGATTTGGGTGAAGAAGTGACGTGAAGGAAAAAAAATGTACCGGTCCTCATCGCACTTATTTCGCATAGTGCGCAGGACGTGCGCGCCGGGAGAGCGATGATGTGGGACCAATTGCCTCCAATTAAAGTGAGGGGATATGAAGGGAGTAAAGGTGATGGGGCACGGAAACTGCCACCGTTGTTGTTTTGCAAAGAATTAACACCTGTGCGGGAAGTGAAACCTCTTGAAGATATTTCGCACTCTATGACGTTTTGCATCCCGAGACGCCAGACATTTTGCACGCAAGATAGGTTGCCCGATATTTCGCGCACTCGGATCTTTTATCTAGCGCATCGCGCGCAACGTTAACACAATGGGATAAGTTATACAATATCAGCTTGGTGGGCATAAGTATAATGCCCACCCAGCACTTGTGAATAAGGAAAAAACCAAAAGCAAAAAATAATGACTCCTGCGCGATTCGAACGCGCGCATCTTACGATAACAGAACTTGAGTCTGCCGCCTTAGACCGCTCGGCCAAAGAGCCAATTGATAAATTTTTCCTTTGTTGTAGATTCAAACCTCATATCTGAATCTATTCAATAACGTCACCATGATTACATTACTAACCTATTAACACCTAGCACCCATCCATTCAATACCTAGCGCTTTCCTTTCTTCTTCTTGCCTTTAGACGGTGGCTGAATCACTATTGTGCCCTCCTTCACGTCGTCCGGCTGGTCCTTGAACTTCTCTTGCGACTCCAAGTAGAACATGAGATCTTTCACCTGGTCATTCAAATCTTCGTTTTGCGCCTTATACTCTGTGTTTTGTTGCGTAAGAAAATCGACTTTTTTGGAGAGCCCTTCGTTCAAGGCGCTCAACTCAGACAATTCCTTGGCGGCGATACGTAACGAGGTATTTTTCATGTCAATCTTCTGTTGCAATGCCGGTACCACATTCGTTGTAAGCTTATTCATTTTTTCCGTCAACTCAGCCACTTTTTCGTCCAACTCTGTTATTTTTGTTGCTTCGACCTCGAATCCCTTTCTATCAAAGTCGACCGTCTTCTTATCCATTTCAGACATCCGCCGTCCATCTAATTCAGACATTCTTCGGCCCTCGGTAATAGAGGACCCACGTCTCGAACGCAAGTCACCAGTGCGGTCCTTTTCATTGAGCAACAATTCATAGTATTCTCTCTGACTGATCAACTGACTCATAAGCAAGTCCGAGTATTCAAGCCCGTCGTTGTCTGTCTTTGATTTCACCTCCGATGAGCTCTTTTCGGGCAACTCAACAATTTTGCCATCTGCCTCATTGGCAATAAGCCGGTGGACATACCCGTCTCCCGCATAGTCCCAAACACGTGAAGTGGCCACTTCCATGGCAAAACAGTGACCTGTTTCCACAAAATGCTTGAGAGAGTGTTGTTCCGGTGCATACCTGCTGCAACCAACATTTCCACACACTAAGCAGACCCACAAGTCGGACGATGCGGAGCAGCCCATACATTGTTCGATGGTTTCCAGATTACTTTCGAGCTGTTGTTGCTGCTGGTGCATGCGCGAGTTGATCTGCAGAAGACGCCGTACTGAGCGGCGTATCTTGAGATTTGAGACGTTGTTTGTGTAGCGACACACTGGACATGTATCATCTTTCCACTTTGAAAGACACAGACAGTGAAATGTATGCTGGCACGGAATGGTAAGAAGTCCGGTGATTTCGTAGTCCAATCTCTCGAGACATACCGGGCACGTCGGGAGTTCTATGGGTGTATTTGGCTCTTCAAATCCGCTTGAATGAGATGTTTGGGGGCTGGTATCAGGGGTGACAGACGACGGTGTATCGCTAGTAGTGAAAGGGTCGCGGAGAAGGAAGGGAATAAGGATGTCTCCCTTACTTGACTCCAGCGAGTCAGCTTCGAAAATGACCGACTTGACAAATACAACATGGCACGTTTCTGGCTCCATGGAATTGAACAGTTTCCCGTCGAAATGGTACTGGAATTCCGCCGCCTTCACGATATCATTGAATTTGATCAATACTAAGAACCGGTTGGGTTTTTCGCTCTTAAGTATGCGGATGTGAGTGATGAATTCCATGTAGTAGTCGCCAATGAACCCCAATAGATCGGTGGCAGTAAAATATGTGGGCAATGCAATGATCGATACCATGGTGTCGTCTCCTTGGTTGGAGAGTTGGTCACTCTTTAGCGGGTCACATTCTTCGGAATCTTCAAAGTCTCGAAAAAGTCGGATGATTCCCTCTCCCAATTGGCAGGCCCGCAATGGCTCAAACGTGTTATGGTCAACGCCGATTGATTCCATAGGGTTGTCAATCACAGTTACGGAGATGGAAGAGTTTCTGTAATCGTAGGAAGGTTGTTCTTCCTCAAAGTCGTTTTCGGAGATATTCGGGGTGGAGTCGGTGTTGATTTCAATGGAGATGCGATAGGAGTCTGTTCCTATCATCGTTTGCACCGGGAGAAGGCTGGGTTGAAGTGCACCTGGAGTTCGCAGTTCAGTATCGCATACCGGCTCACATCTCC
Organism: Clavispora fructus; assembly: GCA_003707795.2. NCBI lineage: Eukaryota > Fungi > Ascomycota > Pichiomycetes > Serinales > Metschnikowiaceae > Clavispora > Clavispora fructus. Next base: position 167,501 of record PPLK02000019.1, read on the forward strand.
GAGGCTCACTTTTGCGCGGCTCACTTTTGCGTGGCTCACTTTTGCGTGGCTCACTTTTGCGTGGCTGGCTATTCCGTGCCGGCAAATATCTGTTTCCCTGGTTGTCTTTTCCATCCAAAAAGATGGTTTACTTTTGTGGTCGAGACAAGTGTAGTGTGCTCCTAGTGGTTCTAGTATTACGTCTAACTGTGTACATAGAAGCTTAAAGGCCAAACTTGGCCCTGTCAAACGCCTCGATAGAAGAGATCAAGTGATGGTCGTCGTTGATGATTTCAAATTCGCGGCCATTCAACTCCTTGAGCGCCTCTGGGTGGGGAATCCAAATCACCGTAGCTTCAGCATTCATTCCTGAAATGACCCCTGGAATTCCATCTTCGAAGATCAAGCACTCCTCGATGGCGATGGCCTCTTTTCCCAGCGCTTCTCTGTCCTTGTTAATACTTTCCAAACACGCAAACCAAATGTGAGGGTTGGGCTTTCCCTTTCCGGGTGGGATGCGGGGGTCATCTCCAGTGACAATGTGGTGGTCGAACAACTGAAACCCATCTTGAAGGTGGTCCGTCTTCTTGTGGAAACTCAACTTGTTCGACGACGTTCCAAGCGCAATCGGAATATCTTTCTCCTTCAAGTACTTGAGAAGCTCAAGAGCACCCGGCAAGTAGTCACTGCGGTGCCACAATTGCTCCTGGACCTTGAATGTTTCTGAGACCCACTCGTCGAACGGCACGTCGATTTGGTAATGCGAAAGCACTTTTTTGGTGGCCTCCGGTCCTGGAAGTCCCTGCAATTGGATTTTCACATCCCAGGTCAACGGGCCTTTGCCGTATCTGGACAACATTTCCGAGCACGCGACGGTGTAGATGTCCTCGGTGTTGATGATTGTGCCATCCATGTCTGTGGTTAGTGGTGAGCGAGACGAAGAAGTAAAGTTGGGAATACGTACCAAAAAGACATGCCTTATATCTGGGGTTAGCGGGAGCGGCACAAACGGTTAGGGATACTCACTTTCTGGGAGAAGCCATTGTGGTTGAGAAGTCGGATGTGGGGTTTGATCGCTCTATAAAGGGCCGCACCCCACCTCGAGCACAACGTTTCGGGGTCGGTACAGACACGGCGCCACACAGTACAGTCAGTTAAGTGGATTACTATACAATGGGATAAACTACAACGGCGCGTTCTTGAACAAGTAGGAAATGCTCTCACCGTTGTGGAGTCTTCTCACCGCCTCAGCCAAAACCGCGGAAATGTCAATGGTATCTAGCTTGGGGCAGAGACTGAGCTTCTCCTCGAACGGCACGGTGTTGGTGCATACGATGGCCTTGAGCTTCGAGTTGTTGATGTTCTTGATCGCATTGCCCGACAAAATACCGTGGGTGACAATGGCAATCACCTCCTTGGCCTTGTTCTCCAACAACACCTCGGCCGCCTTGGCCAAGGTGCCGCAGGTGTCGGCCATATCGTCCACAATAATACAGATCTTGTCCGTGACGTCACCGACAAGCACCATTCTCGACACCTCGTTGGCTCTGGCTCTCTCCTTGTGGATCAAGGCAAAGTTCAAATCTAGTCTGTCGGCCAATCCGGCAGCTCTCTTGGCTCCACCGGCGTCCGGCGAGATGATGATCGCGTCCTTGTACGACACCTTCTCTCTGATGTATCTCACCACGCTGGGCTCAGCGTACAAGTTGTCCACCGGCACGTCGAAAAAACCCTGGATCTGCGACGCATGCAAGTCCATGGTGATCACATGGTTGCAGCCGGCAGTGGTGAGCATGTCGGCCATGAGCTTGGCCGTGATGGGCGCTCTGCTCTTGTCCTTTCTGTCCTGGCGGGCGTAGGGAAAGTTGGGCAAGATCACGGTGATTCTTCTGGCACTGGCGGTTCTGCAAGCGTTGATCATGATCAAAAGCTCAATCACACGGTCGTTGACCACACCAGACCCTATCTGGCAGATGATGAAGATGTCTTCGTCTCTGACACTCTCGCCAATGCTGAAGGTGACCTCTCCGCTGGAGTCTCTCTTTAGTTCGCTTGGGGTGAGTTTCAACCCAAGACGCTGGGCCACAAGCTCGGCGAGTCCTTTGTGGACATCGCTGGCCAATAATTTTATCGAGTTGGTTGACATGTGAAGTAGTGGGGACGGCTGTGGCACACCAGAGCTAGAGACTAGTCGATAAAGACGGGAAACCTGGCTAAACGCAGACCAATAATATATGGGGGCTTTTTTTTCTTCCCACAGCTGTCTATGCGCAGGTCCCGCGGTCATTCCGATGGGCCATGTGGGACTGGAGGGAAAAACTGCAATGGGCGGCCGTTTGGGGAACGAGACAAAATACCGCTATTTAACGAAAAGGAAGGGTTTGCTGGGTTTTTGCTTGCTGCGATGTATATTGGCAGGTCGGGTATTGCTGGGTTTAGCTTGGATTTACTCTTACGCCCGTGGGTGCGACACACCCAGTGATAAGTATGCGGCTCGCCCAGAGTACCAATGCATCTGCAGTACGGTTCCGGTGACCTCTGTACATGGTCTTGTATTAATCACGCCTAAAAAAGACCCTGGAAGTCGTCAAAATCGTCGTTGTCGTCATCCACGTGTGGCTCGGGCATGTCATGAGCATCTTGCATTTCGTGGTCCGGCGCATCGTCCTTCATTTCCTCGTGAGGATTAATTTCTTCCTTTCCTTCTTCTTCCTCATCCTCTTCATCCTCCTCATCTTCTTCTTCGTCCTCCTCGCCATCATCCTCCTCACCCTCGTCCTCATCAGCATCAGCATTGTCTTCATTCAACACCGGGAGCTTTTGTTCCTGCAGTTCCTTGATCTTGGCCAACTCTCTCTTCTTCTGGTCAATCTGCGCCCGCAAACCGTTGTAGGCCGACTGGAACTTCATCCGCATCATCTTGAACGACGCGGTGGCCAATAGCATCTTCTGCTTGTCTGCGGCCCTTTCGAGATCGTTGATCTCCTCCTCAAGCTTCTTCATCTGCGAATTGCCCCGTTTAGTTGGATCATCGTCATCTTCCTCATCGTCATCATCGTCATCATCATCGTCATCGTCATCGTCATCGTCATCATCTACTTGGCCGTTATTGTCGTCTCCGTCAGATCCAGCATCATCGTTGTCAAATACGGACTTCATCAAAACGGTGGCTGCAGTGTTGTTGGATGTGGAGTCTAGCGCCTCTGCCAACTCTTGCTCTAACGCGTTGTCAATATCGTCTTCGATATCGAGCGCCATTTCCTCCTCCTGTACTTCCTCTTCCTCGCCGAACATGTCCGAGTGCAAAGAGGACGAAGGCATTGCTGCCGGAGTGTGACTGTTGGAGGATGCAAATTTGTTCATTTGTGCTCTTGGATCGCTAAACTCGTAGTGACTTTCCTGAGCTTCACTATCTCGGCGAATAAGCTCGTCCACCCGCAGCTCGATATCCGTCATCACTCTATGGTTGACTTTACGGGGTCTAAACCGTCGGTAGACGTCTTCGTATGCGTATGCCAAACCGTGGCGATACACGGTCTTGGTGTTTCGGATCTCGTTGTGGGGCGAGAGGTTGTAGATGGGATGCACGTAGATGTATTCCTCTGGCACCTCGAAATCCTGCTCCATGTTCAATTTCTTGGGGTTGATGGGGTGCAACACAAGCAAGATCTGACTGATGTCGATTGTTTTAAAGATGTTCTTCTTGTCTACCGTTTTGTAGAGCTCGGTAAGAGTGGGCAAGTCGATCAACCGCGCAGAGTAGAGCGTCAGGTTCACGTTGACCACGGCCTTATCTCTGGTAATCCATTTGATATTCACATTAGAGAGATCCCCTGTATCAACCGCGTTGTGAACAAAGTCGAGATTTCTGTCGTTGGCAAACCGCACAACGATTCCTTGTTCGATTAGTGGATCATCTTCCAAGTCTGGAGCCTCGGAGTCGTAGCCCTCGCCTGGGATTCTTGTGGGTTTTATTCTAACCTTGGGGACTCTTTTTGGTATCGCCGCGGGTGCAGGGGGTGCTGGAGAGTGTGCTTGAGTAGGTGTGGACGGTTTTCCCAAACTGATTTTTAGCTTCTTGAGTTTCTCCTTCTTGACTTTTGGTTTGGAGATACCATCGCTAGGCTCTCTTTTTAATGGTTTGATTCTGATTTTCGGTATCGGTTTATGATCCGTTTCCTTTTTGGTCTCCTTGGAAGGATTCACCTTGAGTTTGAGTTTTAGCGTCATGATGGTGTAGGTGTAATGGAGCCGTGAACCTCATGTGGATGTTCGTGGAGTGTATGCAGGACATGTTCATCTTCGGAGGACCTGAGAAGGACAGCGGACAACCGAGCAGATGGGGATTCAAATCAGAGGGGCGCTTAGTTTGTTGGTGAAGACACATTGTTTTGCTTTTGTTGGGTTTGTGTTTTTTTTTTGCGTAGTATCCACTTACACATTGCAAAACCCTGCGCATGTGCTAATTTTGTACAAAAGTACCAAAGTTATCAGATTGAAGCCAGCGTTTTCTACATTCCCACGAGCGACCGCTTATCGATTGGCGTTCCAGCTTGTTCAACGATCATGTATTCCAAGGCAAATATCTTCTTTTTCAACCAACCAGCCGGATCTGTAATTTTTGTGTGCGCGGCTGATAAGGAATCCCATCGTTCCAGAAAGACAAGCCCTATGCGAAAGAAGCCCAGGCGGACCCAAAGTACCACAGCAGGCAAGAAAACAACATGGTGGAAATATTTTCACCATCTCCACCTACATGCAACCGAATTACACCTCTACCTATAAAAAGGAAAATATTTCACCTTCTGTCCGCCATGCTCTTTGTGGTCGATAGATAACGTATGCGCACCGTAACCGAAAACTGAAAAAAAAAGATAGGCACCACCCCCACTCATCATGCCTAGAGGTCTGCACAACTCACATCGAAAGCGGCTGGTATCAGCAGGCCCTCGCAGATCTCGCCAAAACAGTGTCCTGTCGCTTGACGCTGCGTTACTCGACGACAATGACCACGAAATCTTTTCCGGTGCCACCTCCGAGATCATTCCATCGTCCATCAGTTCGTTTCACTACCCCCACCACTTTAGTTCTCACAGAGGAAGTGAAGTGAGTTTGGTCAAGGAGACTTCTCCATTGCTCTCGACCAGCGGTAATGACCCACGCGACTTGGATTTGTACTCGGTTCGCTCGAATGTCACTGTTGCATCCTCGGAGACAAACGCAGGAGGGTTTCGGTTCTTCTCCCCCGACGAGATCGAACGAGCTCCTGGAGGCTCCACTCTCGAAAACCCCGAAGATCCGGTGGACTACAATACCAATTGGGACTACTCTGTCGATCGGTTCGAAGATGATCACGAGCCTGCGTTGGGCCTTCTGCGGTCCAGAGGATCAGCGGGCTCCAGATTCTTCGACCAGGTGGGCTCGCGTAAATATGACCTGCTGGAGAGAACTCCAAGGTCGCCGCGTCAGCGCCGTGCCATTGATTCAGACTCAGATAGCGAAAGTGAGGTGGTTTCCCTTCTTGAAGATAGATACCGCCGCCGCAGTGCCAATTCTGGCGACGAAAACCAGTCAGTCACGGCGCTGGAGTCATCCAATCTCGACGACGAGGTCGACTTGCTGGATAATTTCGCTCCCAGTGCCCATTACCAGCGGTTCTATTTGGCTGAGGAGGATACCGTCATTGGTGTTGCTGGTTACACCAACAGCATCTGGAAAAAGACGGTATACTACGCGGTTTGTCTTCTCACCCTTGGTATTGGATACTTGATTGTTCGCTGGATTCCACGCTACCGCATCAATCTTATGGGTAATGAATGTCCCTTGGGCAAGGCTGAATGGTGTGTTATCGAGAACGAATTTGGTGAATTGACCATTGTCCAAATTGATAAGATCCGGTTTGGCGAGCGCCTTTCAAACTTTTTGAATGTGGTGCAGACAAAAGAGTTGGATGGGTCCGAATTAGAGCCTCAAGAAACCAAGGAAACCAATCCCGTGGTGCAGTACATTCACTCGTTTGAGTACAGATACATCAAATTTTTTTACAATCCAGTGGAGGATATCTTCAAGACGAACTCCACCTGGTATGATTTGCACTGGCTCAATGTCAAGAATTTACGTGAAGGTACGTCGCAAACTCTCCACGACTACCGTTCAATCATTTTTGGAAAGAACAATATTCAAATCAAAGAGAAAAGTACGGCTCAGCTATTAGTAGACGAGGTTTTACATCCATTCTACGTTTTCCAAATTTTCTCAATTTTTCTATGGATGGCTGATGACTACTATTACTATGCGGGCTGTATCTTCGTTATTTCATTTGCTTCCATCGTGAATTCGCTCTTTGAAACTAAATCTACCTTGAGAAGACTTCAAGATATGAGCAGATTCACTTGCGATATTAGAGCTTGGAGAAATGGGTTTTGGACTCAGATCGACTCGAATGACTTGGTTCCAGGCGATGTATTTGAAGTTGATCCTTCATTGTCGATTATTCCTTGTGATGCCTTGTTAATCAATGGTGAGTGCGTTGTGAACGAGTCTATGTTGACAGGCGAGAGCGTTCCAGTTTCTAAAATTCTTGCGACAAGGGAAACCGTTTCATACTTGAGCGAGAACTTCACCAACCCAGTCTTGGCTAAATCTTTCTTATACAACGGTACCAAGCTCCTCAAAATGAAAAGCTCTAATGAAGAACCTGTTCTTGCAATGGTGTTGAAGACTGGTTTCAACACCACAAAGGGATCGCTCGTGAGATCCATGCTTTTTCCTAAGCCAACTGGGTTTAAGTTCTACCAAGATTCATTTAAGTATATTGGGTTTATGACCTGTATTGCTTGTCTTGGATTTATTTACTCCACTTACAACTTTATTCAATTGGGCCTACCAAAAAAGACGATGATTCTTAGAGCCTTGGATATTATCACCATTGTCGTGCCGCCTGCTTTGCCTGCTACATTGACTATTGGAACCACTTTTGCGGTGAACCGGTTGAAAAAGAAGCAGATCTTCTGCATTGCTCCAACCAGAGTAAACATTGGCGGAAAACTAGACGTGGCATGTTTTGATAAAACGGGAACGTTGACAGAAGACGGATTGGATATTTTAGGGGTTCATTCGATCAAGAATGCGGACGGTAGAAAAGAGGTGGTGTTTGAAGAGTTGGTTGACAATGTCAAAACCTTGTCCCAGGACAGCACATCTTCGCGCTATGAATTTCAAAGTGGAGATAAACTCCTTGGGTGCATGGCATCTTGTCATTCGTTGAGACTTATTGACGATGTGTTGGTCGGCGACCCACTAGATGTTAAGATGTTTGAGTTTACTCAGTGGAACTTTACCGAGGAATTTGGCGGCAGTGCGGTTCCTCTTGTTTATGAGACGGTTGGAAAGGAGACATACGGGTTTAAGATTCTTCGAGAATTCGAGTTTATTGCTGCTTTGAGAAGAATGTCGGTGGTGGTTGACAAAGATGACAAGCGGTTTGTGTTCACCAAGGGAGCGCCCGAAGTCATGTTGGACATTTGCGATCCTACCACCATTCCAGCAGACTTTGAAGAACTACTCCATCGGTATACTCACGGGGGATACAGAGTCATTGCTTGTGCGGAGAAATCTTTAAGCAAGAGGGAGGACCACAATGGCCTTGAAAGAGAAGCGATTGAAAGCAATTTGAGATTCACTGGATTCATCATCTTTGAGAACAAATTGAAAGCTTCGACGAAAGGAACGTTGAAGGAGTTAAGAGAGGCAAGCATCCGGACGGTGATGTGCACCGGGGACAATGTATTGACGGCCGTGAGTGTCGGCCGAGAGTGCGAGTTGATTGCCCCTTCGGTATCACAGGTGTTCATTCCCAGGTTTGTGAAGGAAGCCGAAGAGCACACCACCGGTGGGACTGGTCTTGTGTGGGAGGACATCCATGACTCCAGCAAGAGGCTCGATCCAGTGACGTTACAACGATTGGCCAGAGATACGCGCGACATCATGGGAGAGTACATTCTTGCCATAACCGGCGATGTGTTTCGGTACATTTTGGCGGAGCTCCAGCAGGAGGAATTGACGCTGGCGATTTTGATGAAGTGTGACATTTTCGCCCGGATGTCGCCCGATGAGAAGCACGAGTTGGTGGAGCAACTTCAGAAGCTCGACTACACGGTCGGGTTCTGCGGTGACGGCGCCAACGACTGTGGCGCGTTGAAAGCGGCCGACGTGGGCATTTCTCTCAGTGAGGCGGAAGCATCGGTTGCCGCCCCGTTCACGTCTCGGGTGTTTGAGATATCTTGCGTGTTGGACGTGATCAAAGAGGGCCGGTCGTCGTTAGTGACAAGTTTCTCGTGCTTCAAGTACATGTCGTTGTACTCGGCGATCCAGTTCGTCACCGTGACGCTCTTGTACAGGAAGGGAGCCAACTTGGGCGACTTCCAGTTTCTCTATATTGACCTCTTCCTCATCTTGCCGTTGGCGATATTCATGTCGTGGTCCAAGCCGCACTACAAGCTCGCGATCAAACGACCCACTGCCAACTTGGTGAGCCCCAAGGTCTTGGTGCCGCTCTTGAGTCACATCGCGGTGATTCTCGCGTTCCAGCTCTACGTGTGGATGTACGCCAAGCGGCAGCCGTGGTACCAAGCGCCAGTTCCGTCAAACGACGACAATGATGTGAAGCTGACAGACAACACGGTCTTGTTCCTCTTTACCAACTTCCAATACATTTTGAATGCGGTGGTTTTGAGTACCGGCCCACCTTACCGGGAGGCGCTCTACAGAAACAAGCCGTTTTTGGTCAACTTGGTTGTTGCCGTGGCGCTCTCGCTCGGGATGTTTGCCATTGACTCCGACTCGTGGTGGGGCGGCTTTATGCAGTTGACGAACATGTCGCGCGGGGCATACGTTACGGTGGTGGTTGCGGCGGTTGCGAACTTTGGCGTGGCCATGTGTGGCGAGCGGTATTGGTTCAAGCACATGGCCCAATTGGTCAAGTGGGCCGTCTACGGTCACCGCGAGAGCAAGAAAAAGTTTAAAGTGTTGAGCCACAATATTGCCCCCAGTGCATAGCACCGCACAATCATCTACGTGTGCGGTGGGGTTTCGTGCAGGACAGAATCCCGAGACCCCACAATCAGGATGTGGGAAAATCTTGGCTGGAATGGGTTTCTGACCCCATGGGGGAAACCGAATGACCAAGCGAGTTGGGGTCCCACATAACCTCCGCACACAAACCCACACAAACCCACACAAACTCACACAAACTCGCACAAACCCATCCAAACCCATTCAAACCCACATCCATAGGTCGCGAAGACATTACTAATGCGGAAGGTTTTTTTTCCAGTGCGGGTCGAATTACGAGATGCTGCACTTGTTCCTCAGACGGCGACGGCAAACCACAGAACACCCGTGCCTCTGTTGCGGAGGATCACCCCACCGCAAGATTCACCCCGGCGTACAAGGGTGACGGATGAGCGCGTCCCCGCAACCGGGGGGTGGGTTCGGCGGAGATGTGGTACTCCGAACCCGACGTGCCACCCGCACCGTGCCTCCTGCACATACGCGGGTCTACCCCACATATTGACCCAAAATTACCTATATATATACGTACCCCCATCTCCAGGGCCGTTGCGAGCCAGTGAGTTGACGATTTCAATCTACTGTCTCAGTTTCTAATTTTTCTCAGTTTACCCTCATCTTTAATTCAACCATGTCCAGCGACTCCATCCACTCCACCAAGGAAACCGGATCCCTTGACGACGGCCACTCGGTGGGGAAAATCCACACTGTGGGTGATGGCGAGGAGTTTGTCGTCATTGGCAACCAGAAGTTCTACAAACACGAGTTGATGCAGGCGTTCGCCGGTACGTTGAACCCCGGCCCCATCCCTTACCCCGTGAACCAGTTTGCCAACCCCTCGCCGCTCGGGTTGTGCGGCTTTGCCATGACCACGTTTGTGTTATCCATGGTCAATGCGCAGGCCATGGGGATCAAGGTGGCCAACGTCACCGTGGGCCTCGCGTGTTTCTACGGCGGCTTTGCCCAGTTCTGTGCCGGCGTCTGGGAAGGGGTTGTGGGCAACACGTTTGCGTTTTGCGCATTGACGTCGTACGGCAGTTTCTGGTTGGCGTGGGCCGCGGTCAACCTCGATGCGTTCGGCATTGCGGCGGCGTACGACGGCACGGACCAGCTTGCGGGAGCCGTGGGCTTCTTTTTGATTGGCTGGGCGCTCTTCACCTTCATGTTGTTCCTCTGCACCCTCAAGTCCACCGTGGCGTTCGCGGCATTGTTCTTCATGTTGTTCATGACGTTCGTGCTCCTTGCGGCGGGCGAGATGACAGGCAAGGTGGGCATCACGCGCGCGGGCGGTGTGTTTGGCGTGGTGACGGCGTTTATTGCGTTCTACGATGCGTTCGCGGGTGTGGCGTCGGAGCTGAACTCGTACCTCACCGTGAGAGCGATCCACTTGCCCTCTTAGGGGCGTTCTGGTTGCTGATCGTGCGGCCACGGGTGGTTGCAACGGCATGTGTACTGCCACTATTTATAATGCGAAGTTGAATCCTTGATCTGTTGGCCCTCGTCGTCGCACACGTGTAGTTGCACTCTGTAACCATTACGGTCGCATGACTAATTGGGAGGAATACGGCGCGCGCGATGGCGCGATGTAATCTCTGCACGAATGGGCTTGCACACGGCCACAGATTGTCCCCCACGTGCGGTATCTTTTCCTGCAGCCGGCGCCTCGACTTGATTGATAACCTTGGGTCGAAAAAACCTCCTCCTCTTTACCGCAAATGTCCCACAACAAGAGAATCGCATTGCCTGCTCGTATCGAGCCCAAGGTCTTCTTCGCCAACGAGAGAACCTTTTTGTCCTGGTTGAACTTCACCGTCATCTTGGGCTCTTTGGGCGTTGGGTTGTTGAACTTTGGTGACCAGGTGGGCCGCATCTCGGCCGGCTTATTTACGTTCATTGCCATGTTGACCATGGTCTACGCGTTGGTGACGTATCACTGGAGAGCCAAGGCCATCCGTTTGAGAGGCACCGGGCCTTACGACGACAGATTTGGTCCAACCATGTTGTGTGTGTTCCTCTTGGTTGCCGTGGTGGTCAACTTTGTGTTGAGAATCAGGGCCTGATGCGGCGGCGTCACCATCCCGTGCATGCTACGCTGGCCCTCGTGTTGTCGTTCATTTCTAATACATTATTTTGTGCTTACAGGCTGTAGTAGCTGCGCTTGAGGTGGCGGTACCGCCGGAGGAAATAGAGCGCCTCCAATTCTGGGGGTTAGTATTGCGCCGGGAGCTTCACTTTGTCGAGACGTACCTTGCGTTACATAGTGGCCCTTGGCAAGGGCCGTATCCAACTCCTCGGGAGTAGACCCGGGGGTGTGCCGAAATGCCCGCTTGAGTTTTTGCGCAAACGTGGCGTACCCGCCCGACTCGGCCGGGTATTCCTTCCCCATGTAGAGAAGGTTCCGAAAAAGTTGGCGAACTCGAGGATCCATGAGGTACGAACAGTCACTGGGGTCCTAAGCTAATGGATGAAGGTCGTGTGCGCTCCAAAACTGTAGTGCGCACCAGGGCTACGGCCGAGATATGGGCCTAGTGTTTATTGGTATACACATACCGGCCAGCGGCCAGCCTATAAAATGTTTTTTTTTTCTTTTGCATTTCAATGACACTAGGGCTGTGTTCAGGCAATGACACAGCTGAAAAAGCTCCAGCCGCTCTTGGTTCTGGTGGAAAGAGAGTGGTGGTCCTTGTCAGCAGAAGGAGCGGAGGTCTTGGTTGGGGTAGATTGCGCGGCCATTTGGAGTGTTTGTGTGTTGGTGATGACATGTAGATCTGGGGATTATGGCCCCTTATATACGTGGAACTACATGGGCGTGAGCGTCTAAGCGGTGTTGCTGGTTTCGCTGGCAACACCAATAGAATTTCATCCACGCCAAAAAGAGTCAAGACAATGGTGCGGCACGACATCCAGTGCGCCAAAACGGAAGGCCGAAACACCGCGGTGATTGCGCGCACCCGAAGTAGAAGGTGGTGGAGACAGATATCGGGAGAATCAATTGGGAATTGGGGGATGGGGGTTAACGCGGCAGTATGGACGGTGTGTCATAAATCCAATTGGCGGTTAGACATCTCGTTGGCCGGAAACGGCATCGTAGAGCCCACAAAAGATGGGTATGGGCATGGAAAATTGATTGGTGGGGCAAAATCCTAAACACGTAATTTCATTGCTGTTTGTGGTGGATCAAGTCCAGGAAGGATTCTGTCCAGGAATTCTGTCAAGGAAGGATTCCATCAAGGACGCATTCTTCCCCGTCGATCTTGCGTTTTCTCACACCTTGGCTGAAATTACCCAAAACACATTTATGGCACCATTTGGGAAATGGAGCCACCAAATATAATTCTGGCACAAACCACACGCCATCCTTACAAACCATTAGAACACCCGCGGCCAGTTCCCGACCCAGTGCACCCATCCAGTCAATGGCATTACGCCATTCACAATTTCAAATGTCCAACAATGCGTTTGGATATGCCCAAGATTTGCCAGGCGGCCCCAGACCACGAAGTATTCGCCTGTGCTCACTACTCCGTGCTCCCGCACACCATATTACCTGTAGGACCTCGTACTGGCGCGCGGCTTCCCCACCTCACTACCCACCTCACTACACACAACCCACCATCACCGACCGAATATGTCAGTGTCAGGGTCATACACACCGCCCAAAGTGGTGGCGGTCTTCTTGGCCAAATTCGACATGCGCCTAGGCTACCAGTTGGCGTGGAGCCGCGGCGATCTACCTCTCGACGGAATCGAGTACAAAGCGCTCCCGTCTGGCGTCCACGAGCGTCAGTCCGCCGCCATCTACTTGACCCACGAGTGCCGCGGCACGCTATACTACGGCATGGCGCGGTTCCGGCGCCTCAACTTGAACCCCGCCGGCGGCACCGACCGCGGGTTGGTGCGGATGTACTCGCTCGGCATTCTCACCGAGCCGCCGGCGGTGCAGTGGAAACCCAACGAGTACGGCTCGGGCGGGTGGGAGCACCTGGCGGCGGTGGATGCGGCGGTGCGCGCGTACGCCGCGGACGAGGACCGGGCGCACTTGGACCGGTTGTGGAGCGGCTTTTGCAGCCCGCGCCTGGCGCTGGCGGACACGTTGCAGGTGCCGGGCGACGCGGCGGACTGGGCCGCGGACCCGACCGCGGACCACCCGCTCATGAAGACCGCGGCGGTGCTTGCGGCGGTGGGGCCGCTCATCTTTCCCATCTACAAGGCGGCGTTGTTGCGTCAGCTGGTGCTCATCTTCAACCACCCGGACGTCGAGGCCTGCGAAGCGCCAGAGTGCACTGGGGCCAGCGCGGGCGCGGAACCCCCGGGCGAGGGCGAGGACCCGTTTGCGTTGTGCGGCGCGCTCGCGTACCTCGTGGCGCTTCTCTCGGTCGTCCCCCAAGACGTGCGGTTCGAGCCGCGTGACGACACCCACGTCCTCTCGTCGCAGCCGCTCTACACCGTGGGCCTCCACGACATCGACACCGGCGTGTTTGGCCACCACCCCGGGTTTGTTGCCACCACCAGCGACGAGATCCTCAAGCACCAACGCAACCTCTACGACGTGGCGGTGCAGATGCCCACCTCTCCCGCGCACGAGTGCCGGGTGTACGCCAGCACCGACCTCACGCGCGCAGTGCGCGCCACGTTCAACGACTACGGCAAGTTCCGCCGCGTGTACCGCCGGTTGCCCGAAATGGACGACGGGGGCGACACTGCGTCGATCCACACCGCGTCGCTGATGTTCCTGGCGCTCTGGCGCGCGCCGGAGCGGCTTGGCGCGTGGGAGCCGGCGTGGTGGCTTCGCGGCGCCACGCTGCCCATGTCGTGGCGCGAGTACATCTGGCTGGCGTTTGCGTGGTTTGCCAGCGCGGGCACCACCGACCGAAGCGCGGGCGACGACGCGGGCACCGACGATCCGGGCGCGCGTACGCCGCGGCTGCAGCTCGTGCGGCTCACCCATGTGGTGGGCTACTTCCACAAGCTCACGAAGAAGTGGTTTTACATTGTGGAAGAGATTGTGGCGGAGACGGTGGAAGAGCGGGGGCCGGCGCCGGGCAAGGCCACCGTGGTGCTCACCCACCAGGACGTGACGGACATGGAGCTCGACCCGTACGCGGAGCAGGACTTGGCGTTTGTGCGGCAGTTTGTGCTTCTCTACTGGGGCCTGGTGGTGGAGGAGGTGGAGATTGGCTTGGGGCTCCCGCGGGTGTTGTGTTAGACACGAGAGGCCCGGCAGCGACACAGAAGGACTGAATATGCTTGGCAAATATCGTTCAGTAACAATATGGTCTTCTGACTACAACGAGACGTCGCTCGACCAGCATAAGGTTCCTGTGATTGTTTCTATTTCCATCTGAATCCGCCAAGTACAGCTCGGCGTCTTCAACATGATTGAATTAACGTCTGACTGGCATAGATTGACAGAGGTAAAGTCATAGAGAAGGAATATCTCTGTGTTGTTCGACAATCTCACTCTACACTCAACCTATAGTCACTCTACTCACTACAGTCAATATACACTCACTCTACAGTTAGTCTACAGTTAGTCTACAGTTAGTCTACAGTTAGTCTACACTCACTCTACACTCACTACAGTCTATCCACCTCTCAATACTCTGCTGTCAATCTCATTTCTCACCATCTCCATCCACCACCTAGATCCTTTGTACCTCAGGTGATCGCGTCTGGCCGGCGGTCCTTCACACAACTGCAACACTGCGACTCGCAATTACATTTGTCGTCCCCAACAGCCTCCTTCCCAGCAATCGCATCTCGGACTTCCGTAGTGGTGGTAGAAACATGTACCGAGCCGCCCGCCCCTTGTGGCCCGCCCTTCCCCCAAGCACCGAGTCTGGCGCCGTCCGCCGGGTAACGTCGTGCGCGCACCAATAACTCCGGTGCTGTGGATGTGTGTATCACCACCAACCGATCGTGGTTTAAGCACACGGTCTCAGCTTCTGCCAATAACGCCTATCTCCCCCCGCAATACACCTTGTGGTCAGCTGGTCCCCCGGTTAATTTCTGTTCTTGTGTTTCCGGCGCCCTTCAATTCCTACGCCGCCGCCAATCCCAAAGGTAGTTCATACACCGCCTCATACCGCTCCTCTCCACAATACCAGCGGTTGTTGTTGTTGTTGTTACCCAGCGCCACCCCGCGATTGATCCATAAATCGCCGCTGAGTCTCCCATTGGGTGTTTCCCGTTTTTTTTTTTCCCCAGCTCCACCGTTTGCCCGTGTGCGTGTGGCCCCAACCGCTTTCTGTTTGACACATGAAAGGCAAGACTTTCGCCCCGGCCAAGACCGCCACCGAGGGTGCCAGCGCCCTCCATCTGCTGCCCGCCGCCTCGACCCACGGCCATCGCCGCTCCAACTCCAAAATCTCTGCATCCAGAGACTCCGACCCCGCCGGCGCCAACCAATTGGCGGACTTGGTGGTGCGGTCGTGTGGCCGGCCGGTCGTGGCCACCGTGTCGTCCGGCGCACGCTACCTGGGCGTGTTGCTGAGCGCAGACGTGTCGAAAACCGGAAAAGGCATCAGCGTTGTGTTGGAAAGCCCCCGGTTGGTGTCCAAGGCGTTGCTCGACGATAAGAGCAACAGCGACGACGCGTTGCCGGAAACGTTGATCATCCAGGCTGCTGACTTGATGGATGTCGAGGTGTCTCCTGCGAAGGACATCTCCAAGCAGGTGACCCCCGAAAAGGAGAAGACTGAAAAGGAAAGAATCGACAAGGAAAAGTCCGAAAAGGAAAGAATCGACAGGGAAAAATCCGACAAGGTAGAGAAGAAAAAGACCGTGTCGCCCGAACCTTACGTGGTGAAGAAAAAGCCCGGGTTCCGCACCGACGCCGATATCTCGGCGGGGTTCCGCACCCGCGAGCGCGAGTTGCAGAAGTGGGTGCCCGACAACGACACCACCGCCGTGAGTTTGGAAGACGACTCCACTGGCACGTGGGACCAGTTCAAAGTCAACGAGCAGAAGTTCGGCGTGGGCTCTACCTACGACGAGCACTTGTACACCACACGCATCGACACCCTGTCCCACGATTATGCCCAGCGGTTGCAGCGTGCCGAGAAGTTGGCCAGGGAGATTGAGGGCAGCACCGCCACCACCGACCGGCACGTGTTAGAAGAGCGCGGCGTGGTGGTGGACGACTCCGGCTTGGACGAAGAGGACAAGTACTCAGGCGTGCACAACGACGCGGTTGATACTCGTGGTCAGGAGCTTATGGCGGCTCTTCGGGGTGGCAACGGCTCCAAGCCCCAGTTGCCTGCCAGCGTGGCCCAGTACGAGATCCCTGACCCTACTGCAGACTTCCACAATGAACCAGCCATCATTTCTGCCCAGACAAAGAAGTCGCCTTCCACAGAAAAGGCCGCGCCCGACGGAAAGCCCACCTCGATCCCCGACAAGCCGGTCGTTGCCGCCAACGGCGGGTCGTTCCGGTTGAACGCGCAGAGCGAGATCAACTCGTTGCGCGAGTTCAGCGCCAACTTCAAGGTGCCGCACAAGATGCCCAACGACCTCCTCCCCATCTTGGCCAAGGACAAGGAGAAGCAGGACCAGATTTTGAAGAAACAGCACGACAAGAAGGCGTCGCAGGCCGCGGCCGAAGGCAAGCCCGACTCCAAGTTCAAGCTCAACCCGAAGGCTGCGTCATTTACTCCGTCGAAGCAAGTATCGCCTGTTCCACCCAAGGCCAACTTTGGCAAACCGTCATCCAATGCGTCTCCCCGGATCAACTCGCTGCGGGCTTACGGCACTGCGTCTTCGGGGTCTGGTGTCAGTAAGAGACACCACCAGATCAGCGCCGCCGAGTTCTTTGGCGGTGTGGACAAGGTCCCCACGGCCAACGGCCAAAAGATGAAGATAGAGAAGGTGAACCAGTCGTTTCTGCTTTTTGCCGCCGCCCGCAAGCACCACGGTAGTGCGCCCGGTCCTGTGGTGTTGCTGAAGGCATTCTACACCCCACCCACGTGGGACTCCACTGTGGATGCCACGTACGAAGAGGTTCTTGCCCAGCAAACTCTGACCGGAAGCAGGACGCCCTCGATGATACCTGCTCCTAACATGCCGTTCCTCCCCAACCCGCTCATGGCTGTGCCTGGCGCGGGTCTGCAAATGGCCGCGGGCGGGTTCCCTGGAGTGGCGGCGGGCGCCAAGTTCCCTGTTTCGCCCCACCTCCAGAGCCAGGCGTCCATGGCGGCCCAGTTCCAGCAGCAGCAGTACCAGGTGGCCATGCTCTACCAGCAGCAGTTCACAGGCATGCCGCTTGGACAACAGCACCTTATGTTCGCTGGCCCCGGTGCCGAGCCTCCGCTCATGCCTCCCGGATTCATGGTGCCGGACTTTGCCCATCCTGGCAGCCCTGCGGGTGCCAACATAGGCATGATCCCAGCCCCAGGATACGGCAACATGAATCCTGGACAACAAAACTACAACACTCATCAACATCACGGCAAGCGGTACAATCAGGGTAAGCGTGGGGATGCCCACCATGCGTGAGGGCGTTCAAGCGGGGTATGAAGAAAGTGGTAGAAATGAAGAAAAAAAATACAAAAGAATTGATAAAGTAATGCGATGTAGCCGTTTCAAAGGGCAAATATAAACTGTTTAAAACACGACGTAGCACTGGGTCCATGGTCGGGGCATTTTACCGGAGTAGTAGCACTGGGGTGATAGGCAGGGCGACTCGGCGTATATGCACACCGCATAGAGTGCGGTTTTGGCGGAGCGTACACCAACACTCGGAACCCCAACATGAGTGAGGCCGCGTTGTCCAGAATCTCGAGCCTCATTAAGGTCGAAGATGATTTGCTGAAGATTGACTCTCTCCGGCAGCAATTCACCAAAGAACGCAACTCGGTCGATGCCAAATTGAATGCTACCACTCAGGAACAAATCGAGTCGATCATTTCCAACTTGGAACGGTTGAACGTGTCGGCGCAGAAACTTGGCGACATCAAGGGCAACATCGAGAAAATTGATGTGGTATTTGGCGAGTCCATCACTCAGGTCAAAGAATACGACACGTTGCGGTCTGTGTCGGGCCTTTACGAGACAATGATGCAAGTGCAAAACTTGTACAACGACACAGCCAACTTCCGGGAATACTTGGGCAAAGTCGATAGCATGATCGCAACAGAGATGGAGTATATCACCGAGGATATCAGTTACCCTATGCATGATCTCCTCAAAATCCACTTTCACGTCACGCAGGCCCGCAACTTTCTGGAATACCTCACGTTTGAATCGCAGAAACTCTCTGATGACACGCAGTCTCTTGTGACAAAAATCACCGTGCCAGTGAAACAAACGGTTCGTCGGTTTGACCAGTTGTTGAAAGAGGCCATCATCAGCATCACGGAAGCGGTTAAGGAGGAGAACACTGAGTTGGTGGCCCGTGTGGTGCAAATCGTGGAATACGAGGCGGCAGAAGATGCCAAGGTGGTGTTGACCGGGAGCCTTGGTCTAATTCCTGAAAAGAAACGCAAGGTGCTTGCGTACTCCAAATTCCGGGCTGGCCCAAGAAACTACATGAAGTTCTTCTACTCCAAGCTTGATGAAAGTCTTGCCGACACATTTAACAAATGCGTGGACCACTTTGCCGAAGACAAAATGCTCGTGTACGATAACCTCGATTGGCTTGAGGACGAGCTAGTGTTCGTGGTACATACGCTAGCGCCTCTTTTCCCTGAACTGTGGGGCATGGCCGATTTCATTCAAAGCTCCTACTATGAGTTGCTACACAAGTTTACAATGGAATTGATCAATACTAACCCGCCAGCGGAAGACTTGATGCAGATTTTGGCTTATGATTCGCACTACAATACGTTTATCGGGTCACTCCAGGTTGCAACGGGTAAAGCCAACAAGGATCAGAGTTCGATTTTGGGAGAAGATCTCAAGGCCAGCGTGCTCGAAGATTACATGAAGGTAATAACACTCAAAATGGAGGAGTGGAACGATAACCTCATGAAGCAAGCTGCGGAAACCTTCATTACCAGACTGGAACCACCCGACGTTTATGCCTATAGGCAATCCATTGAGGACTTTGACGAATACGACCATGTTTTGGAAATTGAGAAAGTCATTGACGTGTACGTGCTTCCCGATTTCAAAACCTCTATGAGCATGTTCAAAGAACAAGCGGATGCCGCCGCCGAATCGGGATACGGAAAGGTACTTGTTGGTGTTATTGAGCATTGGTCAAAATGCTACAATCAGAGAGTTGCAGCTTACATGCGGTTGGTTCACGAAGAAACCAGAAAGTACATGTTGATCTACAACAACGAAAAGTATTTGGAACGGGATTCAAAGATAAAGAAGATTTTTAAGAAGTCACTGAATACTAATCCACCGGAGATAGACGTGGAAACCATGACCGATGAAGAACTCGCCCAATTTTCGCCCCCTGGCCTTATAGAGTACCTCACTGCCCTCTGTAACACATATGAGATCAACCTGGACCGTTTACAGGATAAATTCTTGCCTAATTACCTTGACAAAGTCCATGTCAGTTACCATGACCGCATCCAACTGGCATTCAATGAAACAATCACTCCATCCACTGATTTGAATGCACAAGTGGTTGGAGTCATGAAAGAGATTATTATCAATGACTTGTACCCGGCATTGTCCAAGGTATTCACCAAAGAGTGGTACGAGGGAGAACGCACGCATACGTCGACTGAGCCGATCATGGCCGAAACAGTGGTTACCACTCTTGTTGAGTATATGGGGGATTTGCGTGGATACGCATCTTATGATATTTTCAGTCTCACGTTCCAAATTGTGCTTGATCTTTTTGTGTGCCGGTATATTCAAATTGGGTACCAGAATATTTTGCATGGTGATGGAAAGAAGATAGACCCAAATGCGACAAAACGGTCCAAGTCATTTAGCGATGCAGTTAACAGGGATATCACCATTCTTTATGATGGTTTATCGTCGCTTCTCTCTCGAAAAGATGCGGTAATGCTCTTGAAGTCATTAACTGCGTTGGAGATGTTGACTACGTTGGCAACCATGGATAACATTTTTGAATATATTCCACAGATGTGGGAAGAAGAGATTCTAGAGACTTACTACGACTGCTCGGTGGAGTATGTCCGGGGCATCCTCTTGTGCCGTAAAGACGTTGACAGCAAAATGGTTCCTGCTCTAATTGACACTTTAGAGGAGAGGAAAAAGAAATATCACGCAACTGTTGAACCACCGCTCGCGCCGCTGATAACATTAAACGGCTTTGTCTATGATTAGACATTGGCCGTATTTGCGTGTCTGGCCCGCGAATCAAGGACAAATAGACGTTCTTTCAACATTGTGAGTAGTCAGTATTTACTATACATTAACATGCAAGTTCACATTCATCGCTCTATTCATATATATCCCGTAGCACAGCCGTGCAAATTACTCTTCATCCGAAGAGGAGTATCCAGCAAGTGCCAGCACTGCGGATGATGTAACTTTTCCTGTGATGCCAGAAGAAGGTTCGGTGGTGGCAGTGTATTTTTCCTCCAGAACACTGGGGGAAGACCCAGGGATCTTGCGTGCAGAGAGTTTGGGCCGTTTCACAGTTATCACACCCGAGACAACTGCGGGCTTAAATTTAGCTGAATTCCCAAAAGAACCCTTCACCTTCTCAGCTTCTTCGGCATCCCCATCCTCAAACTCCCTCTTCTGTTTCGCCAATTCTTGAGCCACCTGGGCCTGGAGTACCGTTGTCACGTGGTCAACGCCACCAGACTGCTGGAGTCGGAGAGATTTGGCTTGCAAGTAAGCCAAATGGTCATGGATTTCTTGCTCCTGCTGCTGTTCCGCAAGCTTATCCTCCAACGACTCCATGACATTCTTGTCATTTTGGTCTCTTGTCTGCCAAAATGGATTGTGCTTCCGTTTTTCTCGTTGCTCCTGAAATTTCTTATTGTCTGCATCCTCCCGCTCAAGTCGCTCGAAGATCTCGTCTTCGGTCTCCATCGGCTTGATTTTGACCTCCGGCGCTAGTGACTCGTAATTACGCACTCCACCTTCAACCGGTGCAAATCCGGCGGACTTTGGATCAGTACGAAAAACAATGCCATTGTTACAACGGGGACATTTGATATGGAATCGAATGATTTTGATTCCCATGTATTTTTCTGCAGTGACTTCCTTCCGGGCATTGAATTTGCGCCTCAGGGCAATGTACTCGTTGCATTGAAGGCACTTCATCGAGAACGGAAGCATCAACCTGACCTTTTCGGCATTGGGATTGTTGTTTTTGCGTTTCTTGGGAGCCTGTGACGGATCCCAGTCCGGCGGATAGTACTTGTTGATAGCCTTCCGTTCTGACATAAAGAAGACAAGAGTACTCTCTGGACCTGTACAGTCACGTGTCTGCAGATGGAATGATGCGATGGGACGGCTCCAAATGTGCGTCCAGTTCAACCCGCAAAATACACCGTGCGCTCGAAAAAAAAAAATCCCCAATCGGATTAGGCTAAAGGATAGGGGCAACGACCGAAACGTAGACAGTAATAATAAACGGCTACATTTGACACGAGATCCGGAACTGTAACCGCCAGCAGAAGATTCCTAACAAGAAGAATGCGGTTAATGATCAAGAAGCCATACAGTCGAAAGAAAAAATTAGACAATACACCTAGAACAGTGGCTAAAATTAATTACGAATCTCTCGGCGATAGATGTCAACTGGCGCTTTGTCTTTGGTCAGCCAATGCAAAAAGCAAGAAATTAGAAACGTCACGTCTAACGGAACATTCGGTTCTGACTCAGACCAAAAAGGGGTTGAAATCCACTCCAGTACCGACATTCCCCATACAGCAGTCCCGAATGGGAGAGCTCAATGCGAGTTTTGGTGCGGGCACTTCGGTATGCAACAGGAACAGCTTAAGATGCCATGCGCTTTCGCAAATTGTGGATGTACGGATGTAGTGTATAGTGATGTGGTCGTGGTTGAGTCCAGACTACCTATCACGCCGAGTCACACAAGGGAATGGATTCTTCTGGACATCGTTGCCACGAAGTTTTACTAGAAAAGGGTCTGCGTGACCACAAACGGGTGGCAAACGAAGCCTAAATTAGAGTGCCGCTTTGACAAACGGATGACCCACGAACGTGATCCATATCACGTGCGCGTGGCATTTGTGGACAACGCGGAACCTCTGCCGGAATACCGGCGGCAATGGTCACTTTAGTCAGGTCACCACATATGCGAACCTAATTGGATGGGTCGTGCGCGGTCATATTCACACCGGCTGTTAGTTTACGCTGTATGCAACGCACATAGAAGGTAGGCCGAAAAAAAAAAAACCGACCAATGAAAAAAAGAGTAAAAGAAGACAAAAAAATAAACTGAAAATGAAGTCATTAAACGTGTAGAGTGAAGAAGCGCCGTCTCCCTATTATATTTTAAGGCGCATGACCAAGGGTCTTTTCATACATTCCAGGGCTGTTGCTCAGAACCTTAGACCGCAAAAGGACCAAATGTGTGATTACGTTCCCGCGTGAGAAGTGCGCGCACAGTGGGAAAGTGGAGGAATTGTCTGCGAACGAAAAAGTTTTTGCCGGTTTGTACACAAGGATTGAGGGAATTTTTTTTTCTTCACCAAAGAAGGAATATGCGAGTCGACCGAATTGCTTATAAACCCAAACCCCCATCCATGTAGTCATTGACTTTGCCTATTTCTTTGTGAAGACCCACTTTTTCTTTTCTGATTTCCCGCTATTTCCAGCAAGTGCATTATTGCGTTCGCTGTTGGTGACGTTGCCTAGGTTTCGGCCGTGAACTAGATTTCCTCAAAAAGTTGATATCCACCCTGGACTTTGTGCTATACTAGGACGTATTTGTCAGGTTTGAGTTATTGGTGCGAGAAACATATTCTGTTTCTATTTCTTTTAATTTTGTTCGATCTCCACTTTATTATTGTGACTGGCGCCACCATGGCCTACTAGTTGCAACCAATTTAGTTTGAGAAAAGTTTTGCCACGGCAAAAATTACAAATGAGCCTCTTCAAGAAGAAGTCCAACTCTTCGACGTCATCTTTGGCGTCGGATTCATCTGTGGCGTCCAAACTGTCCCTGAAAAACCCGTTCTGCAAGTTTGACGAGAAGAAGGACTACGATCGTCGGTGCCACATGAAGAACCCAGCGGAGAAAAAAGCTGCTCCGTGCCTGATATCTTTCTGTGTGGGAAAGAAATTTTAGGATGGAAGCACCGGAATGCCGACGGGTGTCGGTATTAAAATCAAAAAAATCAGTGTAATCGGGATGTGATCTACCGAGGGTACGGGAATTATTAAAAGGAGCCCTCTGAGGCTAGAAGTATCCCGATATGTAATATATGTATGTATGTGGTAAAACACGTCGGTTGGTTTAACGTACTTCTGGATTTTGACATGATTTCGATATGCGGGGAACGGGGACTACTTGCGGATGAAAGGAGCTACACGGCTGAATCAATCTCGAGAAGCGAACGGGGATGCGGCTTAAACTTCTCGAGAGAATTAGTAGCGAGACGACCGATGTAATGTTGCGGTCCGTTGTGACGGGAAGGAAACAGCAGCAATGTAAGATGCCAAATGCGTGGCAGTGTAACACTATGCGATGAGTTGGTGAAGACGTTTGATGCCAAGGCAATTTTGAGATAAAGCAGAAGATGCAACGAGTGAAGAGGGATGGGCACAAACACCACTTTGAGGCTTTCTTCAAGTTTATTGCATTTCAATGGCACTTCAATGGCATTCACCTTCAATAACATCCACCGCAACGCGGTGTAGCAGTAAAGAAAGGGCCAAAATCTGCGAGCATCGAACGATACCGACACAGCCCAAGCTCACTATTACAACTTGGGTTTTACGCAACGTAAAAATTTACCCACCATTACAACTTGCGTTTTGCGGAAACGGATAAAATGCGCTATTGTGAAAATAGGCGAAAACAGAAATCAGGGGCATTCTGCGTAGCAATAGCCGTAGGGCTGAGGAGCAACCTGGCCCGCGAAATGGTAAGATGGTGTACGGGTGTTTCATGGAGGAGAATGGACACCCACTCCACGGGGAGAGCAAACAATGGCACGGGTCCTGAGGTTATCCGAGGGTATTATAAACTTTTGACCGGGTAAGCATTTTTCTCGCTCTTGTCGGAAAAAGTTCCATTTCAATGACATGACAGTGGAATCCCCAGGGGGGCTCAGTCTACT
Source organism: Clavispora fructus (assembly GCA_003707795.2). Classification (NCBI taxonomy): domain Eukaryota; kingdom Fungi; phylum Ascomycota; class Pichiomycetes; order Serinales; family Metschnikowiaceae; genus Clavispora; species Clavispora fructus. The sequence continues at coordinate 191,740 of PPLK02000019.1, forward strand.
GCACACACCTGATTCAGATATCAACACACACACACACACACACACACCTACTGCCAAACACCATCCATGTCCAACTTCGAAAAACAGAGAGACCAGCTTGTGCAGGAAGTCACACATGCGCTAGACAGTGTGGTGCGAAACCTTGATGTGTTGAACCGGTCGCTCCACGAGTCGGTGGAGGTGGGAAAGGAGTTTGATCACGTGGGGAGACTTTGGAGTAATTTCTACAATGAGGCGAAGGCGGCAGAGCCGGCCGGCGCCGAGGCGGCTGGATCGTCCGAAGATGCCTAGATTTTCATTTTGTGGGCCAGCGTGACAAGGTGGGTGCTGGTTGGTGTGAAACGTCTGACTACGAGAAACGTGTCAACTGAAGCCGACTTGACAACAAGATTGACAAGAGGTCGAGATTCACAACTCAACATTTCCCGATTTCCCCACCCCGCTACTTCCCACATTGACCAGTTCTGCGTCTCTACCATAGGAGCTTCGTCCCCTTACATAACCGTATTCCACGCTCACGCCCACTATTACTACGTACCCTTCATCAAATATAAGCACCCATCGCTTCCCCACCGCGCCTGGACAGGAACCGTGTAGAAACCGTCGTCATCCGGCACAAGCTGTTTCGTGCCCACGCCCGCCATTGTGGTGGTGGCCTTGCCCATGTTGTATCCGCGAACGCAAAGGGTGCCAGGGTCGGCGCCGTTGTAGTTGATCAACTTGAGTTCGTCCGCCTGCACCACCGCGCCCGCGCCCCGCACTGCAACCGCCGACTGGCGCGGCAACTGGCGGTAGTCGTACACATCCGATGCCACCACGGGCCCGGCGGCAAGGAAGTAGCCCCACTCCTGCACCACGTGGGCGCCGAGCGCCACGCGTGCGGCACTGGCGTCGAACGGTTCGGCGGCGGTGATGTCGTGGAACACCACTACCAACCTCACGTCAGTGTGCGTGCCCCACGCAGAAAACCGGAGCCGAGCCAACAGCTGGCGGCGGTGCGCGGCGGCCGCGCACGCGAACAACGATGCAGGCGGCGGCACCCGGCGCACGAGCGCGCGCGCCGCCTCCGCGCCCGCCACCACCACGGTCGGGCGCCACTCCGCGTAGTCCCACGCGGCCGGGGCGAGACACACGTGGGACTGGGCCACAAGCGCCGCCAACGTTTTGACCACGGTGTTGGCCACGGTCTCGATGGACGAGGTGTCTTGCACCACCACCACACGGTCGGTTTCCCCTAGCGCGAGATGGGGGGGCAAGTGGCGGAGGCACGACGCAATGGCGGCCACGAGGTTGCCCTGGGTGAAGGCAGTGGAGGCAGAGGCGCGGGCGCCGCGCGCGGCGGAAACCCGGAGGGCGATGCCGCGGTCCTTGGCGGGCGTGTACGGATTGTCAAACGCGGAAGACGGGCGCGCGCCCGCCACCACGTCGTCTGCGGCGGCAGCGCGGGCGCCCACAAACACGAGGCGGCCTGCCACGCGCGCAAGCGCGCACCGTTCGCCCACACTCTCCCCATCTGTGACCGTCTCCCCATCTGTGACCGTCTCCCCATCTGTGACCGTCTCCTCCCCATTCTCGCCGTGCACGTGTACAGTCACCCGCTCCACCAAGCACGCCACCACCACCGCCAACACCTGAGGGTCGGCCACAAAGAGCGCGCGCGGTACTCGGAGCTCGCGCACGCCGCGCAAATGGCGCGCGAAACACAAGGCGGCGCCGTTCAACTCCGCGAGCACCACCGCGGCACCGCCCACCGCCACCAGACGCGTTGGGTCGGTGCGGGCCGCCCGCATCGCAATCTCCCACACGTCGCACATGTTGCCGTTGCGGAGCTTGTACACATCGTAACGGATGCCGAGCCCCACGCGGAGCCCGGACGAGTAGTCGAGCTTGGTGGATTTGTACACCGCCAGCTCGTTGGGTTCTCGCGTGGAATCGACGATACTCTGGGCCTCGAGGTACTCGGGTGGTACATCGCGCGTGTATTCGAGGTACCTACGGTAGCAGAAGGCCACCACGAGGGCGGCGCAAAGCAAAGTGGTCCACATGAGGGCGGAACAGTGGAGTCGAGGCCGATGTACGATGGCGCGGAACGAGGTGCAGGCCGCCCGTGGCGTGAGGCAGACGTACGATGAGATCGGTAAGTTCGAAGCGGGTGCATGGCAGAGCCGAGGCGCGGATAGGCAGGTTTGGGTTATAAGGGAGTATAAGGGGAATGTAATTAAAAGTGATTATAAGTGGAAAGTGAATATAAGGGGAAAGTGATTATAAGGGGAAAGTGATTATAAGTGGGATTGGAGGGGATGGTACGACAGTGATAGCGCGCATGGGATCAATGGTGGGTGCGAAAGTGAGACATAGCACCTGGGACAGCAGACTGTCCGATTCGATACAATCATTGCAGCACGGCCAACGTAAATTGGATAGTTTCTTATGTTTCCCGCCATTATGAAGTCCCCTTCTACCGGACTGCCACTGGGCCAACGGAAATCATGAAGCATTGGTGACCACCGTGCGAAAGTCCCAGGACACTTTTGACCACTGATCTGGCCTGTCGTGCAAAGACAGAAAAATTACAGGTTGTTTCTGATTCCCACGGATCGGAGCTCTGGTTACTTGGGCTTCTGATTACCCCGATTGGCGCTTCTGATTTTCCGTGGCTTAGGCTACATCGGTGATTTTACTGTCCTAAGACGACTAGAGACTAGACCTAACCTCACTGGCCCACTAAAACCTACGCTCCATTACACGGCCGTCTCATAATGCCTCCTGCTTATACCAAATTCAAAAAGACATCAACCTGACTTTGGAGTTTTGGGTTAGACTGCCCTCACTTGCGCCATCTGGTTGATACGGCGCCGTGCATGTGCGCCGCACCGTTTGACAGGACCAAAAATAACCTGCGCAAAATAGAACAGCACCACGCCAGGTTCCTATTTCAGTAGTCACGTTTGTCAATTTTGTTTTTTCTTGGCTCGTCGACTCTCCTTATTCTTCTCCTCCGTCTCGCCTCTCCACCTGGCCTCTCCACCTGGCCTCCCCGTGTCGTCTCGTTCCTTTTTCTATTTCCTCCTCTGCCTCTTCCTGTTTCGCGCGTTACTTAGGTGGTGCATAGTTTCCACTCCCACCTACTACCCGCTCTTCTCATGCTCAAGCTCCGCAGCTCCCAGCACCTCTTCATGGTCTTGACGGGCCTCTGGGTCGCGCTATTTCTCTACCACGAACACATTGTTCCCCGCACCACAGCCGCTCGGTGCCGCTGGACCGACATCCACCAGGACCACGCCGAAACCACCCGCTCGGGTTTGAACGAGCCGCTCCGCCAGACCAACGTGTTGTTGGTGGCCGATCCGCAGCTCATCGACAACCACACCTACGTCGGGCGTAACGAGCTCCTCCTCCAGTTGCTGAAGCACACGGTGGACGTGTACTTGAAGCAAAACTACCGCGCGCTCGTAAACCAGTTGCGCCCCGACTACATTTTCTTCTTGGGCGACTACCTTGACAACGGGCGGCTGCTGCTGGATGAGTACTACGACCGCGAGTACGCGCGGTTCGAGGCCATTTTCAACCGGTGGCCGCAGTACCGCCGCGGCGCCACCTGGTTCACCGACGTGCCGGGCAACCACGACGTGGGGTTTGGCGACGGCGTGACCGCCGCGGCCGAGGCGCGGTTCGCGGCCCACTTTGGCGCCCCAAACGCAGTGCACCTCGTCGACGGGGTGCAGTTTATCGCGCTCGACACGCCCGCGTTCCTGTCGTCGGACGCGGCGGTGCGGCGCGCGCTGCACGACTTGGTGGGCCAGCTCATGAACATGGCGCCCCACTACCCGCGGGTGTTGCTCTCCCACGTGCCGCTCTACCGCGACACTGCCGCCCACCCGTGCGGGCCGCTCCGGGAGAACCCGCGCTTCGACCAGGGCCGCGGCTACCAGTACCAGCTGGCGTTGGACCCGTTGGTACTGGCTCAGCTATTGAGCAAGTTGAAGCCCACGCTTGTGTTCTCCGGCGACGACCACGACTACTGTGACATCACCCACCCCACGCTGGCGCGCGAGATCACCGTCAAGTCCATCTCCATGGCTATGGGCGTCCGGTTCCCGGCGGTGCAACTCCTTTCGTTCGCGGCGCGCCCTGACGCTGCGCTCCGCTACGACACCCACATGTGCTACCTTCCGGCGCCGTACCGCGACGTGGCCGCATACGTGGTGATGGCGGTGGCGCTGGGGATGGCCTTGTTGGCGTGGAGCATCTCGCACCGCTCCACGCGCTACAGTTACCTGGTGCTCCCGCACGACGGAGAGACCACGGCGGTACTTATGGACACGGCGCCGGGCACCATGTCTCAGAAGGTGTCGGCGTTTTTGAACAGCCAAGATGACTTGTCGTTGGCGCCAGTGCTGTTGCCCAACTACACGTTCACTGATGCGCCCGGTGGGCATGTTGCGGTGCGGGCGTGGCGCGCGGTGGCGGCGTTCTGGCGCCGGTGGAACTTGGCATCGTTTGTGCGCAATGCTGTTTTGCTCGGAGTGGTGGTGGTGTGCATTTACAATGTGGTGGTGTGGACGGTGTGATCTTGCAGGAGTTGAGTTGGGACAATTGGTAGTGATCCATTATTGATGTTGTTGATGATCCATTGCAATTGTTGTTGTTGATGATCAGTCGCCTGTCAATCACCTGGATACCCCCATCATCGCCCCCAATCAATTGACATTCATCCTGTCATTATCGTCTCACCTCAACGGTCTTCTCACCCATTGACACTGTTCTCACCCTAATCCACCCTTCCGATCCATAACCCCATTTCCTCGCCTCCCTCCTAATCTCTGCTCCACCTCGCGTTCGCTTCACTTCCCCATTTCCGCACCTGCACCCCACCTGTTTCGCATCCTTCTTTGGCCGTCGCAATGGGTCCGTGTGGAACACGCACTGTATACCGCCTCGTATCTGCCTCGGCCTGTGTAGGCTCGGTCTGAAACAGGGGTACGGCAGGCCGCACTGATCTCAGTGCGTTCCGGCGTTTGTATTACTTCCGTGACCCACACACCTAGTCACCAGCCCGGCCACCCCTCACCATCAATTAACCACCACTTCTTAACCACCACACCACCAAAACTCAATGATTCAACCACGTTTACCCACTTCCGTTCGGGCACCGCTAACCAACGCCTTCTCGCTCGGCAATTCTTTCCGGGTATTTCAATCTCACTGTATGCCTGCAACGCCTATCACTGTCGCCGTGCAGGAGATACGCCAGGGACCTGAAACTGCTTCCCCTGTGTCCTTAGTATAAGTAACGGACCTCCACCGGCGTAAACCCCCATTCGCCATGGGTTGTGCCACCAGTACCATGCCGGAAGATACACAGGTATTCAGCAAGCAGCGCATGATGTCCGAGGCCATAGACCGGTCTCTCATGCTTACGCAGGAAACCCAGCACAAACAGACCCGGATGTTCCTCTTGGGCGCGGGAGAGAGCGGCAAGTCCACGGTGCTCAAGCAGATGCGGCTCTTGCACAAAAACTCCTTCACCTGCTTTGAGCGCAAGCAGTACGCCGAGGTGATTTGGCTCGGGTTGTTCGAGTCGATGAAGTTGCTTATTCTCAACGCGCGCAAGTTCCACATCCCGCTCGCGTGCGACCTGCCCGACCTGCCGCTCCAGCACTACAAGCGCGTGGTGTTGGGCGCGCGCAAGTCCCGCACCGACCATAGCCTGCTCGACGACTACGATATTGGCTACTCCGACCGCCGCGGCGCGCGCGCCATGGAGTCGGCGCTGTTGCTCGAGTCAACGCACAATGGCTGGGACGACTCCGTCACGGACATGGCGGCGTTGGAAGCAGAGGCCCAGGGCGCGCGCACGGGCGCGGACGCGAGCCGCGGCCCGAGCCGTGACGAAGTGGCGCGCGCGGTGTCAGAATTGTGGCACAACGACCCCGGCGTGCGCCGCAGTCTCGCGCACTCCAACCGGTTCCAGATTGAGCTGCTGGCAGCGTACTACTTTGACAATGTGCACAAATTCAAGGACCCAGAGTACCGGTGCACCGACCAAGATATCCTCATGGGCCGGATCAAAACCACCGGCATCACGGAGAACAGCTTTCACCTCCGAAACGGTGTGCTCAAGGTGATTGACGCGGGCGGTCAGCGGTCGGAGCGCAAGAAGTGGATCCACTGCTTCCTGGACATCGACGTGGTGTTGTTTGTGTTGGCGGTGCTGGAGTACGACCAGACCCTCTATGAGGACGGCCGTGTCAACCGCATGCACGAGTCGTTTGCGTTGTTTGACGCGTTGTGCAACTCGCAGTGGTTCTTCAAGACGCCGTTCATTTTGTTCTTGAACAAGGTGGACCTCTTGGAGGAAAAGCTCGTGCGACTGCCCATCACCGACTACTTCCCCGACTACAACCGCGACCCGCTCAACGTGGAAAGCGTGCTTGACTACATGGAGGCGCAATTGCTCGGGCTCAATAAGACGAAGAAGCCGATTTACGTGCACCGCACCTGTGCCACCGACACCGACGGCATGCGCTTTGTGCTCGGCGCGGTCACGGACATGGTGATCCAGCAGAACTTGAAGCAGAGCGGCATCATGTGACGGGCGGCGGAGACGGGGGAGGAATACGTGTATAGCTTATATTGGGGCGAATATTTTCATGCAATTATAGACCAGGATCCGGGCCAGGATTGGGACTCGCTCACCATCTCAACATGGCCATGTCGTTTCTCGATCTGTTGTAGTCCAACAAGCCCTCGATGGAGCCGGTACCGGCAATCACAATGTCCTTGTCCCACAAGGCGACGTTGGCCCAGGCCTTGACGTCCTTGGTGGAAATAGCGTCCACGGCATCCAACGCTTGGGAGATGGAGGCTCTGTAGCCGGACAACAACACCTTGGAGGCAATGTCGTTGGTAATGGCGACAGGGCTGTCCAAACCGGCCAACAAGGCGGTCTTGACTGCGGCCTTACCGCGGGCCACCTCGGCGTCGGTGATGGAGACAGACAATCTGTTCCACTCCTTCAAAGTGAAGTGGACAAAGTCGTCAATCTGCGAGAGGTTGGAGATCTCGGCGTTGAAACCCCACAAACCGGTGTCGGAGTAGGAGGTGGAGAAGTGGGAGTACTTGTCGACAATGTGGTATTCTTGCACGATCGAGGCCAACTTGGGCGACGTGTAAGGCGCGGTGGCGGCGTGGTGGTCGAACGAGCCGAAGATGGCGGCCGCGACCTTGGCCACGTAGTATGCGGGGGAAGACACGGCTTCACCTTGGGCCGCGATGGCCACGTACGCCTTGGGGTTGGTGTCGTCTCTCATTTTCACCTCGGAGCCCAAGAACGACGCGGGGGACGCCACGGGCTTCAAGCCTTGGGGCACCTGCAACGACGCCTCCAACGACTCCACCAAGGCGTCGTGGTCAAAGTTACCGGACGCGGCCACCACGGTGTTGGACGCAACCAAGTGCTTCTCCAAGAAGCGCTCGGCATCCTGCGCCTCCAAGTCCACAATGGACTCGGATGTACCCAACGTGGGCAAGCCCAAGGAGTAGCCTTGGAACGCGGAGGCGTTCAAGTGCTCCAACACCATGCGGGAAGGCAGGGCCTCCAACGCGTCGGCACGGCTGATCTGCGCCGCCTTGGCGGCGGCCAAGTCCGCGGTTTCGAGCACGGCGGAGGGGTTGGAGATGATCTTGCCCAACGCGGCACCGGCCGCGGCAACGTTGCCGTTGGTGGTTTGCGCAACCACACCGTTGGTTTCCTTGGTGTTTTGCGCGGACAAGAGCACGCCGTTGGCGTAGCCGGAGCCCAACACGGAGGTGGTCAACGCGGCGATACCGTTGTTGTACGGGTTCTCGGCTCTGGAACCGGCGCCAAAGAACACACCCACGGCGGCGGAAGCGGCATTGGGGTTGAGCTCGGAGGCCACGGTGACACCGTTGGACAAGGTGGTGTACTTTGTGGTAGCGTTGGCGGTGCTGACAAAACGGCGGGCTGCGGCGCTGCCCGAGCGGAATCCACGAATCATTGTTTGGGGTGGGGGATGAAAAGAGGTGGTGGATAAAAAGTTGGTGCGGTTGGTGAAAAAGAGAAGGTCTGGCCAATGAACGGTG
>PPLK02000020.1:0-195674 GCA_003707795.2 Clavispora fructus
CCCCCGCCACCACCCCACCAGGCCCGCCCGGCAGAACCCGTGGTCGACATGACCGACGCCGAGCTTCTCCACCACCAGAAAAGCATCTACCTCACGGTGATGTCGTCCATGTCCGCAGACGAGGGCGTGCACAAGCTTCTCCGGCTCCAGCGCTCGCTCCAGCTCTCGGACGCCGTGGTGTCCGACATGTTGGTCAAGTGCTGTGCCCAGGAAAAAACCTACTCCAAGTACTTTGGCGTGCTCGGGGAAAAGTTGTGCGCCTCGTCGCGCCGGTGGCACAGTGCGTTCGTGGCCCAGTTCGGCCGCTCGTACGAGGACCTCCACCACCACGAGGGCGCGGAGCTCCGCAACATGGGCCGGTTCTTTGGCCATTTGGTGGCCGCGGACGTTTTGGCGCCCGATACGCTCGGCGCCATCGTGTTGACGGAGGCCGACACCAACAGTGCTAGCCGCGTGTTCATCAAGTTTTTGTTCCAGGAGTTGGTGGAGGAGTTGGGCCTCGAGGGGCTCAAGGCGATCGTGGCGGACCCGGAGCTCCGGCCGCTGCTCCATGGGCTCTTTCCTGTGGCCAACGTCACGCGCCGCGACGCGGACCACATCATGTTCTCCATCAACTACTTCACGGCCATTGGCTTGGGTGTGCTTACCGAAGAGATGCGGCTGGTGTTGAAACTGCTTCCAGAAGACAGAGGCCGAAAGCGCTCGCGCAGCGGATCGTCCTACTCGCGGTCCAGATCGGGTTCCTACTCGCGGTCCAGATCGGGTTCCTACTCGCGGTCCAGATCGGGTTCCTACTCCAGATCACCGTCTTACTCCAGATCACCATCCTACTCCAGATCGCCGTCACGGTCTCCTTCCAACCTGGAGCGGTCGTTCTCGAGGTCTCCAAGCCGTATATGATGCGCGAAGCAGTGACATTTATCAGGAAAGGATCGGGACTTGTCTGTCAACGCTCGCCAATCAGCAAGTCTTCAGCGGAGTCCACCAAATCAGCATTTAGACGCCGTCTTCAACCATATATCCGGGCCCGATTTTATTGACCCAATAAATTGGTTCGCCGAAACTGTGTCTATACGGAGATGAGTGAGCTACATTGTCTGAACTACCTCCGAGACCGTTATATCCAGTGATGTGCGGATGATCATTGCCATCAAACCCAAATGACAATTATCACTCGACATCACTCGACATCACTCGACATCACTCGACATCACTCGACATCACTCGACATCACTCGACATTATCACTCGACATTATCACTCGACATTGGACTGATCCACCCATCACGATCTTTATCTACTCTTTCCTATTTAGACCTCACATCTTATATTGCATCGCTGACTGGATGTAGTTGACAGCGCAGGGCCGCGCATGGCCAGCCTCAACGTGTATACAGGACGACTTGTCGCGGTCGTGGCATGCAAGCATTGATGCGCAGCGCCGGACATATCGGCAGCGCCACACATTTCGGTTGCCGCCACCGCTGAAAATAATACCTTGGGCGTACTGTGACAACCCGCGCGGCTGAAGACATCACGTGGTGTGTTTCTCGCCCGCATCCCTTGTTTCTAGCACGCCCGGTCCCACCCGTTGCCGGACGGGTCCCTGCGCACGTGACGCAATGGTTTCTTTTTCCACCAATGACAGCGCGGTTGATTATCATCCACGCAGTAATTGGCCTGCGTAAAGGACAAATGGCAGGCCCGCAGTATAAATGCATCGGTATAAGTGTAGGGATTTTTCTCACTGGATTTTTTTTCTCCACCAAACGTTTATTCCACAATGCCAGCCAAGTTCGAAAAGGGTTCCGAAAAGAAGGGTGCTAACCTCTTCAAGACTAGATGTTTGCAATGCCACACCGTCGAGGAGGGCGGACCACACAAGGTCGGTCCTAACTTGCACGGTATTTTCGGCAGAAAGTCCGGTCAAGCCGCTGGTTTCTCTTACACCGACGCCAACAAGAAGAAGGGTGTTGAATGGTCCGAGCAAACCATGTCCGACTACTTGGAGAACCCAAAGAAGTACATCCCAGGTACCAAGATGGCCTTCGGTGGTTTGAAGAAGCCTAAGGACAGAAACGACTTGATCACCTACTTGGTTAACGCCACCAAATAATCGTCTTGATGACGCCTAGACAGCTGTATATACGAACCGAATGTCACTTTGATATGCCGATGTAGATACCTGGAACCCCTAGTGTTATGGTTTTAAGTGGTTGCAGTCACCAGCGCTGGCTTCTGCGTGATTTTGTTTTCGGTCTTTTTGAGACTATTTTTGATTTTTGTTTGCTATTGCCGGATAAAATTCACGCGGTTAATGTGCATATGTGCAGAAAATGTGCAAACTTCCTTTGGCGTTAAATGGCTGACCTTCACAACGTAGCGAATGGCCAGAACATTATAGGGTAAAAATGCGCGACCGGTTTTTAAGCCGTGGTTTGCCTAACATTCTGAGAAAGCGCTTTATAACGATCGTGATATCCCCAATTGTCCGGGCATATGCGAAATGCCATAATCCCAGTACAAGTGTAAAATATTACGACAGTTTATGTGGCACTAGTTTGTGAGCACATTACATGTTCTATCACGGTTTCCTACAGTTTATACACTACACGATGTTGATTTGAATATATTCTCGTAGTCCACAGATATATCCACTCTCATCCCTTTAGTACGCCTTTCCGCCACTTTTAGTACACTAGCACCATCGTATCTAGTTTCCTCTAGTGTCAACAGTGCGTACCTTCCTCACCCATAACATTCACCCTTCCCTCCACATATTCCCTTCAATGCATTCAATTCTCTAAGATCTCGCAATGTCAAACTCAACTTCAGTCACACTCACCTCCTCGCCCTTGCTGTCGTCATAATCATACCATTCAAGATCCTCCAAATCGACTTCGTCGAATTTCGTGTTAGACTCGGCGCCCACGCACTGGAATCTACCTTCAGGAATAAACGAAACAAAGTCCACTCCCCGAGCATCAATGGTCAATATCTTGGCCCACTCCCCGCTGGTGGAGACGGTTTCCTTTGTTCTTTCAATTTGGGCCGAATGTTCACTTTTGCAAATACGGCACCGGTACACGAAACTGGCCTCGCCTCTAGACCCGGAAATGTCGTGAGACTCGAACCGGTTGATCGTCACGGGCTTATCGTGCACTTCTCTGCAGTTGGTACATTCAATGGTGAATGTGTACTCGAAAGGGGATTCAGGAGTATCCACAGGTTCGAGCGCACTGACTTGGGAAAGCTCTGCTTTCGCCTTGAGGAAAAACTTGACCATTTTGGTTTGAGATGGTCGATACAGCGGTGCACCATCGTATTAATACCCAGCTCGTGGTGCACGGGTGTTATCTCTGGAGATGGTTTATACGGTGGCGGCCCAATTAATTAGGCATCGAGAAATAACGCAGGGCGGGTGACTCAACCACGCCACAGGCCCAGTAGCGCCGTGTCACCATTATTTGGTGTGGGTAGTATGTAATCGGTTAATTAAGCCTGTATAGGTCTGTAGGTGGCGTAAATGGGGTGCACGGATGGCCGCAGATACGCAGAAAAAGAGACTATCCCGAAATGGAGGGGAAAAACCCCGAGAAAACAATGGACCGGGAAATGAGGCGGTTGATTTATTATACGGCGTGCCACCCCAACTGTGTCCAACCCCCACCTATTGTACCGCCTGTACAGTGTAAGTTCCTGTTCCACTACGAGAATGACCTGTATCTTGTTGCCCACCAGTATACTTCTGTTCACCGATTCCAATACACCCGTACATCGTTTCCGAGTCGCAAGCCCTTAGGAGTCCCAAGAATAAAGAAATAGACAAGCGCACCGCTCTTGACTACCCTCTCGGTTTGTGTGTGGTTGGTCAATCAGTTTTATTGCAGTATCGCACGTTAAAACGCGCACCGAATCCGATCCAGTACTAAGTAGCACTAACCATGAGTCTTCAAGATATACAAGTGCCGGTTGAGGTGAATCCCGACGAAGATACCGAGTGGAATGACATTCTCCGTGCGCACGGAATCATTCCCCAAAGACCCAAGTCGCCCACGCAGGAGCTTGAAGAAGCCATGGAAGAAGCGGTGAAAAAAGCCCACGAAAACCGACTTGAGAACAAAACCATGGCCGAGCTCGACGAGTTGGAGGACGACGAGGACGAGGACTTTTTGAACGAGTACAAGATGAAGCGGTTTCAGGAACTCCAGAAATTGGGCGAGAAACAGAAGCACGGCTCGGTTTTGCACATCACCAAACCCGAGTACGAGGACGAGGTCACCAAGGCATCGGAGGACACGTTTGTGGTGGTGCACATGTCGCTCCAGCTGTCGATCCAGAGCAGACTTCTAGGTCTGCTTTTAGTGACGGTGGCGGCGAAATTCCCGGAGATCAAGGTGACGGAAATCCCGGCCAACCGGTGCGTGGAAAACTACCCCGAGGCGAACTGCCCCACGCTTCTCGTGTACCACAAAAAGAACATTGTGAAGAACTTTGTTACGCTTACGCAGTTGGGTGGCAGCGACTGCAAAATCACCGACTTGGAAAAGGTGTTGGTGGACATTGATGCGGTGAAACACTCGGACGAGAGGCTTGAAATGAACCAGCAAGATGAGGATTTGGAGGAGGCCCGCAGAACGCGATTTGTCAAGAAATCATTGCGGGGACGTGCTGACGACGAGGAGGACGATGATTTCTACGATTGAGCCCACAGGGAGACAGGAAGCCGAAACGAGCTGAGAGGTGCACCGAAGGGGCCGAATCCGGGAGGTTCCAGCCGTTTAAATTCGGGACTCATCCGGCACCCGCCTGGAGGTTTGCTGAGTTACAATCTAGTCAGGAATATACCAGAACCAGCTATTTTGAATCCCAATACAGTACAAGGATGAAGCAACACGAGCGAAGCAACACGATGCAAATCAGTAGAAGCAGATCAGTAGAAGCAAATCGGTAGAAGGAAACCGGTAGAAGCAATCAGTAGGCAAAGGTACAACACAAGAATCTACAGAGGCAAATCAGTAGACGCAATCGTCACTCGGAAACTCCAGAGACGGCCTGCCAGCGCCAATCGCAATCGTGAACCTGATTGCACATGGCGTCAGCCGCATTCCGAAAACGGCAAAACCACCTACCCCATTGAGCCGGGCCAACCCACCGACAAACCACCAACTAACGAAACCACCCGATTCCCATCTGACCGTATTCCCCATTTGTCCCGTCTTCCGTTTTCTCCGCCTCGCCTCTCCGTTTCTGCTAGCACCAGAGGCCGCCCGCATCAAGTGCGCGGCACCGATATCCAGTTCCACCAAAGTTCGGCGCGCACCTTTGTACTCCAGTTTCCATCGGGCCAAGAATAGCCCAGCACACTGGACACAAACCCACCCCACCTGTCTTCTTTGAAAACACGTGCCGCTCACCTCCAAATCGCCACCTTCGATCCGCCAAACCCGAGCGCTGCCGAACTCCAGATCACCCGCGATCTTGCCGATCTTGACCGGTCACCGATCTTGACCATCTAAACCACCTTAACCGGTGTTGAACTTCTTCCTGAACTTCTTCTTCCTGAACTTCTTCTTCCTTCTTCCCCAACCTCTTTTTCCATGACATTGCAGCAGCGCACGCCGCCGCCCGACAACTACGGCCACATCCCGCCGTGCTCTCATCTCACCCTGGTGCTCGACTCCAAAGCCCACGACACGCTTCTCGCCACCTACCGCCAGGCCGTGGCCATCGCCATCGCCATCAACCCGCTCCTCCTGAAGCACGTGGTGTACACCCACAAGAAGGACGGCCTGGCGGTTCCCGCGGCCAAATTGGCCGAGTACAAAGCCGCCACGCTCCGGTGCGCCGAGTGCTCCACCACCAACTACCACCAGGTGCTCATCTGCCTCCAGTGTCCACACGTGGGGTGCTACCACAGCCACGCACGCACCCACGCCAAGAGCAGCAGCCACGTGTTTGCCATCGACTCCCACACGGGGTTGCTCTACTGCTTTCTGTGCGGCGACTACATCAACCACCGCGACTTGTACGCGATCCGGTTGGCGTCGGTGGGGCGGGCCAACGCCACGGGCGAGCCCAACGGAGATATCCCCGCCAATGGGACGGCCAATGGGATGGCCAATGGGATGGCCAATAGTGCGGGCGGGTCCGGAGGCTCTGCTCTCGATCCATCGCCCGGCTACTCCAAGCCGCTGCCGGCCGCGGTGCATGGCCTCAAGGGCATTGTCAACCTCGGCTCCACCTGCTTCATGAGCTGTATTCTCCAGACCCTCCTCCACAACCCGCTTGTGTGCTACCACTTCTTCAACAGCGACACCCACTTCTTCAACTGCGCGCTGCTGGACCGCTACAACTCGCACTCTGCCGCCATTGACGAGCACTCCGCATGCATCACCTGCCTGTTGGATGCCATGTTCAAGGAGTTCTACACCTCGCCGTCGCACGACGGCTTTGGCATCACCAATCTTCTCATGACCGCGTGGTACAAAAACCAGCTGCTTGCAGGGTTCCAGGAACAGGACGCCCACGAGTTCTGGCAGTTTTTGTTGAGCGAGCTCCATTCTGACCACGAGCGGGTGTTGGCCAACAGCCCGGACACCGCCGAAGCCCGGTCCGATGCGGACTCTTCGACTCAGTGCAAATGCGTGATGCACTCCACCTTCTCCGGCCAGCTCGAGAGTTCGGTTGCATGTGGCTCGTGCGGGGCCGTGACCCGTACTATAGACCCGCTCATTGATCTCTCGCTTGAAATCAACCATTTGAACGCGAACCCGTCGTTGTACGACTGTCTCGACCAGTTCACCCATAACGAGGCGTTGGATGTCAAGTACAAGTGCCAGTCGTGCCGCAAGGAATCCAAGGCACATCGGTCGCTCCGCATCAAAAAGATCCCTCCGGTGCTCAGCATCCAGCTTAAGCGGTTCAAGCACAACTTTGCCAACGATACCGCGTCCAAGATCGACACCAAGGTCGAGGCGCCGCTTTTCCTCAACTTGACCAAGTATGCGTCCGACTACGGCAACGATGCTATCGATACCAACAAGGTGTACGAGTTGTTTGCCATCGTCAACCACGTGGGGCTGGTCAACACGGGGCACTACATTGCGCTTGTGAAGAACAGCACGGGGCAGTGGTTTAAGTTCGATGACAGCGTCATTTCGCTCATATCGCATGAGGAGGTCCAGGCCACCAACGCCTACCTTCTCTTTTACATTGCACATAACATCTAGGGAATAAGGACAGTTGACGAAGCGATCTGTAGAACTATCAGTGGCACCAACAGGCAGCAGCACCAACAGACGACAACACCAGCAGACGACAGTAACAACAGCACCCCTAGTTCCATCCATAGCTTACGTTTGGCCCACAGTAAATATACCATCCAACTCCAATTACCCATGAACGTCTCTCTACAGCTTGTGTCATAATTCGTGAATCTAATAATATACACCGTCACACCACCTGCTTGAAGTCGGCGGCCGTGATACGGGCCTTCTGGCACATCAGTCTGAACGCACCGTTTTGCTGGAATAAACCCCATGGGGTTCCCTTTTCCACCACCCGGCCCTGGTCCATCACCATGATCCGGTCATAGCTCAAGATGGTGTTCAAGCGGTGGGCAATGCACAAGATGGTGCAATGGGAAAACTCGCGGGCAATGGTGTCTTGGATCTTGGCGTCGGTCTCGTAGTCCACCGACGAGGTGGCCTCATCCAATATCAAAATCTTCAGGTCTCGCACCAACGACCGCGCCAACGCAATAAGCTGCTTCTCGCCCAACGAGAAGTTGGCGCCCTCGTCCTCCACAAACTGGTCCAAGTGGAATTTGTGGAGCGACTCGTAGTTGGAACCGTCCAGCGTTGTCTTTTTCGTTTCAGCCAACACCTCGTCGGAAATAAGGCCCGAGCGGCGCAACGAGTCCCACAACACCGAGTCGTCGTACTGGTGGAACGGATCCAAGTTTCGCCGCACCGTGCCCTGGAAAAGCACCGGGTCCTGAGGGATGATCAGCAACTTGGACCGCAAGTCGCGGAGGCCAATCTGGCTGATGTCCACGCCGTCAATCGTCACCAGCCCCGAGTCCAACTCCGACAACCGGTAGAGCGCCGACATGATAGAGGACTTGCCCGCACCGGTGCGGCCGCAGATGCCCACCTTCTCGCCCGGGTAGATGCCGAACGTCATGTCTTTCAACACCAAGGGCAACTCGGGTCTGTAGCGCATGGACACATTGTTGAACTGGATATAGCCCGCCATGGGCCACTGGGGAATGGGCTTGTGGTTGGGCATATCGTAGGGCGCCTCCTGGGGCAAGTGGAACGCATACGAGTGCAACCGCTCCACCGAGTTCATCTCTGTTTCCACCTGGGTCATGGCGCGGATGGTCAAGGACAAGAGGCCGACAATCTGGATCACGTAGTTGAGCAAAAGACCGGTGGACGAGGGCGAGATGTTGAACTGCTCTGTGATGCACAAGAGGCAGATGATCAACGCGAACATCAGGGCAATGATGTCCAAGTGGACGCACAACCAGCGCTGGGTGGCAATCAGCAAGAAGTACGCCTCGTTCATGCGGTTGAGGAGGAAGTCGTTCTTGTCGATAAACGTCTGCTCCGCCTTGTAGGCCTTGATGGTGTCCATGCCGGTCAAGGTCTCGTTGAAGTTGTTGTACACCACGGAGCGCTGCACCGCCTCGAGGCGCTTGATCTCGCGCGACGAGCCCGAGTAAATGTCGGAGAAGAACACAAAGATCACCGCCAAGAACGGCACGGCAATGGCAAACCACGGCAAGTAGCAGATGCACAAGATGATAATGCCGATGATGGTGGCCAACGGGAAGATGAAGAGGCGCAACTGCTCGCCAATCTCATTGTCGAGCGAGTCGGTGTCCTTGGTGAAGCGGTTGAGCACGCGGCCCAACGGGTTGGTGTCCATGAAGCTCATGGGCGCATGCAACACCTTCTCCACCGCCCGCACGTTCAAGAGCTCGGCGCTGCGGTTGTTCATGTACGCCAACATGGTGAACTGCACGCCGGTGACAAGCACCGTCAACACGGCAAAGAGCACGTAGAACGCAATGTAGAAGTGGTCCAGCAACTGCGGGAACTTGCGCTCCATCCAGAACGACAACCACGTGTTGGTGAACAACTGGCAGAACGTGGCGAGCGCCACAAGCAAGAGGAACACCGGGCCCGCCAGCCACCCAAACACCCCGGACCCGAGGTCAATGTACTTCTTGTACACGTCCCACAGAATGGCATTGACCGCCACGTCCTCGTCGGCCATGGTCTTGCCAAAGGAGGCGGACAGCGGCGCCGCGGGCGGCACCGCCGCCGCATCGTCCACGGGCTCGTCGTCGTCGTCGTCCGCGGGCGCCGAGCTGTACTCCATCAACCGGCCAAACGCCGGGTTGCGCGCCGCCACCTCTGCCGGCAGGCCCACGTCGGCGCGGCCGGACCCGTCCAAAAACACAATGCGGTCTGCCGTCAGCACGAGCGAGAGCTGGTGCGTGGCCAAGATGCGGGTGTGGTGGCGCAAGAGCCCGTGGAACAAGTGCGTGATGATGTGCTTGCCCACGCGGGCATCCACCGCCAGAAGCACATCGTCAAAGAGCAAGGTGGCCGCGTCGTGGTACACGGCCCGCGCCAAGTTGATGCGGGCCTTCTGGCCGCCGGAGAGCGTGATGCCGCGCTCGCCAATCTCGGTGTTGTCGCCGTGGGGCAACTCCGCCAAGTCTGCGCGGAGACAGCATGCGTGGAGCACGGCGGCGTAGCGCGCGGGGTCCATGGGCCGGCCAAAGAGGATGTTCTGGCGCACGGTGGCGTTCTGGATCCACACCGCGCCACAGAGAAGCGTGTCGGGCGCCAGCACGCGGCCGCGGGAGACGGCCATGAGGCCGGCGAGCGCGTGGAGGAGCGACGACTTGCCGGCGCCGATGGGGCCAGTCACGACAACAAACTCGCCGCGGGGGATCTTCAACAGGATATCGAGGAGGCCGGGGAACGCGGTGTCGGGCAAGTCTGTGTCGGGCAGGTGTGTGCCGGGCAAGTGTGTGTCGGGCAAGTCCGTGTCGTCCTGGTTCGCCTCGTCCGACCACCCGGGCGAGTCGGAGAACTTCTCCCACTTGAAGTCGGCATGGACCACCTCCACCGCGAGGCCAGCGGAGGAGCCAGCGGAGGCAGCGGAGGCGTCGGCAGAGGCAGCGGAGGAGCCGGCGGTGGGGTGAGGGCCGCCCTTCTCAAAGTCAAACAGC
This sequence comes from Clavispora fructus, assembly GCA_003707795.2. NCBI lineage: Eukaryota > Fungi > Ascomycota > Pichiomycetes > Serinales > Metschnikowiaceae > Clavispora > Clavispora fructus. Next base: position 10,255 of record PPLK02000020.1, read on the forward strand.
TCCGACGCCGCGTCGATAAAGTACTGGTCCCCCAGCCACTTGTCCGCCAAGTGGGCGTGCTCGTCCAGCCCCAAAAACTCGCGGAGGCGGCGGAAGCCAATGGTGGCGTCTGCGCCCGTGGCCAACGCAATGGGCAAAAGCATGATGGCCTGGGCCAAAATCAGAAACAACGACAAGGACGAAAACACCTTGCCCGAGTCCTTCATGTTGCCCGTGGCCCACATGGTGACAAACGACACCATCGACGTCAACGTGGGCAACGTCACCGCGTACGCCGTGATGAAGTTGCGCAACACCTTGATGGTGAACAAGTAGCGCATCTCGCGCTGGCGCACCGCCGTGACGTTGGCCTTGTACGCCATCTCCCACGCGTAGAACTTGATCACCTTCAAGTTCTGGAGCACCTCGCGCATCAAGCTGATGCGCTGGTCCGTGTACTCCACCAGCGCCTCGCGCGTGAAGAACAACTTGGACGTGAGAAGCACGCACGCCACAAGCGAAACCACAAAGAGCCCGATGCCCGCGAGCGACGTCACGCCAATGTTGTGCAACAACAACACCACCGCAATCACCACCGGGATGGGGAAGCAGAGCACGAGCGGCTGGAACCCCACCGCCAAGTCCACGCGCAGCAAGTCCGTGGACATGAGCGACGTGATGCGCCCGGCAGAAAACCGGTGCTTCTGCCGCGCCAGCATGGTGAAGCTCTTCAACAAAACCTCCTTGGTCAACACCAGCTTCACCAGCGCGCCTGTGACCATGGCCTTGTGGAAAAAGTGGTTCAACAACAACCCGTTGATGAAAATGAGCACCACCGCGCCCACGGTGTACCCAACGCCCTTGTTGTACGTGGTCTCGAGCCCAAAGTACCGGTACTCCACAAAGTCTATCAACTGCCGCGTGATCAACGGCGACAACGCCTGGCACACAAACGAGAGCGCGAGGAAAATGCACGACAAGGTGTAGTCAAACTGAAACGTCTTGTAGAGCGCAAACGGCACCGCCCACATGGGCCACTCAAAGTTGTCGAGCCGCTCGTGCTTCGCCAAGTGTTTGGCGCGCCGTTTCTGCAAGATCCGCTCCAAGTGCTCGCAGTACCGCCGGTGCATCTCCTGGACCGTGAGGTCGTCCGGCAACCTCCACAAGTCGTCCGCCACCAACGTGCGCTTGTAGCCCTTGATGAGAATGGGCCAGAGCCACGCAAACACCATGCGCTTGGGGTACGACGCCACGCGCCACGGGTAGAACTGGCGCTCGTCCTCGAGCGGAACCACCGGCACCGTCTTGCTAAAGAGAAACGAAAAGAGCCGCTTGACGTTTTGGAGCCGCTTTCCGTCATACTCCACGCCGATATTGGCCTCCTCGTCGTCATCGCGCGCGGGGCTCAGGGCTGGCTGCGTTTGGCCCTGCTTCTCGTTGGGGAGCGGGAGATCATCGTTCATCTCCACAAACGTGGTGGTGGTGTCGGACTGACTGGAATACGTAAGGTGCAAATTGGCAAACTGCGGTTGTTGCTGCAGTTGTTCCTGGCTCTGCTGCACCCGTCTCTGCTGCTGCACGTAGTGGTGGTATGGCGGCGACTCGACCAAATTGCTGGTGTGGGTATTGCTTTCTTGGAACAGCTGGTAGTAGTTGCTGTTGGACATTCTATCGGCGGACGGAATGTCGGAAGTGAAGGGAAGAGAGTCTAGCGACGGGAAATGGCAAAAATGGGTAGGGCGGACCATCCGGGCCCCCCGAGAGCTTATATTCGTTGGTGCTTCTCATGGCTTCTCCGCAGAATCGCCAGTTTGAGCGTTTACACCGCCGGTACACCTACTTTGTATTCCTGTTTAGGGAATGAGGTTGCATGGCGGCGCCGCAGCCCGCTGCAGCGCCCGCCAGTGTGCAGGCCCCAATTGCCTAATGGGGCAAGGGTGTGCAGGGGCGCTGCAGTTCCAGAATTACTTCTTTCGATGTCAATGCGAAACTGCGGGGTGGCCATGCCAGTTTGGTCGCGTGGCTACTCCCGACACCGCCACCCTGCGGATCAGATTGGCAATCAGATTGGCACCTTAGATTGGCACCTTAGATTGTTGCTGTTTTCAGATTGTCATGGCTTGTGGCACTTTGTATTTTTTGTGCAATCGGGGTTGACCGCGGTCGTTCCCAAGGTATCTTAGAGGGAACGTGCAGGGGGTTACGGCGCATGGCTTGAGTGCAGTTTTTGAAGTGTTCTTTACTCTCGCTTGCAAACCCATTGGGGCGCAGGCGATACTAAAATAGAACAAAAACCACTCGCATCTGCCACACGGTGCAGTGGTGGTGTCTACAGCTAGACGCTCTCTACATCAGTTATGGTGTTTGTGTACTCAGCATGGTAGTGTAAGGAAGCGTCGCACGACCAACAGCCGCATGGGATGAAAAGAGTAGGTGTCGCTGTCGATCACGGCGCCACCGCCGCTCACGCTGACGGGTGGGCTATGCTCAAGAATTTGTACTTTTTCTTGGTCACATCGTAGCAGTCGTTCAACGCGTCATCGTCCACAAACCACGCGACCCTGCCGGCGGTGTTTTCGTTGACAATGGAGCTGGGCAAGCCCTTTTCCGGGCGCTCCATGATGATGCGCATCACCGGCGCCTTGGTCAAGCCCTCCACCACAAACGCCACTCTCTGGGCATGGCAGATCACGGGAATGGACAAGGTGATTCTGTTGGCGGGGCCCAGCGGCGCCTTCTCCACCGGCATGCACCACGCCAACTTCTCGCGCAACTGCTCGCCAAAGTTGGGGAACAACAGCGCAATGTGGCCGTCTGGCGCACACCCGAGAAGAAGCAAGTCGAACATAGGCAACTTGACGCTGTCCTTGCGGGCAAAGTTGTCCACGAGGAGCTTTTCGTACGCGTCGGCGCACTCCTGCGGGTCGTCAATCAACTTCTCGTCAATGTGGAACACGCGCGGCTTCTTGTCGCCCTCCACCAAGTCAAAGATCTCGGCCTTGGCCACGCCGTAGTTGGAGTCGGGGCTGTCGAACGGCACCAACCGCTCGTCGGCAAAGTACACGTCCCACCGGTCCCACTCGATCTCGTCCTGGCGGGTCAACAACCCCTGGTGCAAGATCTTGATGAGCGAGCCGCCGGAGAGCGCCACCTTGAACCGCACCTCGGCGCGTTTCTTGCTCTTGGTGCCGCGGCGGCTTCCCCCTCCTTCGCCGGCGAGATTGAGGTTGCTGTTGCTTTGGTTGATGCTTCTGCTGCTGCGGAGCCCACTGGAGGCGCCGGAGAGCGACGTGGTGGAGAGCATTTCTGTCAACGGCGGACGTGCCGCGGCGGCGGCGCGGAGCTCGGCGATGGCGCTCTTGTCCAACGTGTTGTAGAGCGTTTGGTTCTGGGCCAGAATCACGTGGTCGGCCACGGCGTCGGCCACGCCCTCGAACCCGGGGAACGAGTATATCAACGGCACGGTGGTGGTCATGGTGTGTCAGGATGTGGTGGCAGCACGGGTGAGTCACAAAGGGAGTCCCACGCAAGAAAGAAGCAGGGAGCCAGGCTCAATAAAGACAGGGTTGCAGCGAGTTTCACGCGGCAGAACGGGGTCGGCACAGGTCGGGAAAGTGCCACGGATGGAATGGGACGCAGCACTGGGATTGCAGCGCCGATATTACACCACTGGCGGTTCAGACAGCGGCAGGAACGGAAGTTGGAGCAAAAGCGGCTGGAATGCGACACCGGGCGGATTGAGGCGGCGGCACAGGCTTTTGGATGGGTACTCGATGCAGGCTAAACGCAATCCGGGGTGATGGAGTTGCAGTGGCTGGAATTGGTTCCGGGGAACAAGGAAGAGAAGTGGATGCGGTTATCGGAGCTCCTCGCATTTTTCTTTTTTCGGTGCCTCCTCTATTGACGTTGCGCGGGCGTGGCGCACGTGACCAGGTGGCTCCGGCGGGGTTTCGGGGCGGCCGCGGCGGTGGCGGAGGAGTTTAGGCGGTGGCGGTGGCGGCGGCTGTGTGCGGTGAAATCGGGCGCCCGTGTGCCTTTGACCTCCGGTCGAGATCCTGCCGTTCTGGCGGTGTGGTCCGATTCTACGGGTGCTTGGGGTTTCCTGCAGGACGACGGTCTCGACACCAAAACGGAAACTGCGGCAGCGACTGCGGGGCCGAGACCACTGCACCGGGCCCAGGGCAGTTGGGCATTCCACCCGTACCTCTGAGTCCTAGGAGGCGGCGGGTTGAGCCATTTGTATACGTGAGGGCACCGGGCGGTGTCGGAGCGGCCGCTTGTGCAAAAACCCCGCCCCGTAAAGTTTGGCGCAACCGGGCCTAAACCACGGACGGTAAAGCCACCCGTACCTCCGGACCCCAGGTCCCCCTCCCGTGCGGTTCTGCACCTCCACTACGACTCAGCTCCATCTACACTCTCCACTAGGCAACATGTCATATTTTCAGCTCGCGCAGGAGTTGCTCCGCGACTACTTTGCCCCCGCGGAAATCGACGTGGTATTTTCCAGCGAAAAGCACCTGCAGTGGGCCACAGCCGGTTACACAGTTTTGGTGACCGAGACATCTCCCACCACCACCGTAATCAACCTTCTGCGCGGAAGCGACGCCACCGCCATTCCCATCAATTGGGCCGAGTGGAATCTTGCGGAAACCAAACGCACCGAGGCGCTCCAGCGCAGGTTCGACCTGTTGCTCAACCTGAAGGTGACGCCGGCAGAGCCCCCAGCACGGCCCAACGAAACCCGAACCCACCCATCACGCCAACCAGCATCCGAGCCAATCCCACAACTTGGCAGTCCGGAGCTATGCCTACCACGCACCTATCCCAGCACCGAAACAAGACGGCCCGCAGACATGCCCGACTTTGACGACGAGTACGAAATCAACCGAAGAAACGCCCCTGTGCATCCAGAGGTTTCTGTGGGTGACCGCGACCGTAATCCAGCTGGAGTGGGCCAGTACCCCGAAATGCGACCATATATCGATCCGTTGGCCGACGGGCCTCGCGGAGGAATGTACGTTGGGCCCAACGACCCCATGTTTGGCCAGAGGGGAGGAAATACCTCCAGGCGGGGTGTTCCTCCAGGAGCCCGTTTTGACGATCCATACGGAGAAGACAATTTGCAGGATATGGGCATGGGATTACCGGGAAACCTTCGGGGACCACGGCCCGGTGTTGGTGGCCCCGGTGTTGGTGGCTCTGGAGTTGGTGGATCTGGGTTCGGTGGATCTGGGTTCGGTGGATCTGGGATTGGTGGCTCTGGGTTCGGTGGGCCAGGGTTTTTCTAGCAATATTAATTGAACAGTCGTGTGTTGACAGCAACACAGTAGGACTAGACCACGCGGTCGTAGGTTTCACCGTCGACATATTGCCCCCGCATGGAGTTGCGCACGTTCTTGGAAAAAGTGGGCTTGCTCCGTACCAACACGTTGGCGGCCTGCTTATTCAACGGATCGTTGGGGTTAGGCTCCAAGAAGAGAAAGTTCAAGCCGAGAAGTACAGAGTTGAGGGACAACACCGGCGACCAGTCCTCGCGCAAGATATTGAGGCAAACATTGCCCTCCAAGTCGATGTTTGGGTGGTAAATCTTTTGGGCGCACTTGATCCGGGGCGGGTCGATAGGGAAGTTCTCGGAAATCTCCACCGAGAACGAGAAGGCCCCCAGCAGGTAGTAACCGTCAACGGGGCGGATGACAATGTCGAAGTGAAACAAGTCGGCCGGGTTGGGGAACGCGATCTTGATCGAGGTTGGAAGCTCGAGTTCCGTGATGTCCTTTTGGAGACGGATGTGTGCCGCCGAGACCTTGGAGTGGGTTGCGGGAGCAGCAGCCAGCGACTGCTTTTGTTTCTGGAGCTGTCTGATTTTGAGCTGGGGTTAGTTTGACCGGGGAAACAGGGAGCCGGGGCGCGACATACCATTGGTGACGAGGGTGTTACTGGAGAGTGGAGAAGAAAAGAGTAGGAACAGGATCAGACGACAGCAAGAGCGCGCTCCAACGCCGCGCGCACTGCGGGCGGGGCGGACGCCATTGCGGTGCGAAAAACGGCGCGGGCTGCGTCAGGCGCCACGGCACCGAGGGTGCAGTATGGCGTGGGTACCGCGCACTGGGCGGCGGCAAGCCACTGGAGGTCCGCCGTGACGTCCGTAAGGTGAGACGGGAGCCAATCTTTTCCTGTCGCTGGGACTTCAGCAATGGAGGTGCTTGGGTCTGGGGTGTCGCCTAAATCGGCGTCGCCGGCGCGGAGATGGACCGACGCCGCGCGAGTGCGGAGGTAGAGGCGCACCAAGTAGCACGGCGGGGGCGAGAGCGCCTGGGCAAACGCGGCCCATGCCGACAGGTCGCGCCAGTTGGCGCGGCAGTGCGCGCGCAAGAGTGCGAGTGCGGGCGCGACGTCGAGGCGGGAAGTGCGCGCGGCGCACAACAACCAGTGGGCGGTGAATGCCGCGTGATAGTTCGCTTGGTGGAGTTCCATGGACCGGAGCACGTGGCGGAAAAACTGGAGGAGTAGCGTGGGCGACACGAGACGGGCCGCCGCGAGCTTGCGGAGCCACGCCCAAAGCAGCGGGCTTTTGTTCACCCGCGGGAGGCGCGAAGTGGCCAACATGGTGCAGAACACGAGCGAGCGCGCGGCGGCGTCACTGGTGCGACTGCGCATGAGTTTCCGCACAACGTGCTCGTGCAATCGCCACGCCGTCAGATGCTCATTGGTGGTGGCAAGAACCGCGAGCGTGGCCAATAACAACTGCTCGAGATCGTCGTGGTCGTCGGGAGCATGCCACCCCCGGGCGGCGAGAAGGTGATGGCCCTCGGCGAAGAGCGCCATATACATCTTCTTGGGGATTCCGATCTGGAGCGTGTCGGTCTCGGGATCCAGCGCCACCACGAGTTCCGCAACCGGGGCAATTTGTAGGGTAGTAAATGTCTGAGGTGATTGCTCCACATGCAGAAGTAACTGAGCCACCAACATTGGGACTAACGGTGCGAGGTTTGGCGGAGGCAGTAGGTGGTGGGGCAGCGAGAGGTTTGGGTGTAGCGCCCGCGGCACAACCGCATCGCGACATCGCGACATTCAACCACATGCTCTTTCACCGGCGAGAAACCGCGGCCTCGGCGGATACAGGCGACTTTATATATTCGCAGGCAAAGCTTGCCGCCTTGGGAATCCCCACCACTTTTTTGTCTGACGCCAACCTTTCAGGGGAAACCACTCGTTCCGCATCGGGGTCCGATGGAGCGTTCACCATTGTGACTAGTGCCAGCAGTACAGATCAGGGAGGCGTGACAGAAGGGGTGAGAGGCGTGACAGAAGGTGAAAGAGGCGTGACAGAAGGTGCAAGAGAAGGGGTGACAGAAGTGACAGGAGTGACAGAAGTGACAGGAGTCAGAGAAAGTGGTCTCAATGGCGCGAAAACTGGTGATGGTATTTACAACCACAAACCCGCGGGGGGAAATGGTGCGCATGTTGCAACTGGCAGCTCTGTCCATGCCGATACCATGGAGGTCGCAAATACCACCGGCGGGTGGAAACTCCGCACCGTGCTCGCGGGCGCGCACGCCGGCTGGGTCCGCGCCCTCGCCGTGGACCACTCCAATGCGTGGTTTGCATCCGGCCTGGCGGACGCCTCCATCAAACTCTGGGACCTCGCCAGCGGGCGCCTCCGCGCGTCTATCGCGGGCCACATCTTGGCCGTGCGTACGCTTACCGTGTCCCGCCGCTACGCCTACATGTTTTCTGGGGGCGAGGACAAAACCGTGCGTTGCTGGGACTTGGAGCGCACCGGCGCGGCCGCTGGGTGCCAGGTGCGCACCTACCACGGACATGTGGGCGGCGTGTTTGCCACCGCGCTCCACCCGGAACTCGACCTTCTCTTTTCCGCGGGGCGGGATGCGTCGGTGCGGGTGTGGGACATGCGCACCCGCGCGCCGGTGATGGTACTTTCGGGCCACCGCGGCGACGTGACCGCGCTCACCGCCCAAGTGGCCGACCCGCAGGTGTGCTCTGCCGGCATGGACGGCACGGTGCGGCTCTGGGACTTGCGCCGCCAGAAAACCCACTTGGCGTTGGCCCAGCACCGCAAGGGCGTGCGGCTGTTGGTGCAGCACCCGCACGAGCTGACGATGGCTTCTTCCGACGGCCCGGGGGTGCGCCAGTGGCTCCTTCCGGGCGGGGAGTTGCTTGCCAAGTTCGGCGACGACGGTGCCGTGGTGAACACCCTCGCGGTGAACCCGGCCACCAATGAGTTGTTTTCCGGACACGCAGACGGCGAAATGCGGTTCTACGATTACGAGTCGGGGCACCAGGTGGGGAAAATGACCACGCCGCCGGCCGCGGGCTCGGACCGCTCGGTGATCTACGCACTGGCGTTTGATATGCTGGGGCTGCGGTTGATAACAGCCGAGAGCGACAAGTCGGTGAAGATCTGGGAACCGGCGGGCCGGGTATAGCACACCGGGATAATTGCATATGTGGCCAATGAAACATCTGCCAACATGCGGCTGATCCTTGTAGTATTCAAACTTGGCCGACACCAGAGTCCATGTTTGGCGTTCACGGTATGATTTACGTTCGGCTCTCGTGAGTAAAGTAGTGGGCAACGGGCATCGTTTATTTGCTTCCTTGATTCATAATATATCCCCCCAGTATATCCACCCGGTGTTGGTATGTACGTCTAGAGCTTAGGATCGATGGTCTATTCACTATTTGGCTGCCATCTGGCCCATTTGTACAAGAACACAAATACCAACTATCCCAGTGAATCCACCCTTCGAATGCGTAACCTCCCGGGCCAGCTCCATCGAGTACCTGAATTCCACCTGGACATGGCTTGCGGTCATCCGTAATCACCAACCAAACCGCAACTGGTTCGCTGTGAACGACGGCGGCGTCCACTGGAGGTTATCTGCCTCCAACTCGTGCTTCTTCTTCTCCCGCACCTTTTTCGTCAACTTCTCGTACATCGCCATGATGTGGTCGGTGATGACAATGATGTGCTGGCCCTTGTGGTACTTGATAATCTGGAGCGTCAGCAAGGTGTGGAGAATATCGGTGGTGGTCATACATGTGATGGCAGAAATCTCTTCGATGGTGATTTCCGGAGCCCCGCCTGCCCGAGGAGGTGGCAGAACCGACTCGTCGTCGTGATGGGTGTTGTTCTTCCGGTAGAGGTGCGGGTTGCACCGTTCCACCAACAACTTGACCAAAACGTCGGTCCAGAACGCACGGTACAGTAGAAGTCCAAGATCCGAAAGCGGTTTCTCCGGCGACCCCACCTTGCCCTCGACCTTGGACAACATGTAGGAAAACTGGATGAGAAGCTTGCCGTAGCCCATTTTCTGGTAGCACGGAAGGGTCAAGATGCACGCCACGTTGTAGCCGTCGGCACTTTCCTTTTCCTTGGAGAAATAACCCACCACGTGATGCCCTTGTGGCGACGGCTTGGTCATGATGTAGAACAAGAACGGGTCCACATCGTAGTAGAGCGTCTTGTGGTCCAAAAAGAGCTTCGAAAGCAAACACAAGTTGCGGCACCACGTGCGCTGCTTGCGGCCATCGATTTCCCAAAAACTCACGCTTCCGTCGCGGTAAATCTCGTTGCCGGGCGGGTGCTTCATCGAGCATTTGGCCCGGTGCCGCTCAAACTGCTTTCTCAGCCCAAAGTACGAAAGCGTGAAGTCGCACACATAGATCTCGTCCTCCTCGGTGAGCTCCACCGGGTACGGGGAAAAGTACCACGGCTCGATGATGTGCTCGCCCAAAATGATCGCCGACAAGTTTCTGACCCGCGCCACTTCCGAATGGTTCTGGATCATGGATCCACTAGTCCGGAGCTTCTCGATCTCGTCTTCACGGCTGACCGCCTCGCCCTGCTTGAGGCCCTGCACATTCAAGTTGTCGAGATCCATTTCGTCCGTCTCCAACGGCGTGGACCCGCCCAGCTTGGAGGTTTTCCCCTTCAGCTTGCTGGTTTTCGTCTTGGGCGCTTTCTTTTCCTCGGGCTTCTCTTGGGGCAACGTCATGGGCCGCAGAAAGTCAACGCGGTCGGAAGTCACCCACTCGTCCAATCTCTTGTTGTAGTCCTGGTAGTGAACGTAGAACCGCTTCTGGCCCTTTTTGTAATGCATCTGAAGAATCTCCGCCACACGCGCCCCGTCCTCTTTGGAAACATACACTTTGCATCCGGCGACAATGTCGTCCACATCGAACTCCGACACGGTCAAGCTTTCTGCGATCTTGATCGGAGTGGTGGCGCCAGGCACGGGTGTCATATTGTGGATGGTGGTGGTAGATGTGATTTCGCGCGTGGTGATGGTGTATCCAGGCCCAGGAACTGGGATAAGAGAGATGACCGAAAGAGCCAAACAGGTTTGAGAGCAGGAAAGTTTGGAAGATTCTCCGGGTGGTTTGGATGATTTGGGTGGATTTTATGGTTCGGTTTGGATGGTTTGGGTGTTTTGGGCAGCGATTTAATTTTGGGTTAAGGTTTTGTTTTCTGGTTATTGTGGTTTGGTGCGACTGCAATGTCTAACGGTAAACCACGACGTTGCGGACATTTACGTGTTCTTCTGCATATTTTGGATTGGTTCCTTTTTTTATGCTCACTTTGTTTATGGATTGGCTTCTTACTGCGGTCCGATTTGCTTCTCAATGAGGTTCTTTCAATTTTTTGATAACACTAGCGGACCCGGCTCTGCGTCATTTGGGTGAGCGCTCGCACATCTTCTACGTCCCGTAGTATCTGGGATACATTCAACACTCATATATACAAGAAATCTAGCTGCGCCACTGCGCCACCTCCACACTTGGGCTCTCCATCGTGGTAGCGACCCCCAAGTATCCCACATTGGCCGAGCCAGCGTTAGCAATAAACTGCACCAACTTCAACCGCAACTCGTCTAAGCTGGCCATACGTTCTTCAATTGGAGCCAGGCTCTGGACGCGCACAAGCTCCGCCACATCAGTAACGAGGTTGCGCTCCAAACACGCAAGAACGAGTTCCTGGGTAGACAAGTTCCACAAGTTTCCGTCGCCGTTGAGCCCACTAAGATAGTAATTGTCCACACACAAGTAGTTGAAGTAGTCATGAAGCCGTTGGCGAAGCACGAGCTCGGGGTACACCCACAGCGGCAAATGGCGGGCCTTGAGGCGGAGCGTGGCCGCCATCACACGAACATGCGCAATTGGCAAGTTGAACGCGGTCTTTTGCGCATAGTCTTCCGCAGATTGTTCGGCACTCACAATCAGCCGGAGCTGATTGGCAGGCTCCGCACGCCACACCCGTGGGAGCAACAGCGGCAAGCAACAGGTCAGCGGCATGATCTCAGGAACCGCCCAGCAGATGAGCGGTGTCATCTCGCCAAAGAGAGTGGCAACGGCGGCAAAAAGAGGAAGCTTTGCTGTGTCAACAGGGGTACGGCGAAGCAATTGGAAATCACGGCGTGGCATTTGGAAAAGCCCTGTTCCCTCGTTGGATTCTCCATCCTTATCGACATCGTGGCGGATCACGTCTCCAGCTGGGGCCTGGCGCTGCACGCCATCCATATAGAGCGCCTGCGCCATCGCTCCAGAGAGAATACGGAACCGTGGAATAGAAATCGCGCCGTCGTTTCCCGTGCGGTCGAGCCATGGCCCGATCTTGTACTGGCGCCGGCGAAGGCGGCGAGCCTCCTTGGTGTTGGTCCACACCGCAGACATTCCATGTCTATAGAAACGAAGAAGCTGTTTTGCATATGCCATGGTTTGGGCCATGTGAAGCATTGGCGCCAGCCGCGGCTTTTCCTTCTTCACCTCGGCGTATAGTTGCTCGCGCGAGGAAATGTTCATGGGTAAAGTAGGAGGGCAGTTGATCTCCGCATCGGGAAACTTCCGCCAGAGAGCCGATAGGAGCGGAGAGGATTGGAGGCGACTAAGGAATGCCGCCTGCAGCGTGCCAAACGCGAAGTGAATTGGCGGCTTTGACATGAGGATGAGTAGGCGGTGGTGATGCGAGCCTGCAGAAACTGGGCTTCTGTTTTGTGCGAACATTTCCTTCATCTTGCAGCCACTAGCAAAAAGTTGGGGAAAGGCGGTTAGGTTGGGGAGTTAGTATTGGTTCCTGAAAAGAGATTTAATGGATGAAACGAGATATGAAGAACGTAGAAATCGATTTGATTTGACTGTAGTGAGCTTTGGCGTTCGTAGTTGGAGCAATTCATGAAAGTTAGAGCGGGAGAATCTTGGATTGCAAACCAAAGCGAAGAACGAAAGAAAGAAAGAAAGAAAGAAAGAAAGAAAGAAAGAAAGAAAGAAAGAAAGAAAGAAAGAAAGAAAGAAAGAAAGAAAGAAAGAAAGAAAGAAAGAAAAAAAGAAAGAAAGAAAGAAAGAAAGAAAGAAAGAAAGAAAGAAAGAAAGAAAGAAAGAAAGAAAGAAAGAAAGAAAGAAAGAAAGAAAGAAAGAAAGAAAGAGGATATAACGGAAATGACCGCTAGAAGTATGTTGATTCTTCCATCCGACCAAACGTAAAATCTTGTTATTCCAAAGAGAATCAGTATGTTCTTATTTACCTCTCACCTCACCTACAGACAGCCCAGTCGCACTCATAATTGCGATTCAACTGTATCTCTTTCTTTTCTGTTGTCACAATAAACTTTTGCCACAGGGACCCAACTTTTCCTGGTGCCATTTTTTGATGACTTTTTCAAGATTTTGAAACTATTGCGCCTCTCTTTTCATGCCTTACCCCTCCTTCAATGACGTTGCATGTCAAATAGTTTTTTTGGCTTCAACATTGCAGCCACAAAGACAACACCTGTACATCTCACATGGGGATATCGTCCTGACTCAAGCGGATTGGCGTTCAACCCCAATTGGCTTTATTTTCCCCCTTTAATCTTCGGTTACAGTATCCCCAATGAAGCCACAAAAACGTATACTTTCTCCTGAGGATGTTATCCTATGGCAACAATCAGAACTGCATGCCGAGCTTCTAACCTTTACTGAAAACCTCCAAAATGCGGTGGTAGGCGTTGCTAACGACGCCACTGTGACCATTTCCGCCCCTGTCGCATCCCTTGTTGCGGCTCTCGATCGGGTTGACGCGCTTATTGATGCTAATCCCGTTGTACATGACAAGGAAGTGTCCCGTTTTGGCAAACCGGAGTTCCGTGGCTTCTACGACGCGGTTCAGAGCGAGTCGGAGGCGTTAATGGCAACTATTGCTCCAGAAAATGCAGAAGAGCTTGCCGTATACTTTTCGGAGGCCTGGGGTGACCGTAGTCGTATCGACTACGGTCTGGGCCACGAACTCAATCTCCTATGTGTGTTTTTCTGTCTTGACAAGTTGCATGTGATTACCGATATTGACTACGCTGCAGTGGTGGTTAAAGTGTTTGTCAAGTACATGGCAGTGATGCGCCGCCTCCAGAAAACTTACTGGCTTGAACCGGCCGGGTCTCACGGTGTGTGGGGTCTCGATGACTACCACTTTCTCCCGTTTCTTTTTGGTGCGGCTCAGTTGGCGCCGCATCCTCACATGAAGCCAAAGCTGGTCCACAATAGGGAATTGGTGCTGACCTATTGGCACCAGTACATGTATTTGGAGTGTATCCATTTTATCAACCTGATAAAGACTGTGCCGGGGAAGGATGACCCTAGCCTCAGGTGGCATTCGCCCATGCTAGACGACATTCTGGCGGCTAAGTCCTGGATCAAGATAAAGGACGGGATGCTCAAAATGTATGAGGCTGAGGTACTTTCCAAATTGCCCATCATGCAGCACTTGATGTTTGGCTCGCTTCTTGTTGCGCCCGAGGGCGTAGGGAAACATGCACCCAAGGAGTCCGAGTGCGGACATGTCCATGTAGTTAACACATGGGGTGACTGTTGTGGCATCAAGGTGCCGCTGGCAGTGGCTGCTTCGATGTCTCGGCCCATGCCTTTCGACTGAGCGAGCAATTCGTGACCTGGGTGAATGATGAATCGCCGATGTTTGGCAGGTATAGGTATAATAAAATGGATTTAGGTAACATCTCCACCCGAATATGTGTACTGGGATATAACTATGGGTATTAGTGTCTATTGTATGCATTGCAGAGTATACGATGTGTATAAATTGTTCGTGGAAGAGTGCCACGGCTAAGACTATCTTCGAACCGGGGTCTGGAATGCCATGATGCTCTCTGGGTTTATGGACCCGTGAACGTCATGTTCGGATAATAAGGAGCTGGATATCTGTCTCTGCACCATATTGGTTCCTTAGTGCAACTTGCTGGAGTGACGATCTGCTAATCTGATAATTTGTCCTGTAGTCCAGTTAATTGCTGATCTGAGCGCCCATTGGCCTGCTTATTGCTGATAGCCGATTGGCCTGGTTATTACTGATCTGAAAGCCCGACTATCGTTGATCTAATAGTCCACTGGCCTTCTGGCCATCTAACACTCCATATTTTCATATTTTGGGAAGCCATTTCTCCGGTGGCAGACTCCTTACTCCGTGTAGCCAATATCTGTGGCAATAAGCACATTCCGAGGAATCTGGCCGGGGAACGGCAACAACAACGACATACGCTGCTTTGTGTCATCTACCGACGACACGTGCGCATACCCGAGCACACTGCTATTCAACAACGCCTGGGGGTCGATTTTCGCCAGCGCCGGAACTTGGGTAATGGCCACGACGGAATTCTCCAAGTTGGAGCTGGTGGGTTCGTCGAGGCGCACGAAAAACTTGTCCAACGACACTTCTTCCGTTTTGGCACCCTCTTCAGCGGTGTACGAATCTCCCGAGGGCAAAAACGCCATTTGCGATGTGTACTCCAGAAGACGGACTGCCTTGTACACCACAAAGCTCTTAATATCCACATCGGTCTTATAAGGGGACAATCGGGTGCGGAACCCACCATTGAAGTACTCCTTGATCAGGTCTTCTTGCAATTTGCGCATGAACGAGTCATCGACCTCGGCCACACCGCCGGCCTTGGCCAACTTGACAATGTCCAACGAGTTCAGGTCGATTTTCGCCTGGAATTTGCGGCGGAGATCCACCGCGAGCCTGTCTCCGCCAACCGCCACAATGACGTCCACGGAAAACGCCAGAACAAGCGTTTCCACGAGTGCCACGTCCTTCATGGTCAAGGGTGGAGTGTCAATAATCACACCCGCAGATGCGATTTCGGCATTCTCGCCAATCCGTGCGTCGATAGTTGCCGCTAGCGCGCCGGCCTGCTGGGTGTAGAGCTCGGCGTTTTCGCCAATACTGTAGAATCCAAAGTTTTTCACCAATGGCTGCTTGGGGTTGTGGAACGTGGCCCCCAGCGTGGTCAGCTCGCCCCAGCCGTTCACCGCCTCCACATCGAGAAAATCGTTCATTGCCGTGGCCGTGAGCGACCCAGGCACCGAAAACACGCCCTGTTTGGGGTCCAAGTTGACCAAAAGCGGAGTCCGGTCCATTTTCGCCGCATACGCCGCGAGCACCTTCACTAATGTGGTTTTGCCGCACAAAAAACCCCCCAAAACCATGACCACCGGGCCGCGGGACTTTTCTGCCGCCGCCTGCTGCCGTTTCACTTCCAACGCAAAGTGGAGCCGCGTATACTGAGGCATGGCTGATTCGTCGCTCACATACTCGCTGATAACGTCGTCTTCGCTGGAAATGTTCACGTTCTCCTTGTTGGGCGAAGTCTCGTACTTCAACCGACATCCGCCCGGCAACGGGGCGTAGACCGCGTACTTGGCGCCAGTGAGACGAACTTCCACTTCGTTGGCAAGCTCGGTGCCGAAGATCTCGCCCACACCATCTACCACCTTAAGCTTCATCACCACCTTGAATGGGACTTCAAAGCGCCACTCGGCACATTCCGCAAGCAGGATTTCGCCGGTCTGGTGTTCGGTTTCTGAAAAGGTGAGAGACATGAGGTTGGAATTGTTCGCGCGCGCAGTGTTTTATGGAGTCCTGGGATGGAGTCAGAGAGTGGAGTATGTATTTAGAGAGATTCTGAAACGGTCTTTTAGGACATCGGGAGGGTGATATCCGCGACAAGCTGAAATAAACGAATTTGGGGAAATCCTCTGTTTCACAATCATTGGGGCTATATCCGTCACGGCCGCCTCTGCAGTACCTGTATCAACTGCGATTGCATTCAACCGGTTTTATTGTCCATGTGGTGGCACTGGCACTGTTTGGGGCCGAAGATCTGGAGAGGGACGACGTCATCCACAAACCCAATCGGGCCGTGACTGGACGTCGTCCACAAAACCGGATCCTACACCCGTACATCTGCGTAACAAAACACCCATACACCTTTGACAAAACATCCGTACCGCCTCAGACTTAAGCCGCGGCCCGCGGCTGCAACCGCTGCAACCGCCGCAACTGACCCTGGTGCGGCACCCTCCTACAACAAATAACCTAATTGTTTTATTGGATTTCCGATCCTGCGGTCAATCAAGTAGACTATAAAGCTCTAAAAAAACGCAAGCCCCCTTGACTGGAAACCCCTATGTTCGGTGCTTAATTAAACCTGGGAAAAGTCAATCTTCTTTGGTTTGAACTGCTTTTGTTCCTCTGTAAGTGCCTCCACCTTCCGTTCACCGGTACGGTGGTTAATGAGCTCCATGTGAGTAGAATAGTCCACCTGGGGCTTGCCAAATGGGTTGGATGTTTTCTTCTTTGGCACATACGAAGCCAGAAACGGGTTCTGGAGCGCCTTGGGCGCCGTCTCCGTGTCCGACTCGTCGTCCGAGAAAAACCCAGTGTTGAAGGATTTTCCATGCCACTGCTCCACTTTCTCATCCGTGATGAGTTGGCGGCCAGGAGTCTCGGTGACGGCAGGCTTTAGGGTTCTGGTATTCCGCTTCTTGGTGGGGCTGGCTAGAAGCTCCAGTTCGAACAAATCCTCCTCAAAATCCAAATTGCTGTGTATCAGACTCAATTGGTCAAAATCAAGCGCTCCCCGAAGATGTTTGGGTGCAGCCAGCTTGCGGCCACTACCTGCCATAGCGTGGTTTGGTAAAAGTGGACCCATATAGTCTTGCAGAGCAAACAACTCCTCCACAATCAATTTGCGGCGCCTGCGGGGCGATTTCTGTGGCGTGAAGTCTGGGGTGGGTGGTAGGAGCAGCAGCAGCAACAGCGCTTGGCCGTGCAGAGGGGTGGTGAGCTTGGTGTCGTGCATCCGTTTTGGGGTTTTTGGGGTTTGGAAGGGAAGTTGGAATACCGGCACCAGCTTAAGGTTTTTGGTCTTTGAGGCGCTGCGGGGCGGCGTATGAGGAACAGTGAAATCCAGCATTGGTCAGAAGTTTCAGTAGAGATCAAGCAAAATGCGTAGGGGTCAATAAATGGTGATAATAGCGGCAGTGGTAGTGGTAGTGGTAGTAATGATCGTAATGGTGGTAGTGATTGCAGTAGTAACGGCAGTGATGTTTCCTTGTTCTTCAAAACGATCAAATAAAATGAATTATTATCTGTTGGTGGCCGAAATGAATCGTTAACAGCAGAAAGGCAAAAGTCTAAAAGAATAGTGATGAGGGTGGCTGGCTGACGCAAGCAGTGGAAAAAACAGGAATACGCGTGCGACGCGTGTGTTCCATTCCAATTGTACTTTCACTGTAATTTGACCAAAGTCAAGAGAAAACCTTATTTAGAGATAAATATATAGAAAACCACGAGCTCGAACAGACACTACATCAGTGACAGTGGATTGCGACTGAACGTAAAAAAAGCTCATGGCTGGTGTGTTTGGAATGATTGGTTGGAGCGATAAGGATTGCATGCGATAAGGACCTCCATGGGAGAACAGATCCATTGAGCCATTCACACCATGAAATAAACAAGGTCAAAACCCAGTGAATCTTATTATCAGAAAATTTTCGTATAGACTTGGGACCATTTAGAGCCACCAAACCTTGTAGATTGCCCCAGACCATTCACACGGTAGATCACCATGATAGATACCATACTTGGCCAGGGCCGTACGACATTTCCGCAAATCACCAATTTCACCCCGATTCACGAGACCCCGGCCCACCAGCTCAACTTGTTTTCGGAAAGACCGACGGCACTTTCTGGAGCGGCTTGATATTTGTTTTTTCCAGAAATTATTAAACACCCTCGGCAAACCCCGAGAACCAGATCTCTACTGAATCCGGTACTGGATTCGACCTACGCGACCACTGGGACCCACACACATTGACACATGTGTCGCGTCACCTCGCCTAAACAGGCAAGGCTATTAACCGAAAGCGAAAACGGACCATGAAACGCCTAAACGGGTGGCGCGAGGACCCTAAACAGCAAAACCTCTGACAGAGAACCCTAAACTAGCAAATCCGGCCATATCCAAACCACCACACCCCCTCCACACCGTACACAGTAGATAACTATGGCCAAACCCTTCCTCTCCGCCCCAATGGCATGTCGTATGTATTTCTGCACTGGGGCCCTGGCGCACGCAACGGACAAATGTCGCGGGACCCGCGCGACAACGCGGAAAAAATGTCGGCCGCCCTCAGCAAACCAACTATCCACAAAAAAAAAAGCGCTCCACCACTTCGTCTTTTCTGTGGTATTCCCCCGTCTCTGCCCACACCACACCCAGCTAGGTTGCACAGGCTCGCATTCCAGTTACTACTGACTCCAAATATTCCTGCACCGACGTTTGTGTCCTCGTCTTTTGATTGTGCTCCGTTTTCTCGTTGGTTGTTTTCGTCACCATTAGTCGTCTACTCAACATCCCCGCCGCTCGTTCACCATCTCCATTGGCGCCGACGATTTCTCTCCCTTGAACTGTCGTGTTTCCTTCCGCTAGTGTATCTCCGCAATGGGTCTTCTCTCCCTATTCTGCTGCGTTGATGCCAAAGACGACTCTGACGACAAGTATCACCGTCAACCGACAAAAAGGCAGCCTGCGACGCTGCAAAAAACGCACTCGCGTGGTGCTTCCGCCGCTGCCTCCGACAAAGACGCCCACAAGCCCGCAGCCGCGCCATCGCTGCCCTCCAAGCCGCAACCCGCCGCTCCGACCAAGTCCAAGAAGGAATTGATGGACGACGACCACTCCGTCAACGAAACTGAAACCATCACTAATACCAACGAAGAGTCCACCACGACCCCCATACTTGCAGAAGACGAGACCAAGCCTCTGGACGCGCCCCTTGTGGAAGACGAGGAAGGTAACGCTTCCGATGAATCCCACTTGGGCGACAGCATGGACGACGAGTCGTTTGACTTGTCCAAGATCCAGGAGGGCCAGTCGTTCGATCCTGAAACCGGCGCTCTCTTGGGAAAGAAGGATATCAAGCGCTTTGGCAACAAGAAATGTCTCATTTTGGACTTGGACGAGACGCTTGTGCACTCATCGTTCAAGTACTTGCGTACCGCCGACTTTGTTATTCCCGTGGAGATTGACAACCAGGTACACCACGTGTACGTGATCAAGCGGCCTGGCGTCGACGAGTTTTTGCAACAAGTGGGCAAGTGGTTCGAGGTGGTTGTGTTCACCGCGTCGGTGGCCAAGTATGGCGACCCGTTGTTGGACAAGTTGGACGTCACCCAGTCGGTGCACCACCGGCTCTTCCGTGACTCGTGCTACAGTCATCAAGGAAATTTTATCAAGAACTTGTCGCAGATTGGACGGCCATTGAGCGACTCCATCATCATTGACAACTCACCTGCATCGTATATCTTCCACCCTCAACACTCGGTGCCAATTTCCAGTTGGTTCAGTGATACACACGACAATGAGTTGTTGGACTTACTCCCATTTTTGGAGGACCTCTCCAAGCAGAACGTTGACGACGTTGGATTGGTGCTTGACATGTCCATTTAATCGGAGGGATGCATAAGCAGGACTTATGTGGGGACGAAGGACGGTGTACTACACACGACATCACAATAAAATCGCACACGGGAAGACCAAGGGCAGCCAAACCAAAAGCAAAAAAAGAAAACCACATGCCAAAAAAGAAAAAAAAAACGACAAAAAACTCGAAAAGAAGCGTGATGCTTCGACCAGCTCTTGGCCTTCTTGGGTCTCCATTCTGTTTTGTATTACTATTGTCCTAATAGAAAGTTGCTAGATGACAACACCTAATATAATTTATCATAATGCCCTGTGTAGACTGGGAAGTTTGGGATATCAACCGGCGGATCTTCTATAAGGAGGTGACATTTATCAAGATGAACTTTGGCTACAGCCTTAGATTCCTATTTGTGGCGTCAAAATGTTCTCGCATCTTTTCATGCTGTTGGGGTGGAAGTCTGCCTCAATTGCCTGGTTTGTATCGTTGTTTCCTCGCACTGGAACAATAAATAAAAGATCGAAGTAGCCACAAAACCAACATTGAATAACCATTATCCTGAATAGTTACGAAAATTCCCTGAATATTTAATCCCTCGTATACCGACAATCTTTGAAATACACGTGTACATTTCCATCTTCCTGGCTCACTAATTTCCATCTTCCTGGCTCTACTCACTGCGCGAATCTTTCCACAGATTCCGCCCATACTCACAAACCCCAGCACCCATAACAGCGCCAATTCAATGTAATACAATCTAATCCTCGGACTACCAGACGGCCTTTTCGCCTTTTAAAAATTCTCCAACCCAAATCGCCTATCGTGTATACCCCCATGCGTATATCCCCCCACTCATCCCAGTCGCACCCATCCCGGTGGTGCACAGTGCGCAAAATTATCTCATCACTCTTTTCTTCATCTACCTACTACTCCCCACCACATGAAGGTCAAGACCATTTCCAGATCCGCCGACACTTATGTGCCGGCGAGAAACACCCAGGAATCGGCACTTCCTCGTAACTTGGACCCCGCGCTCCATCCGTTCGAGCGGGCCAGAGAATACACCAGAGCGGTAACCGCCACAAAGCTTGAACGGATGTTTGCCCGCCCGTTTGTGGGTCAGCTCGGCGACGGCCACCGTGACGGCGTGTACTGCATTGCGCGTAACTTCAAGACCACCAACCAGATTGCCTCCGGCTCCGGCGACGGTGTGGTGAAGTACTGGAACATGACTTCACGCCAAGAGGCGCTCAGCTTCAAGGCCCACTACGGCATGGTCACGGGGCTCGCAGTGACGCCGCGGCGCGGGTTGCTCACGTGTGGTGACGACAAGGCCATCAAGTTGTGGTCGTTGGAGTGCAGCGACTTTGGCGACGAGGTGGATGACTTGGATGTGTACAAGAACAACCGCAGCGGCGGCAGCAGCACGTCCGGCGGGTTGCTCAAGACGTTTGGCGGCGAGCACGCGTTCAAAGGGTTGGACCACCACTTTGAAGACGACGTGTTTGTCACCGGTGGTGCGGCGATCCAGCTCTGGAACATGAGCCGGTCCAACTACGTGTCCAACTTGTCGTGGGGCGCGGACAACGTCAGCAGCGTCAAGTTCAACAAGACCGAGACCAACGTGTTGGCGTCGTGTGGCTCCGACAACTCCATTGTGTTGTACGATATCCGTACCAACTCGCCGGTGCAGAAGGTGGTGACGAGTTTCCGGGCCAACGCGGTGTCTTGGAACCCGATGGAGGCGTATCACTTTGCCTCGGGCCACGAAGACCACAACGCGTACTTGTGGGACATGCGTGACTTGACCAAGTCCATCAACGTGTACAAGGACCACGTCAGTGCCGTGACTGACTTGGACTTTTCCCCTACGGGCCAGGAGCTTGTCACCGGGTCGTACGACAAGACCATCCGCATCTACCGCGCCCGCGACGGCCACTCGCGTGACGTGTACCACACCAAGAGAATGCAGCACGTGTTCAGCGTCTGTTTCACCACTGACCTGCGGTACATTCTCTCCGGGTCGGACGACGCCAACATCCGGGTGTGGCGTGCCAACGCGTCGGAGCGGTCGGGCGTGCAGTCGTCCCGCGAGCGGGCCAAGCTCAACTACGACAAGAAGTTGAAGGACCGGTACAAGTACATGCCGGAGATCAGACGTATTTCTCGCCACCGTCACTTGCCGGGTGTGGTGAAGAAGGCACAGCAGATCAAGACGGTGGAGCTTCAGTCGTTGAAGCGCCGCGAGGAGAACGACAGACAGCACAGCAAAGAGGGAAGCAAGCCGCGGGTTCCCGAAAGACAGAAGCACATCCGCGGCACGGCTATCAAGGAAGACTAGAACGGATACTAGAATACAAGGTACGAGAAGAGGGTGTAGAGGCGCAGGGGCGTAGAGGCGTAGAGGGCGCAGAGCGTGTGGTGGAGATTATATAAAAGTAAGATGGGACTAGCTATGACAACTTCACTAAAGCCTCACGGCTATGTGTGAATTGAGGACCATTAAGTTAATCGTAGTGGGAATCAAGTGTCGATAGTACAAATGGTAGACGGACATCGAGAGTAGGCATCAGGAACTAAAGATGAGCGGTAGAGGTCAGATAGATTTAGTTTAAGCTCGAGTATGGTTTTGAACGATATAGCGAGTATATTGATGATAGCGAGTGTTCACGTCGTAATCGCGAGTATATGGATGCAAGTTATATCAATAGATCGACGCACGGTATATCGAGTATATTGACTACTAATAGCGAGTACATGACCACGTCGAATAAACTGAAGCACATTCTATTGACGTAGGTTACCTCCGTACGTTACACCCAATATACGGATACGATCAACGTAAGAATCAATATTTTGTTATATCGAATTTACAACAAGTCAACACCCCATCTCATGACCAGAGCTTCTCACGCTGTGTGCGCAATGTCTCCCATCGAACATTGCTGCGCAACCCGGTGGAATGGCACCTAGTCCGAGACAGAAACTTCGAATTGAAAATACGCTGACAAAAAACGCTAAACAAAAAAAAAACACCTAAACACAACGCCTAAACCGCCCGCAAACCTGTCCTGGTGGAATTCCCCCACCCTGTTCCATGGAGACGTCAACCATGCGCATAGGCGGTTTCCCCGCGGAAACGCCGGTACGGCATATAACCGGCACCCTGTTGCACCCTAACCGGGCGGAACCGTCCGGGATGGCCGCAGGAGCAGCAACGACCGCCCTGTCGACCCCGCCACGCACACGGACCCATTACAGCCATGCCGAGGCCGCGCGGAGGCCGCTGAGGGGCCCGCCGTTGGGCCGGGCCACAACAGCCAATAGGCCCGCGCCGCGCAAAACACCCGTGCCTCCTGTGCATCTATAGAGTATGGGTGTCACTGGATTCACGGAACCCACGGCACACCACCAAACCCCAGTGAGCCGTTCTCCATCTGCGTTTGCGTATCATTTTGGGCCACATTCCCACCCGTTCAGACCTGTACCAAACACGAGCCGCCTGACGCCCAGCGAAAAACCCGCCCACAACCGCCAGACGGAAAACCGCCAGAGAACAAACCTCACCACCCCTGCGGAGAAAAGCGCCGAGTGACACAGCAGAAGTGATTCCGAAACTCGCCACGCCCAAGACTTTGCCAAAGCACCGGCCCAAGCATCCGCCCAAGCATTCGTTGACTAGTTTCACCTAGTTCCACCTACTTCACCACCGCCACCGCAAGTTTACCGCTACTTCACCGCCATGCCCGACAGACACAAAATCAAGCTCTTCCACCACTTCAAGCAGGCGCTGCCCGGCGAGCCCGACTCGCCCACGCCCCGAAAGTTCCTCGGGTTTCACATTGGCAAACACGACTCCCAGGACTCGCTCAACTCCCCCACCTTGACCAACCTGTCAGACCATCAGGACGCGCCGCCCATCGCGTCGCCGCCCATGAACATCCACTCGCCGGGCATCCACCACCAGCCCGTGCTGCGGCTCCAGTCCAGCGACGAGCACGTGCCCGTCAACAAGAGCCATTCCATGGGCGAGCTCAAGCGGCTCTTCAAGCCTACGCGCCGCAACTCCAAGACCCCGACGCCGGGCACCGGCGCCGCGTCCGCCGTGCCGCCCGAGCTGTCGCGCGAGCAGCTGCTGACGTCGCTCGCCACCCTCATCAACCAGACGTCGCTGCAACTCCTACACCAGCACACGCAGCGGCTGGAGGACCCGCACCACGAGCCGTTCACGCACGACGAGTCGCCGCTCGTGAAGAAGTATGGCAAGGTGCAGAAGGAGCTTGGCTCGGGCGCCGGCGGCTCGGTGCGGTTGATCATCCGGCCGTCGGACGGCAAGACGTTTGCCGTCAAGGAGTTCCGCCCCCGCCGCACCACAGAGCTGTTCAAGGACTACACCCGCAAGTGCACGGCGGAGTACTGCATCGGCCTGACGTTGACCCACCCCAACATCATCCACACCATCGACATTCTCCACGAGAACAACCGGTACTACGAGATCATGGAGTATGCGCCCATCGACTTCTTCGCCGTGGTGATGAGCGGCGCCATGTCGCGCCACGAGATCAACTGCTGCATGAAGCAGATCCTCGAGGGAGTGCAGTACTTGCACAACCTCGGTCTCGCCCACCGCGACTTGAAGCTAGATAACTGCGTGCTCACCACCGACGGCATCCTCAAGATCATCGACTTTGGCTCCGCGGTGATCTTCCGCTACCCCTATGACCAGTACGGCCTGCAGCAGGCGCAGATCCACCACTGCCACGGCGTGGTGGGCTCGGACCCGTACCTCGCACCCGAGGTGCTCACCCACCTGAACTCCTACAACCCGCAGCCGGTGGACTTGTGGTCCGTTGCCATCATCTACTGCTGCATGACGTTGAAGCGGTTCCCGTGGAAAATCCCCAACCCGGAAAAGGACAACAGCTTCAAGTTGTATGCCATGCCCGACGACAACTGGCACGACTACCGTTTGTCCAACGAGTGCCACAAACTCTTGTTGAAGCAGCGCCAGTTGAAGAACATGGTGGTGCGCCTGAACAAGAAGAAGAAGTTGCAGTCCGCCGCTGCCGCGTCCGACACCCCGGACGCCACCACGGATACGACCCCGCCCGACGACATCGACGACAAATTGCAGGCAATGGCCGGTGTGGAGGTGCTCAGCGTCGACCACACCGCCAAGATCAAGGCGGAGTTGGCCGAGATCGACGCCCGGCTCGAGGAGTACGAGAAGATCAAGGCGGAAAGAAAAGCGCAGTTTACGCAGGTGCTGCCCGCCACGCCGCCGCCCAAGAGCGACGACGAGCACAAGGACGGCGACGAGAAAGCGGACAAGCGCAGCCGCACCCACCACAAGCAGATCCAGGGACCGTACCGGTTGATGCGGTTGTTGCCGCATGCGTCGCGGCCCATCATTCTGAAGATGCTTCTGATTGATCCGGCACGGCGGGCGTCCATGTCAGAGATTATGGCGGACGAGTGGATCCAAAGCATCCAATGCTGTACGTTGAAGCGTGCCGACGGGCAAACCATCGAGGACGACGATGATGTGGAGTTGGTGCGGGGCACACCGGCACATGACCATACTGTGGTGAAAGAGGAATAGTTAGCATAATGAACAAGGTTGTGAGAGAATGTAGGTAGGGAGGGAGAGAGAGAGAGAGAGAGAGAGAGAGAGAGAGAGAGAGAGAGAGAGAGAGAGAGAGAGAGAGAGAGAATAGAAAAAGCAAGAAACCCCAGTTTCAAATAGCAAAAACCAATCCAATGTCTTTCATGGCATTTTCAGTCGTTCTTGTCACCCTGCGTATCACCATATCCTGGAGTGCGGAGTGCACAATCGGCTCCAGTGTTATCTCCTCCACTCAAACCACCCATGGCTCCACCACACCCCCCACTCAACCCCACGCGGTTAAAAACCACGTTGAAAATGGCAGTTTCTAAACTAAAGTTCCTCCAGGAGAAAAAAACCGCCATCTCCAAACAGCAGCGGCGCCAGTTGGCCGATCTTCTCTCTGCGGGAAAAGAACTGAGTGCCAAGATCCGCGTGGAGAACATCATCCGCGACGACATCTACATCGAGCTTCTCGAGTACTGCGAGCTTTACTGTGAGTTGCTTTCGGCCCGTGTGCTGCTCGTTTTGGATCTCCAGCGCCCGTTGGATGCGGGGTTGAAAGATGCGGTGCTGCTGGTGGTGTACGCGGCCCACTACACGGAAATCAAGGAGATGTCGACGTTGAGCGATATGTTGCGCATTCGCTACGGCCCGGAGTTTGTAGCGAAGGTTACGGAAAATGTGGATGACTACGTCCCCAAGAAAATTGTGTCTCGGTGTGCGATTGAGCCTCCGGCCGAAGCATTGGTGGATCTCTACTTGGTGGAGATTGCAAGAGCATACGGCGCACCTTACTCGGGGTTGGAAGTTGAGGACGATGACAACGAAGATGACGATGATGCGGGAGCAAAAGAAAACCCGGAGTTGCAACCGGAGGCGGTCGCAGAACTTGCGGACAAGCCTAGTGTAGCGAAAACCACGCCCCGGGCCAAACCCACCCTGGACTTTGATGACTTAAAGGCACGATTTGCCGCGTTGAAGCGATGAAAAGTCGGACGTTCAACCGTGATAACTTTGTAATCTGGCTTGCGGTAGACTGCTTGGCCACGTCTGTAAGAACCAATAGACAATAAAACCTATTTGATTCACGTAAATGTGGCCAAAGATAGATTTCCTTTCGATCATGACACAATTTCTTCAGGTTGGGTTTTCTTCACCCAACCTCAATTAAACTTCAGCATACATCTGCAAGCAATCATACACAGACGTAGTCTCCAAGTCAATAATTTCTCGAAGTAATTAGTGACAAAGACCAAACGACATTAGCCCCATACCATGCATCAGAGGCAGGTTTCCAGCAAAATGTATTGCGGGTACTTTTCTTGTGAACTCGTATTCATTTGGCCCGGACTGAAATTTGCATCCGCAGTCGAAATCGGCCAAGATGGCAAATTCGAGACTTAGACAATTTTTCCCATACCAGATGCTCATTTGATTCAACCGGTGTGTATGAATGTGAAGAGACTCATTGTCTAGCAATATTGTGTATTCGTTGTATCTCTTCCATGCCTCCAATCTCCAGCGAATGTGTGACTGTGTTCTTAAGGGCGATTAGAAGCGCATGTTTCGAGAATAACAATCCAACCACTTCTATTGGAGTAATGGGATATTAACAGAATTAATAAATGATTTTTCCCGGTAAGCCGCAAATGGGATCTGGGTTGGAACGCGCTCATCAGCATGGAGAGTGCGTTTGCTTAATGCATAGAAGCGCCTGTGGTGCCCGGAGAACCTTCAATTGCGGCTCATATAGTTCACATCTGGACCGTTTTTGCAACCCTCCACAAATAAAGTATAAAACGCAAGTTAGCCCAACAAGCCAAAACTTTAATTGCCAATACAAATAGCCACTGTTTTAGTTTCCGGTGTTTATGGGTTGATTGCTGCACAAGTGAAGGGTTTCGTAGACATTTAGGATGTTCAACCATTCAATTTTTTTTTTTTTTTTTTTTTTTTTTTTTGGCGATTCTATTTTGTATCCTCTCCAATTTTCATTAGTTCACTTTCATTTCACTATCCAGAGGTAAAATCAAAACTTCTTCAATTTCTAATTTGGCGGAACTACTCAGCCACTAATTCTTCGAAGGTCCAATTTGGCCCAGATCAATAATCTGCCACACCCTGAAGCTTCTGCCCCTATATCCATTCCGATTGGTCCATGAAAAGGATACGAACCATTGGGATTATATGTTGAATCAGCATGTGGTTTTCCACGAATTGTGGACGTATACACCCACTCCGTGGTTCAGAAGATTCCATTGTGCATATGGGTAAATGTGGAGATGTATTTCCTCGATGCCAACACCCTCGTGCATTAAACGGTTCTGTAGAGAACCACTCGTACCTCCAATAGTTTAGGAGATTATCACTCAAAATTGAACGGTTTGAGCCAATTCGCGTTGGTGAAACACTCTAAGGGCATTATTGGATGGGCTTGTGGAATTGGCTCGAAAATTTCCATTTCAGTGCGGTTTATACCTAGAATAACACCCGCATAAGCGTGCATTCGTTTAACTCACGGAAGCGCGGGGGTTGCACTGAGATCTGTTTGTCGGCATTCAGTCTTGCCGGAAGCCGGTGTCTCCTAATTTAAAATTTGGGCTCAATTCTGTGCCCCTCCTAAAATTATATAAACCCACCATCTTTCCCTGTCAGTGTCCCAGCAACCAACCTTCTGCTCTTTCTATCAACTAACAATTATACAATGACTACTGTTTTCGTTTCCGGTGCAAATGGGTTTATCGGCGCGCAGGTGACCAAGTCCCTTATTGAGAAGGGCTACACTGTTGTCGGGTCTGTGAGATCTAGCGAGAAGGGTGATAAGCTTAAGGCCCAATTGGGTGTAAAATTCTCTTATGAGATTGTCTCTCTTAGCAATGACAATGTATTTGACGAGGCGTTGAAGAACCACCTAGAAGTAACGGTGTTTCTCCACACTACCTCTCCGGTGATTTTATGGTCAGATGATGCCGAAAATGAGGTGATCAAGCCGGCCATTGCTGGTACCGTCAATGCATTGAAGGCTGCGCACAAATATGGTAAGATCAAGAAGTTTGTGCTAACTTCTTCCGTGGCGGCCTTTGGCGATTTCTTCAATGTAAAGTAAACGAAGAGTGTTGGAACCCTGTGACTTATGAGCAAACTACCACAGTTTCTGGTGCTGGTTATGCTGGATCAAAGACGTTTGCCCAAAAGGCCGGTTGGGACTTTGTGGAAAAGGAAATACCAGGATTCACTTTCACCACTGTTGCTTCAGTTTTTGTTTTCGGTCCGGTATCATCTGTTGAGGATGGGATCAAGTCTTTCACGTCCACACTGCTGTGGATTTTGAGCATCCTTAACAGTAAGAAAAGTGATGTGTTGATCCCATACTCTGGTCCAGCGGTAGATGTTAGAGACGTTGCCAAGTTGCACACTGCTGCTTTTGAAGATGAAAAGCTTGCTGGTAAAAGATTGTTAGCCTGCAACGAGTACTGGGATGCTCAGCTTGTGTTGGATATCGCAAGAAAGTACTATCCAGAGATTTCTGGAAAATTGCCAAAGGGTAACCCTGGAAGCATTCTGGAGGCGTCCAAGGCCAGTATTGTTGTGGATAACAAGATTACTACCGCGCTTTCTGGAATCAAATGGACTCATCTTGAGGTTACTTTCAAGGATGCAATTGCTTAATACGTTGTGATTTGAGTTCTGGTACATTTCCAGGTCGTGGGGCCAATTAGTACTAACGTAGAAGTGTGAAATTATGGCCAACATAAGTTGGACACTTGACTTTGATAAAAGCTTATATATACAGCAAGCTATAACCTTGCGAGTTGCGACTTATTTGTAGCTTTGTGGAACTATTCACTTTTCTCCGCATATTTCAAAGGTTTAGAATATTATCATCGGAGATGATGAATATTGAAATACCATATTGAAATGCCCAGCTTGATCCAATGAATCGCGACTAGATGAGAGTGCTCCAAATTCTTTTTAAAACGCCCTCGAAAACGAGACAGTCATGGATCAAAAACTGAATCTCCCATGTAATTCAATCGTGATGTGTTATTTTGCTGCTCTGGGTGCCATTGTACGAAGTACCATTGCTTTGGGGCTTAACTTTGGACCTTGATTGTTACCTATTGTCGTTCATTCTTTGATTCCAGCAAAAGCCGATCCTCCGTAATATCTCGAGCACGAGATTTGCTGACCTCGACAATTTCTGACCCAATCATACATACCTTCTGCCCTTTTCTTGTGTTTGTCTCCACCCCACCAGATCAGAATCTCCTGCATATAGTCACAGATCACCATCGATACCTACTACTCACTCTAAACACAACTTTTGTTTCTGCGCTTTTTCAGTCCAACTATCTTTCGCTTATGTCGATCCTTACATCCAGACAGCAAGCAGAGCTACACAAGGCTATAGTGCAATACTTGGAGCCTCTCCTCGAAGAAAATCCTGACACACTCACCACGTTGGCGCTGGTGTTGCAAACATCCAAAACTGACGAAACTGCAGTTCCACACTACTTAGAAAAGAAATGGGCAACAGTACTTCGACTACAGAAGAAGATTCTTGATCTTGAGAACGAGACCAATAGCTACAAGGCACTTCTAGATGCCACAAACTCTACCAACTCCACAACCCCTGCTACTGGCGGCTACGACGCGACCAAACGCCTTGATTGGCTCCCAAATGCGCCAACTAAACGGCTCGCCACCGCTTCTACCCAGTTTGTCACCGGTGTGACCATCCATCCGCGTCTACCTTGGGTGGTGGGTGCATGTTCGGATGGCGGAATGACGGTGTGGAATCTCGCCGCTGCAGAGTCCAGCATACCAATTCGAACATGGAATGCGCACACACGCGGCATCAACGGTGTGCAGTGGTCACCCGTGCCAATTGCCTTTTCCAAGGGTGAAAAACCTGAGTATGCCCTTGCTACCTGTTCCTCGGATCTTTCAATCAAGGTGTGGCACGGCGACGGCTTCCGCCACGTGCGTACACTCACAGGACACGAACACACGGTTTCGGCGCTTGCGTTTTCCCCTACGTCTCCAACTACGCTTTACCTGGTCTCTCGCGATAAAGCGGTCAAGGTGTGGGACTTGGTATCGGGCCACTGTGTGCGCACATTTGTGGGCCACAGTGACTGGGTGCGCGATATCCACGTTGCTGCGATCGAATATCCACTGCCTGAGGGCGGGGACGAAATGCTGGCGGTAGATACAGACGAGTATGTTCTCACGTGCTCCAACGACCATTCGGTCCGTCTTCTGCATCATTCCGGAACCGGGTTGGCGCTTCTGCTCGGCCATACACATGTGGTAGAGGCAGTGCGTTTCCTCCCACTCCGATCTAATCGCCACATTGACTCCTATCTTCTTGAAAACATGGCCCGGTTTCCGTACCTTCTGGAACCCATTGTGGAGAACCCCGTGTACACTAAAACTCTCGGGTTCAAGTATGCGGTATCCGCAGGCCGTGACAATGTGATCAAGCTTTGGCTTCTTCCGCCTCCTGTGCTTCGACCCAATCGTCCACCACAGCCTTCGGTGCAGAATAATGCCCAGGCATGGCACATTGCGGACCTTGTAGGCCACCGTTCGTGGGTGCGCACGCTCGATGTGCACCCTGGCGGCCGGTTTATCTTTTCGGGTGCTGATGATAAGACTGTGCGCGTGTGGGACTTGGCAGAGCTCGTCAAAACCGGGAAGGTGGCGTGTGTGCGTACGTTGGAGGCACACGAGGGCTTTGTGAATGCGGTCCACTTTGCGCGGTACGAGCGAACAACCCTTAAGCCTGGGGATGAGGACAAGGTGTTAGAAGAGAATATGCGGTGTCTCTTTGTAAGTGGAGGGTCTGATAATGCGGCTTTCTTGTGGGGGTAGTGTGCTCATGGAACATGGAGTTAAATCACGATGGCTCGACCCTTCGATGGAACGACCAGATACAGTAACATATAGAGCTAGGTCACGGTGGGTTGAATAGAATTGAAGGCTCTGTACCTATGTTGATACGGCCCAGCTTACCGTTGATACCGCACCGCTCCAACATCTTGGGTATTCTGGAATACCGCGTTTTTGTGTTATACTGATCCAGACTATTGTGTTCCAGCGGGATACTACGTTGGTTCTGCAGCGATGCATCAAGCTTGTCCATTTCATAGTACTTATGACTTCTCGATCAAGTCCTCGGCACGTTGCGCCCATTCCGTCCACGAGCCGTCGTACACCCGGATTGGAGCCTTTGCTCCTGCCCGCTCCAACGCGAGCCGGAGAATCACCGCAGTCACACCCGTGCCGCACATGACAATAAGGCCCTTCCCGGCTGGTTGTGACAAATCCAACCCATAGTCCGTCTTGAACAACGCCTGCAACTCTTCCTTTCCCTTGTAGTGGCCGTCCGCATCCAAAACCTTGCCAAACGGCAACGACACGGCGCCCGGCACATGGCCCGAAGACAACCCAGGCCGGGGTTCTGGCGCTGCGCCCAAAAACCGGTCGGCAGACCGTGCGTCGAATAACACGTATTCAGAGCCGATGGCATTCCGCTCGACGAGTCCGCGCAACTCATCATAGTCAATGGTCTGATTCGCAACATTCTGATTGAAAACACCCTGGTCGATACCAGTATACTCAGTTGCATCCGGAGAA
Source organism: Clavispora fructus (assembly GCA_003707795.2). Lineage (NCBI taxonomy): Eukaryota > Fungi > Ascomycota > Pichiomycetes > Serinales > Metschnikowiaceae > Clavispora > Clavispora fructus. The sequence continues at coordinate 42,257 of PPLK02000020.1, forward strand.
AACGAATTGGCACCTTCTTCCACCAGGTACTGTTTCTGGAACAGACTGTAGTTGTCCAACAACAAAACGTTTTCATGGCCAAAAAGAGAAAATGTCCAAGCGGCTCTGGGACCGGAAAACATGCCCTGGCGGTCGTACACGAGCACTGTGTCAGATTTTCCAATGCCTAAATTTGCTACTGACTGGTTGAAGAGATGCTGCGACGGCAACATGTGGGGAAACTTGGATGTGGGGTCACAAACTCCATCCAAGTCGAAAAATACCAGTTGGGCGATTCTCGACTCATGAGCAAACTTTTCCTTGGCATTGTGTGGTACATTGGGCATGTACCACGTGGCGTCCACGGGGACAATTCTGTAAGTTCCGGAAAGGGCGGCTTTGGCACCTGCAGCCGAAACGATTTTGACCGGAGACATGGTGATGGTGGAATGCGTATGCACACTGTGGAGTCGCACTATCTAGACCGATGTTGGGAGCCCTGGGCGGATTTCTGGAACGGTGCTTCGTCGCTGTCGGGTTTATTGGTGGAGATTTATGGATTGGTTGTGCATTTTGCCGGGTTTCTGTGGCGGGTGGTATTTTTTTTTTTTGGATTTAGTTTAGTTTTCTGTGTTCTTTTGAGTTGCGATGTCTGTTGCGTCATTGGATCGCAGAGAATGAAAGTCCCGTATGCTAATTCTGGTCGAATCTCTGGTCTGTATCTGGTCGAATCTCTGGTCGAATCTCTCTATCTGATCGAATCTCTGGTCGAATCTCTCTATCTGGTCTAATGTCTGGGCTAATCTTTCTATCTAGCCTAATCTCGGTTTAATTTCCCTAATATCTTATCTAATCTAAGTTCTTATACACTACACCCGTTTTCCTGTTACTCGTTATCTATCAACCTAAACTAGTTTTTCACGTCAAAATTGTCACTCAACCGGCTGGTGTCTGCCTTCATGAACTCTCTCAACGCCATTGTGGCATAACTGCTCACACCCAATCTCATCTGTAAGATCACCGCGGTGCTGGTGGCTTCTGGGTCTGAACTCTTCACCACACGGTCCAAAGTGGTACCGGACGCTTCCTTCTCTTGCAAAAGCTCCAAATCGGTGCGGATCAACGCATCGGTGGCTTCCTTGTACTTGATGATTTCATACGAAAGACCCAGTGGCTTGCCCATAATCGGTCTGTAGGCACCGGCCAACGAGAATTCCTTCACTCTACGGTTCATTTTGTGGGGGTCCAATCCATCCTTCGCCATAGCAGATTCGTAAACTTGCATAAGCTGTGGGTTGGTTGGATACACCACGTCATAGCCTGGAGAAGGCAACACCACGTCGAAAATGGTATATTTGCCAGAGTCCACATCCTCCTGGGTCAAGGGTCTGACTCTGTCAGTAGGAGAGCCTGCAACATCCTCAGCAAAAGCCTCGCCATCCACAATTTCCGTCACAATGGTGCTCACCAGCGATTTCTGCTCCAACATCACCAAATCGCCCACCTGCACCTCCAAGCCGAACATTTCCATTCTCTTAGACGTGACGAGGTTCCACACGTACGACTGGTACGCATGAACGTAGATGAGACGCAAGTTGCGAGGAATTTGCATGATGGCACGGAAATACGCCTGCTTGGAGTATCCGTCAACGTCTCTCTTCTCCTTAGCCAAAGAAGACAAGACTGCGTGTTCCGCCGAGCATCTGCGAGGCATCAACTTTGCTGCCTCCACCGCATCGCCGGTTTCGGCCCACTTTCTGCGGCCTTCAACCGAATGTGGCACCACGCGGTCCTGCTCGGCCAAAATGAGCTCGGCTGCTCCCTTCCAGTCCTCCTTCAAGAGGATAATGCCCAACTCGTGGGTGGAAATAGAAAATGTACCGAATCTCTGCAAGCCGTAGTAGTTGATAAATCCATTTTGTTGAAGCGACTTGAAGGAGTCCTCAATCACAGCAACAACATCCTGCTCATCGGAAAACGCCCGCACATCTCTAATAGCAATGACAAACTCATTTCCCTGGAGGTCTCCCAAGTCCAAGCCTCTGTCTTGGTATGAAAAGCCTCCCAAAATGGCGCCCCGGAGTCCCTTATTGAGAGAAGACACACGAGCCACCTTTCCCTTGTGGATGGAGAACTTCTGGCACGTCACACCTCTGCGGTCCTTCGTACCGGCGTATTTGACCGACTTGTTAGGAATGCGCAAGAACTTGGTGATGGTGGACGCCACCTCCATCGTCTCTTTGTTCTCCTTGTACACGGTGAAGTGCAAGTAGTTTTTGAATGGACCCAATCCATAGTTGACGACGCCGTTCTCGTCCACGTGGTTGATGTTGTTGATGGTAGGGTTTCTGCGGGGCCCACCGCTGGTTCCCTTGGTCAAGGCCACTTTAAACGTGTTTTCTGCGGAAGTGAGCGTATCCAACTTCCCCTCGAATGCTTGACGAAGCAACTGGTGCAATTGCGTACGCGCGGTTTTGTCGGGGAAGGTAGACTTGGTCTCCATGTTTCCACCGTTGCTAAACAACTCTTCGATCTGCTGGAGCTCTTCGGCGGACACGAATTCCAAGAGTTTGGTTCTGTTTTCAGCAGAAACCTCGAAACGGGTTCTTTCCTCTGCGGCAGCTTCAGCCTTTCTCTTTTCCTCCTCAGCAGCCTCTGCCTTTTCCTTCTTGATCTGCTCCACTTCCTCTGCTGTCTTGCCTTGAAGATCAGCACGGACTGCCTGTCTTTGCTCCAATTTCTTTTCCTTGTTGGTTTTACCCAAATCGACACCTTGGTCCAACAAGTGGACAACATTGCCGTCCATGTCGATCTCTTTGACCTGGAAATCGGAATATCTTTGCTTGATCGTGCCGAAAAACCCTCCTCCGGTCTTGTACGACTGGTTGATGTACTCGGTGATACCCACATCTTTTTCCTGGACCATCTTAGATGGTTCTGGTTTTTGGAACTTTTTGTTCGGCCCGGTCACCTCATCGGCAACTCTTTTGACGGTCTCCATTGCTTTTTGGAAGATTCTTGTTTTTATACGAAACCGGGAAACAGATAGTCAGATTCTGTGCATTGACTGGGTTTTTATCTCATCGCAGTCGGATATATGCACAATAATAGTGCTATTATCCCACGATGCGAGGAGCATTGATTGCCCGGCCGAAGAATTCGACAAGCGATGGATTTGAGTGAAACAGTAAAAGAATGTGGTTTTGGATTTTCTTAATAATTCATTTCTTTCTGGAATCAATCATTGCTGAGAATACTGGATCACCGCTGGAACAACCGTATGCCTCGGTGTCCACATCTCCAGCATGACCTGACTAATGGAAATACAGAAGTCTTGATGAGCGAATTCAAAATTACATGTATTTCAAAAAAAAATGAAAAATTGGAGATACCATGTCCCATTATTCGGGTTCCCCGTTTGTTTCTCGTGTATGGATTTTTTCGCACTGTACTTCGTGCGCAAATACATTTGGGTGCAAAAACACATTTCTTTCTTTCCAACTACATTGCTAACCATGTGGGCTAAACCAAGTGTTTCCTGGGGGAAAAGGACTCGTGAATGGTGGGACTGGTTCCCTGAATCGAAGCGGGAATCGTGGAACGAACCAAGAATGGCCACCTCTGCCAGAAAAGACTCCATGCGGTACATCGTGCAAGACCAGGTCAACAAGTTCAAAGATCGCCTTGGCGACTCTCGCGAATCCCCTGGAATCTCCGATTTGGGACGGTTGACTATTGCCGATCCCCAGGCAGAAATGCTTCGCTACAACCTGGAAAAGAAAGACCATCTTGCGTCTTCCAAGTACATGAAGCAGGTGATGTCCAAGCGTTCACTCAGCAGCTCCGAATTGGTCAAGGCAGGAAGACGCTCAGTTCTACTTCGTCAGATTCCGAGCAATACGGCTATAGGAAATGTGGTGTCCCAGATCCGAGGTGGGGCATTGGAAAAAATCGTGTACCACAAAACATCCGACCCCAGTCTTGAGGCCCACTTTCTTTCTGCGGGGAAAGCAGCATTATTCCTCAAGTATGCTACCGAAACGGGTCTTTTTATGGTAAATGGGACTCGACTAGCTGTTTCATGGGCTCCAGTATGCCGCGAAGAGGCCTCGCCGCATTTGCCTACGTTTATTGTGGAGGAAGTGGACTACTTCCATGCGTCCCGTTTACTCGTTCTCAGCCAGCCGGTGGAAGGTAAAGCGCCAAAAGACTATCGCAGCAAAAAAGTGTATCCGGTTCCAGAAGACAACTTTTCCGCCGAGTTTGATGCGGAGTCGATCAAGTGGGATTTCCACAAGTTCGGCACGATTGTGGAAATTATGCCGGTGATTTCCAAGAAGTTGAGTGTAAGCATTCAGTTTTCTGATATCCGAAGCGCCATATTGGCCAAAAAGGCATTCGACAAGAAAGAATCGGCCTTTTCTCACAAATACTGCTCCTGGACCCTCAAATACGCCAGAGATCCGTCGAACAAGCCTTGTTATGCGGTATAAACTATTTACACACATCGCACACAATATCAGAGTAGCCGAAATAGTCAACTAATCTCATCTACACCTAGGTGCCGTAAATCCGCTTTTTTTTTCTTTTTTTACCTATAAGACGGCGTGGCTGGTTTTCTGAGCTTCCATCCCAAAAATTAATGACATCTTCGCCAAACCACCCTAAGCCGTTGATAAACAGCCATAACGGTCCGGACGGCATATAATATCCTTCGCTGCGGCCACACAGTATCACGTACCCAATACCAGAACAAGAACTTCGGGAAAATAAGCATAAAGCACTAACTACAGCATCTAATCACGCGGGTGAAATGTTCCCTTCTCCCTCGTTCATCCCAGCAGGTTTGCCTCTGCCAATTCCTGAACTCTCCTTATTTTTACCTGCATCTAGTATGGTGTGAGTTGCCCGATTCAGCCTAGAGTAAACATACACCTACTCTTATCGTCTAAGTTTTGTACCATCAGAACTCACCACAAACAAGCGTCTCCGGTGCCAATTACGAGCTAGAAATAACGTTTCGGTCATGCGCTCCAACTCTTCCCTATCCAATAATCCCCCAGGTCGAAGCTTGCCTCTGTTATCGAAAAGAACAAGCATTTCCGACTTGAAACGGCCCGTTTCAGCCAGAGGCTACCGCCCTCAGTCCCCTCGCACTTTGCCGTCCGTCCCAAGGTCTCGACCTGGCTCTTCTATGGGTAGCAGACCGTCCACGCCGTCGTTTCGCCCCGAGCCGTATACTGGAAGCATTACTGTGAGTATTCGGCCGAACCCGCATTCCAATAGCCCCAACCACCAGAACTGGGGCATCGAGAGCCACAGCAACACCATCACCAACTTGGCAGACCAGTCTTCGTTTTCTTTTGATCACATTTTTCCTGCCACTACTGCTGTGTCCAACAGAGAGGTTTATATGAAACTGTGTTCCCAGCTTGTGAAAAGCTTTTTGAATGAGGGCTATAACAGCACGCTTTTTGCCTACGGCATGACAGGATCGGGCAAAACGTACTCGATGCGCGGAGAGGACCACGATCCCGGTTTTGTGCGTTTGGCGATAGACGAGATCTTTGAAACGATTGCGTTGGCCAACCCTACGAGAAAACACCAGTTGTCAGCGTCGTATTTAGAGATTTACAATGAAAAGATTGTGGATCTTTTGTCAAACTGTCCGGCTCAGAGTGACTTGAAAATCAGAGATGACCCTGAATATGGTACGCAGATTGTCGGTGCTTCTACGCCCCAGATTCTGTCAAAGGATCACTTGCTTCTGCTCATCCGAACCGGAGACAATAAAAGAAGAACTTCTGCTACCGATTACAACGCGCGATCCTCGCGGTCGCATGCCATATTGCAATTACGGCTTCATATGGTGGATGTGTTATCTAACAAAGAATCTTACTGCACTCTTTCGTTATGTGACTTGGCCGGTTCTGAAAGAGCCGCGTCGAGCTTAGAAAGACGGAAAGAAGGTGCTTTCATCAATAAGTCTCTCTTGGCTCTTTCGACTGTGATCAATAAATTGTCACTCCTTTCTACTTCTCCGGCAACATCGATGGAACACATTCCGTATCGTGACTCTAAATTGACTCGGTTGTTGCAGCCGGCACTTTCCGGATCCTCTTTGGTGCTGATTTTGTGTACTATTCACTTGGGCTCCCACCAGAGCTCCATCAACCTGCAATTTATCTCTGAAACTTATAACACGCTACGATTCGCGGCACGGGCAAAGGATATTGTCATGACTGTCAAAACTAACGAAAAAACTGCTACCACAGATATAGAGACACAGAGACTTGTTCTGGAACTTCAGAAAACCGTTGACTTGCAACGGAATGAAATTCAGATGCTTAAAATGGCCCCCAGAGCCGCAGGATCGGTCAGTGATGTTGAATCTGCCGGGCTTCGGGCAGAAGTGAGCGTGTTGAACGAAAAATTGGAGCATCTCAGTCGTCTCAACGATTTGCAAAAAACAGAAACGATTTTGCTTCGAAATGATACCCTCAATGACATTTTGGGAATCGACACCGATAAGGCAGCGCTGCAAATGATGATGTCAAACTTAGAGGAGTTCTACAAAAGGGTCAACTACGAATTGGAAGAATACAAGCTGTACATTGGCCATTTGGAGCTGCAGCTTAAACATGCACGTCAACAAATCTCTTTGCTGGGAAATGACCATCACATAGGAAGAGAAATGTCCGACAATAACTTCCAGGAGTTGTTGAAAGAGCAGGAAGAAGAAATTTGGCAACTTAAAGAAACCATAAAGGACAAGGATCGGATCATCTACGGATTGACCAAAACCTCGAAGTTACGCCGTTTGGTGGACTCAAACAGTGCCTCTGTGTCTGAGTACACCAAGAGACCCAGCTTTTCCAGTCTGGTGCCCATAAGTTCCAGCCCCGGCAAAGAGAATGTGTTTTCTGACATCAAGGCGTTCAACTTGAGTCCTAAGAGAAACCAGAGTTAGAAGTGGTCTACAAGTTCCAACCGGGTTAGAGTTGGTGCTAATTAATGAGATGAAATAATGCTATGTATAATAATAATTAATGCGCAAGTGGGTAGTAAAGGTGTAGATGTCATAGCCAGGAGTTTTTGGGTCTCTCCTGACCGCTCTGGAGATTGGCTCTCTTGGACGACTGCAGCGACGATTTCGAGTCGTACACTTTTCTTTGTATCCGTAACAGAGAGTTGAAGTTTCCTCCATTTCCTCCAGAAATACCACCCCCAAATTCCTGGCTGTTGGATCCATTGGGGATTTGTCTGTTGGAGGGTTGTTCTGCCACAATTGGAGGGCGAAGTTTGGCGTCGGCCGCATCGAATCTGACCACGTTCACGAACTTGTGGTCTTGGATTTTTTCTCCGCCATTAAAAAGTCCCGTGGTATCATCAATGCTTACGTGAAAGCTCATCAGCTGGTCGCACGTTTCATCGACAAAGAAGTCGATCTTGTCGCCGTTGAAGATCTGCACCTTCCGTCCTTTACCAAGACGGACGCCGTTAACGAAACAAGAGTTAGTGCTGAAATCCAAAAGCCAGATATCGTCTAAGCAATGCGCAGGGCTCTCATAAATAGAAGCTTCAAGCACAGGGTGTCTTTTTTTATTGATAAGACAGTGGATTTTAGACATTCGGTCGTCGTTGATGAAGGTATCACAAGTTTCGTTTCTGCCGATAGCATACGGATTTACACCTTGTCTGACATAGATTGGCTTTTTCGTGATTGATTCAGCCGTCGGAAGGAGTGTAATGAATGTGTCAGTAGGAACATTGTCCCCCGATTCAATGATGCTCAATCGCTTAAGATCAAGATCCACCTTTCTTTTCTTTTGAGCACCATCGGAAGAGTCCTCGAGACTCCGCTTATGCATTGGTGCCTTTAGTAGATCCACGGGGCTCTTTGGCTGTGGGTTCTGACTGTGGGGATGAAGTGGTTGAGATTGCGGGAGTGGCACCACTCTCTTGGGCACCTTGAACTCAGTATTGGCCACTTTCTTCGACTTCTTGCGGCGGTCGGAGTCAAATGCCTTCATCATAATATCGTCGTCGAGCTTACTCATGGACGAGTTGATTTGAATGCCATTCTCAATCTTGCGCGACTGTTGAGACGTCGACTGGGAAAGACTGACGACTTTTTGCGACTGCTGAGATTCCTGTGATGGATATGGTTCCACGTCAGCAAGCCAGGGGTGCTTCATTGCGTCTTCAGCGACGATCCGGTTTCTCGGGTCGACCTGCAAACAGCGGCTGAGGAAATCACGGCCCTCGGCAGAGATCTTGTACGAGTTCAACGGTGACTCATGGTATTCGCCCGATTTGATCTTGGAAAACATTTGCGTCTGGGTCTTGCCGTTAAACGGGAGATGAGACGTCAAGAGCACGTACACCAAGCAACCCAACGACCAGATATCCACGAGGTTGCTGTAGTTAACCTGGGAATCAGGCGAATGGTCGTATTTGCCGGTAATGACCTCCGGCGCCACATATGCGAGGGTGCCACAAAATGTCTTCATAAACGTGGCATTGTCGGTGATCTTAGCGAGGCCAAAGTCGGTGATTTTGACCAAGATCGGGTCGTCTTGCATGATCAAAATATTATCCGGTTTCAAGTCGCGATGGGAAATCCCCATGCGATGCACGTAGGCAATGCCATCAAGCACCTGTCTTGTGATCACCTGCGTGGCGTCTTCGCCAATGGCGCCGTTGGCCGCAACAAAGTCCATGAGGTCTCCGCCCGGCACGAGTTCCATCACCAAATAGTAATTCTCGATATCCTCGTAGAATGACTTGAGTTTGACGATGTTGGGGTGGTCAAGCTTGCGGAGAATATCTAGCTCGCGGTTCACGCCGTCCATGGCGCCCTTGCCGCCGGCGTGGATCGCACGGCGCCGGTTGATGATTTTCACGGCATACGAGTCGCCTGTGGACCGTTCAATCACCTTCTTGACCGTGGCAAACGCACCCTGGCCAATGGTTTCGTTCTTAATGATAAAGTCCTTGTAGATGCCCTCGTCCTTGATCACCGAGTTCTTGTCTGAGTTGGACGGGTTGTACAAATCGGAAAAGAGCACCACAAACCGGATCACATCCTTGGGCACTCCCACGCCGACCGCGATTTCGTCGCCCTGGTTGACGATGTAGTTCGATCCCTTGACAAGTCGGCTTCCGTTGAGGTGGGTGCCGTTGGTAGACGTGTCTTGGATCCACAATGTCTTGTCGGCCAAATTGAGCCAGAGCTTAAAGTGCTTGTTGGACAAACGGGTGCATGTACTTAGCACAATGTCGCATTCGCTGTTGCGGCCCACAATCCAAGTTCGGCGAGACGCCAGGGCCGGGCTTTTGGTGGGTTTGGCTTTATTTAAGTCAAAGAACTGGTACTGGCCAGTGGTGCAGATCAAGCGGCACACGTGATTCGAGTCGTGGGATTCTTCTTGCGTGGGTAGCGACTGTTGCGTCGGCTGCGTCTGCGTCGGTTGGGTCGGCTCCATTTCGGAGTTCTTGGGGTACGCCACGTTTGGGATAAGAAGCGTCTGGGGTGTGTAAATCTTTTACGCGTTCTACGTGCAGGCACCACCACCTGAAGCCTAGATGGAGAGATCAAAGAGGGGAAGAAGACTATTCGGTGGAGCAGCTGCAAACCGGGAGATGGGACTTTTGTCTGGTTTTCTTTTTTTTTTTTTTCGAATTCCTTTCGGTTGGTGCCTTTCCTCGATGTATTGTCCGTAGTGTAGGTTGGACACCAGCGAACGTCAGCGAACGTCAGACGCGACCGGTCTGGGAAGTGTGGTGCTCAATTACACTGTGTTGAAATTTGTTCTCCAAGTATTTCTCAGAGTATTTTCAGGTAACTGGATCCGCCATCGATATTAATGCACACCTGGCCGGATAACATGCACCGCCAAGTGCCGTCTGATCTGATGCACTTGCCTTTTACGGCACGGCTATATACATAAAGCACTTCTACCGGACGCCCGCTAACGGCCATGCGTAATCATCTGCACCTCAAACGTCGGCCCGTAAGGGTTTTTTTTTTTTTACAAAGTATCAAATCGCCGCACGCATCTACTCAACTGCAGAACTATCAACCGATCCGCTCTCCGAGGTCGTGTAATCTGTGCATTGTCCAAACAAACAGGATGTTGTTTTCCGAAACATCTGCAGTGATGATTTAACTTGCGGGAAAATTGGGGAAAACGCTATTTCAACACCACCTGTTTCGGTGTTTAACACTTGGCCGTGAGCGCACGAAAATTTTGCAGAATGCCGAGGGGTAGGGGGAGTGTAACATCATCTGTACGGCATTGAAAAAAATACAACCACACCATTTATGCTGAGTGTGCATATATGCGGACATCCCCGTTTATGCTTGCTAATTTAACACGCACCTGCATTTGGCCGGCGCGTGTTGCCGATACGCGAATGCATGCAGCGTAAATCACCGTTGGTCATCGACACCTTCATCTCCCAACACTTACACACAGGTCATGATTTCTAAATTATATTCGTGACGTCTCGTGACTATGAAAGTTCCTTCAAGGAAACAAAAGAGCTCACGGGCTCAAGATCGTTTGGAGTCTCACCATCCTCCACGTAGTCCAAGTTGTTTAACTCATCTTCCAACTTGTTGTAGCTTCTGAAGATAGCCCAGAACAACAAACCAGCGAAGAAACAAGCAATAGCCAATCCAGCAAACGCCCACACAAACTTGGGGTCAACAGAGGTTGGCGAAAGGGCAATACCAAGAGCAGAACCGAAAGCGTTGGTAAGCAAGAACAAAGACATAATGAACGACTTCATGTTGGTTGGTGCTTTAGTGTAAGCGTACTCCAAACCAGTGATGGATGCCAAAATTTCCGACATACCAATCAAAAAGTACGCGGGGGTTTGGATAGCAACGTGAACGTGGTTTGGCACGTTGGCATACTTAGGAGAACACGCCATTGGGTGTTCGTAACATGGGCCAGATTTGTAGATGTAATGTTGCAACACGGCGGCATAAACCATGGAAGCAGCTCCAAACATGAAACCCCAAAAGATCTTAGTGATGGCTCTGAATGGGGTGAATCTTCTGATGAATGGGTAGACAAGTCTTTCACAGATTGGAATAAAGACAATAATGGTGATAGAATCGATACATTGCAAAATATCGTTTGGCAAACCGTGCAATTCCATCTCACCAGCTTGGGTGATGAAGTTGTTCAACATCTGACCGTATACAACCCAGTAAATTGGGTAGAAGACAAACACCTTACAAGCGTAAATCGATCTTCTGACTTCCTCAACAAACTTGTCAGTCCATTTGAATTCTTTTTCTGGGTTCATGGATGGTCTGGCAGAATCAAAGTTGAACTTATTCTTGATTGCCATCCAAGAGCATTGGAAGGATCTGGCAATCACCTTGTCTCCCACAGGAACCTTGATGTACTGGTTTCTGCCAAAGAACAAAGCAAACAACGCAATGGTAAAGAAGCAGAGAGGCAACAAGAAAGCGGACCAGAAACCCACGCGAGCCTCCAATTCAGTGGTAGCAATAACTGACAAAGAGCCAATGTTGATCATAAGGTAGAAAAACATAAAGACGTTTTGAATAGTGATGTTAGGATCTTGCACAACTCTCTCGCCGTTTTTCAAAACTTTAATGATAGGCTTAGTCTTTGGAATTTGGTCCGCAATCAAAGGAGAGACGTTGGACTTTACACCACCAGTACCAATACCAATGACAATAATGGCGGCAATAAAACCACCCAAAGAGGTTTCTCTGGAGGCAATAGATGGCAAAGAGGTGATGAACAAAATGAAAATGCCAATAATGTAAACGACACAGAAAACGACAATGGTATTGAACTTACCCAAGTAAGTATCAGCGACCCACGCGCCAAACACGGGAGTAACGTAACACCAAAATTGCCAGAAATAGGACAAGGCGGTAGCACCTTGGGACTTCAAGTTCAAGACACCAGGTGGAGTATCAGTTGGACTATTTTGCATGTAGTTTTGGAATGGGGTCGACAAACCGTAGTAAGAGAAACGCTCGGCTAATTCAACAATGGCCACAAGCCAACAACTGATAGGAATCTTTTCAGAAACATGTCTCAATTTCTTGAACTCTTCTTCGGTTGGCTCTCTTCCGTCATCGGTAGAGGCCAAGTCCTCCAAACCAACTTTAGAGGCGAGGGTAGTCTTCTCCCAGGATTCAGTTTCCTTGATCACTTCATTTTCCACAGGGGACTTTTTGTTATCGATTGAAGACATAGCAAAGATCAATACGACTTAAGAAAAACTAAGGATCCGAGATTTCTTAAATGGCCCCGCTAAATTTCCAGTCCGCCATACAAAATCCCTCTCTCATCAGCGATACGTGCTTATCGGTTCCAATTTGCCGTTTCTCATTTGGAGTCCGTTTTCCCCGGCCATGAATGCAGATCAGGTGCCGTGCAGATTTATGCATGTGAGGGAATGCCGTACATAATTTCCCTAGTAGAACCGTTTTCATGCAGGGGAACATCCCACGCACGGAACACATGTAACATGGTTCAACTTTTGCCGTAGCAGTGTAACACCACGCGACCAAACGGCACCACTCCCATTTATCGCCCCACAGCTAAGTCCGTTATCCTTGGTTTCTGGTTTTCAATTTTTTCATACTTTGAGAGTTTCTATTTCTCGGATGTCATGTTTTCTGTCGGACGTAGTCATGCGATGAGCTGCTATGCTCGTTTCAATTGCATTTTTTTGGTTCTCATTTTGCATAGTTGGCTTTTATTTTCCTGCACACGTGATACTCACATACTCCCGGCAATTCGGCTGAGAAAAATCAGGTTGTTCCGGTAAATAATACGGCACATTGTGTTCAAAACGCCCTTTAACAAATGCCACACTGGCCGGTCAGAATAGGTAAAGATTAAGTTCATTGTAGATCCCCGCCGTTTGCGTCACGGGGCGATTATGTGTATTCAGTATGTTATTTTTTTTTTGTGCGTCCAGATCGTTTTGCCCAGAAAAACTGTTTCGGCTTATCAGCTTGGTTACTCGCACGCTGCCACGGCACCGTGCCAACATCCTGATAAGGATATGTGGTTGTTTTCCGGTATATTTCTTGGAGAGAAATTGTGGAATTCCGTATTAACACATATAACGCTCACAAAGCACGGAAATGCAATCTATGGCTACCAGTGGCTTCACAAAAGTGAAATACGGGAAGCAAAATAGGTTTTCCACCGCAAAATGTGAACATCGTGTTGGGTGGTTAAACCATTGAAAATTGTTGAGATTTCTTAGTTCTATTATACCCAAGCGTAGCTTTCAATGTATGCCTTAGCAAAAATTCCTCTTTAAAAATAGCGCGCATATGATTTTTATTTTATTTTTTGTCTCCGCAACCTTTGAAAAATATTGTGGTATCCGAATACTGTCTTTCAAGTGCAAAGAGGCAAGCAATCAGTTAATTCGGGTTCAGAAAATATTCAGCGGGTGGTTGATTTATTCTACCCCAGAATAAAATACGAATATATCGTTTGTGTAGAAACGGCATCAATATCTCCTGCTGATGCAATATTACGGTTAGTTCCGTTACCTCCCCTTAAGATACTTCACGTACGGTTGCGCTCGGCCCAGATAGTGTGCAGAGACCCTTGAATTCCCAACAATCATTATCTGCCGTAAGAGAAAGCGCCCAATCCGGTACTCTTTATCAGTTTTTGCCTCTGCCGTTCTTTTTTTTTTTTTCTGTGTTATATCTTGCAGATGAATGATACTGTAGGTGAGCCACTGCTAGTAAAACCTGCTATCAGCTTACAAGTGTGGTGTTACGCGAATTCATACTGCAGAAGTAAGTGGAAAACGAAAAATGGCCCCCTTGTGATCAGCGATACATTAGAAGGGTAAATCAATTTAATATCAAATGATGTATCTTGCCTGATCTCATTCAACCTGCTTTTGACCAGCACACAACAAACACAGCCTTTTAATCTGTGGGTATATGGGACCTGTATATTTGAGTGTTCCTTAAATTACACTGTACAGTCTTTGCGCAAATGACACTTGAACCAGCAAAACAAAACAGTTCAAACTGGTATTGGAAAATGGTTCCAACCACGTCGGACCCCAAATGATCCTAAGTTTTCAATAAGAGACTTCCTTTTCTATAATTGCTTCCGGGTCGCTACACTGTTTTGCACTTTTGATATTTTTTCCTTTTCATCTAGCCAATGCGGTTCCAGGCACATAATGTTTGAGATATATGTACTACAAATGATAAGGGTTGTGCCATTAAAATGGGAGGCGTGTAGTTGTATTCTGTATAAAATGTATCTATTATTTCGTGAGTATTCTCACTGAGCAAATTCTACAGTGAATCACACTGACCGACTATTCACAATCCCTTCTTACTACTTTTTATCTTCTTAAAATAATAATAAGTGTTTAGTTGTGTAAAATGGAATATCGTTTCTTTTGACTGAGTGCATAGATATACAGGACACTTACACAATTTGACGTTGAACTGATGCATCAAGCATGCGTTCCCAGTTTTGCGTTTGAGCATTACAAAGGAATTGAATAATAAAATGATTAGAAATGAAAAATGCGCCAATTAAACAGCCGAAATGGTAAATGACATTGAATTTCACTAAAAATGGTGTTTTTATTGATGAAGCTGGGTATGTCTGAGCGTGCGAAGATGCAGTCGGTCTAGAGAATAAAAAGCAATACCTGTTGCCGTAAAGTTTAAATTCGTCGTTTCTTGCAACTTCAATCGTTTTAATTGCCAATCAATTTGAAGCTTTGAAACGTGAAATAAAAGAAGAAAGTCCAGAATATTGAAGAAAAAGGTTTCGAAAATTCTTAGGAATTACCAAAATTTTCACGAAAATGAATTTTTTGAGAAAAGATACATAATAGCTGTTTCTGAAATATTTCATGAGCTCATTTGAAAATCAATAAAATACAACCAAAAAATCTTGGCATTTTTTTAATCAATTTTTTACCTCAGATAATTTCGGGGCATTGGTTTAAGTATTTTGGGCTAGCTATGAAAGATTCGCACTCAGTAGGCTTTATGGTCAGGCGTATCTGAGATTGCATGAAGGGTGGCACAAAAAATGAGCCTTTTTTAAAAAATAAACTCCGATACCGGGAGTCGAACCCGGGTTTGCTCGGTGAAAGCGAACCGTGATAGCCGTTACACTATATCGGAAATTTCTTTCAGACTAGCACTCGGTTTGTTTATATACGCTCACATTTTCTTCTTGTGGATAATGATACTTGGATTATGTATTTGTATAATAACGAGGGCTCCCAAAAGAACATCTCAACGTATGCGTTTCTCTGTCGGCGACGTGGTATCCCGCTCAGTTTAGTTTTTATTTCGTCAACATCCAGGTCTAAATTGTTGAGAAGTATTTAACTTCCGCATACACTAACTATCAAACCAGCGCGGGTAGGTTTTTATTATTGTCAAAGATACATCTCAATTACAAACAATTCATACGGATAATCGGCGCCACCATCGGTCTCCTTCGAAAATAACGAAATAGTGAGCGATACTCTATACTCTCATTTGTGGTGCAAATCTGCAATTTATTTGGACTTCATTAAGAAACGTGACGCACCGCCAACTCTTTCGAACACCCGCAATTTCCTTATTATCTCCGCTGTAAATGTACCTTTACGAAGAAATTCTCGCTAACTAATCCTCGTAAGTTGAAATGGTACGTACGAACGATGTGAAGAATAACATAGCGTACAGAATTGATGAACCCAACGGCGCTATTACTCTGAATGGGATTCAGCAATGGTACCATTTTGTGCATTACTCATAGACGAAAGACCATTTTCCATTAATATTATGACTATGGATCAAGGGTGGGTCACAGAGTTTGAAGCTCCTTTCAACTTGAATGGAGGGAATGCTATTTACGAGAGCGCCTTCTTAAATAGAAACGAATGTTTTTATGCGAAAGATATATTCGTGGAGATTGCTTTCAGACAGTTTTGAGAAATGGAAGGCATTGATTTTTATTTTGCATAGTAATATTTGCATGTGACCACAATCCCCTCCCAGAAATCAAATTTGAACACTGGGGAGTGAATATACTACTACATAATGATATTAATATTGGTTTCAATTATTATACATATATATAGACCTTTTCCTCAAAAGGGATGAATTAAGACAGAATGGAAAAACCTTTTCTTTCCAATGTCTGAGAAGAATTAAAGAGGGTAGATGAAGGTCTTGTCCTCCAAGTCGGTCAAATCCAATGCAGCAACATCAACGGCAATCTTCTCTCCCGATTCGTCCTGAACGTAACCAATTCTGTCGCCATCCTTCAAGTTAGCAAGCCTTTCCTTGTTTCTCTTGTGCAAGATGTACCATGCAACACCAATAAGAGCTGGGGCAACGGAGAAGGAAAGCACAATTTGCACAATCCAAGCAGGAACATAACGTGGAGCATCCCTCGCTTGCCAAAGTTGAGGCGAGATAATGTTGGCCACCGAGTACGCACACAAAACCATGGCGTTTCTTGTGACTCTCTTAGAGTAAGACGAACCAGCAGTCGAAGAAGCCAAGCCGAAAACACAAATCCACGAGACACCAAAGGACTGAGATGCCATAGAGATAGCCGCAAGCATACCAATAGAGTTGTTGATGTCAAGCGATACGGCCACCACGGAGCCTACCCAAGCAGGTGCAAGCGACCAGATGGCAGTCAAGAACGAGGTGTTAGGAAAGCAGTACATGAACAAACTGGCGCCCATAGACCACAACACGGCGTATCCGGCACCAGCGACGGTGACCAAAGTGGAGTCCAAGTTAGAAACGCCACCCATCTCCTCGTAAAGAATAGTTTGTTGGTAAGGCAAATTGTTGGCCAATTGTTGGAGCAAGAAGTAAAAGGTGATAAGCCAGGAAATGGGGTCTCTGAGTGCCTCGATAGCATGGTGCTTCTTGAACTTCTTTTGCTCGATGGAGTTGAGTTGCGTACGTTGCACCCGACGGATGACCCAAACTTTTTCCTCCAAAGTCAAGAACTTGGCGGTGGAAGGGTTGTCGGGGTAAAAGAACCACACCACGACAGCCAAAACCAAGGTGAGGGCACCGATGATGATGTTCAAAAGACGGTAGCCCTCAAAGCTCACGTTAGCGTAGATCACACCGTAGGCAATGAAACCAATGGGGATGGGGGAAGCCATACACGAGGCATAAAAGATGGGTTGGGTGGTGGCACGCTCGTCCTTGGTCATGAACATACCGTTGGTCGTGGTCAAGATAGGAATAGCCAGGGCCTCGAGAAATCCAAGGAAGAACCTAAGGGCCATCAAGCCGGAGTAGTTGTAAGCCGCGCAGATCAAGAAAATGTGCATGGTCCAGAGAATCACAATGGCGAAAAGAACCTTGCTAAGAGGGAAACGCTGCACAATATAGGTACCGGGGAGTTGGCCAAGAAAGAAACCAACGTAGAACAAGGTGTTGATATTGTTATACTGGTCCTGGCCAATGTGAGTGGTCTCCCAAAGGCCAAGAATGGAAGAGTAAGACAAAGTGGCCTTGTCCATGTACATCACCATGTTCACAAGGAAGGTGATGCCCAAAACGTACCAAATGACCTTGCGGGCGAGTTTCTTCTCTTGTTCTGGGGTGATTTCTGGCACCTCCAGGTCATGGACTCTCATGAACTTCAAGGTAGCATCAGCTTCCTTGATATCCACCAACTTTCCTTCGGTTGCGGAAATGTCACTAGAGGATCTAGCTGTCATCTTGTTCTCGACGACAGGAGAGACCTTCTCGGTGCTGGCAATAGAGCTCATAATGAGTATTTCAGATGATGGTATGAGGTGTTCCTAACGTGAATCATCGGATTTGGTCGGGAAATTGGTTCGGTTTTGTAGTGTTCCCGTTCACGGGAACCATACATCTATTACGTTTGATCACGGGACCTGCAAGTGTGTATCTTGGTTGGCGTTTCGCGCTATATGCCGTTCGGCCTGAACAAGACTTCGTTGATTGGGCTCGATTCTGAGATGAAAAAAGTGCTGCGTTAATAAGGGGGAGTCAAGCTTTCATCTTTGCCATTGTCTTTGATATTGTATTTGATAGTGTTTTTGATATTGTCTTTGGGTTCGTTTATTTTGATCGAATTGCACATTCCTAACCTCAATAATTGGCGACATCTCATAACACATTGTAACGAGAAAATTTACAAAAACGGAAACAAATATGCGCTAGCGGGATACAACTGTGGCTTACAATGGCGCAGCGAAGTACTTCGTACAGATAAAATTAATAAGCCAATTTTCTAAAAGTTGGAGTTGTGGAGTTGACGAGGTATTCGGCGATAAGTGCTTCAATTGATATCGCCAGCATGCATGTAGACCAAAAAAGTCGCATTAAAAGTGTGGCTCAGGGCGGAGATGCCACTCGGCTATGAAAAAGCTGACCGGGAAAAACCCAATGCAGTAATGCCTGGAGTAGACATTTCGGTTTTCGACCGTTTCTTGGGTGAAGTCGTGTTCCTATCCGTTGGCTTACAGTGTATAGTTTTCGACTATACTTTGTTAAATTGGGCAAATGCCCCTGGGAGCCGATAATGAGCTCTTCATCTTCTCACATGCAAAGTTCCCCGTCTATAATTTTGCCCCTCGTAGCATCTCTTTCTTTTTTTTCTTTATTTTTTTTTTTTGACTAATTCACGGCGACCAAACCTGTGTGGCGGGCAATAACGTCCGAAAAGATCCGAAGACAACCAGTCGCCACAGTCAGCCTGTATATAGACTACGTTTTCGAGTCGGCTGGGCCGGGTACTGTATATGGGGCGAAAACCGTTACGTGCTTACAATTTAATAACTCAGTCTTGCTTGTGTGGCTCCACAGAAACGGTCGAATGGCATTAAGAAACACATTCCTAATATCCAAATCTGCGGAGTTACCCACCACTGAGTTATGCATGTCCGAATTTCTTGCCCGCTGGTCCGGTCATACACTGCATGGAAGTTTATCTATTTTTTTTTTGTTTTTTCGCCTTCATATTTCGCCGTGCCCGGATCATCTCGGCCTCGAGAGTCCGTAAATAGCTATGCTTCAGGTGCTGATTCCCACTCCTTTGGTTTTTGTTTTGTGGTGACTTTCTCCTCTCCGTTTAACGACATTATGTGGCGTTACTTATAAAACTCAAGATCGTCGAAGTAATGGCATCTGTCTGGCGATTTCTAATCCCTCGCTACGGAAAATGATATGCGCGTAAGTTTCGGCGTTTAGCTTCTCAATTAGGCTCTTCCCCTTTTACTGAAATTTCCTCTCCTTCTACGAATTTTAATTGTAAACATGTCTCAATCTTCTTATTCGCTGCGCTTCCATCAGTCCTAGTTGGTCTAGCTCTCTCTAGGTAAAGATCTACTCTTTCCACGTGCATTTTATTCCTGTGCAAAGCTGAGTGTCTCTGGGTGCCTAACGCTGAGGAAAGCTCTATATGCACGTATGATTGGCTTCCATGCGACAGGAAAAATGTGCATTCGAAGAAGAGGTCTATGTCAATCAGTAAGTCTTTCAAATCAGCGAATCAAATTCTTCTGGTTGATTATTTATAATTTTTGAAATTATTCCCATTTTCCTGGATCGGATAGGTAATAGCCTGTTCAAGCTAAAAGTACACCCTTTGCGGTCCTGCTTGCATTTCAGTGGTAGCTAAAACCCTCCTTCCCACTTTGTAAACGATTCATAGTTCGGGGTCTAGTCATGTGTTTCTCGAGTAATTGCAGTCACGGCATTCTGTTTCGTTTTAGAGTATTCGCACGGGTAACTTGTGCTTTTGTTTCTTGCCAAGAGATTATTATCCTTTAACCAACTGGGAAAACATCATGACATTCAAGTCACGGTTGTGAAATAATTTTAGATTAGTCGAATGAAGTGTACTGGATGAAATAGCGAATGGAAATATTTGCAACTCTTTTTTAACTGAAAATACTATGTCCTTTCAGCTGTGTTCCAAAGGTAAGCTACACAATAAAACTGAAAACGCCATTCTGTATGAGGATTTTTTTATAAAGAATAGATAATTTTGATGATGTCACCGCTCCGTTTATGGATTTATCTTGAGCATATCATGCGGCAACCACATTGCCAGTGAATTCAACGTATATATAACGCATCGTAATTTGCATGTTCTATTTGTATGATTGATATTTTGCGCTAATTAATTTTTACGTTAGATGTCTAAGTTGATGGTGTCACTTGACCATATACGATTGTGGTCTACCCTGCAGGAATATTCGACCTCAATCTGTGTCCACCATATGCGAACAGCTATCAATATCAGAAGATCCGTTGCACCACCGACAGCTAACTTTTCGACTGCATAGGCCGTTGTGTTCTTCCAATTTACACCAACTACAGAGTAACATCTCAAAGTGTAAAGCTGCAAAAAACACCGGTAGAGATAGAGACCATCAGTACCATAAGGACATAACCATAGAGCTTAACCAAATAGAGAGCTCAAACAGGAAGATCGTTTATTTCACAACCAAGAAGACAATTCCCAACACGATTCAAAAACCAGTCTATAACACAACCGCAAGTAAAAAAAGGCTATCCATATCGTTCTTTTCAAAGCCTTCACTGAACTACCCAGCTCCTCACATCTTCCACGCATAATCCTGTTGAAGTTTCTCATTCATTTCAAGAAAGCCATCCTTTTTCATATCACACCTCTCTTCCATGGACTTTATTCTTCCCCTGGCCCAGGTGTTCGGTGGTTGCTGCTGTAATGTGTTCTCGTTCGAGACGCTTCTTGCTGAATCCACAAAACTCCTGCCCCAGCCTGACATTGGCCGCATTGTCACGCTCGTCCAGTTCATTTTTGTGTCTATTGTGGCAGTACGTCCACTTTTAGTTCGGCGAAAAGGACTCCTAGTGTTTCGAAGGCCCCATATACCTCTCCGGAAACACGTGGTGGCCGTGGCGATCTTTTTTGCGGTTCTGGTACTTAACAACTCAGTGTGGCGCTTTGATATCAGCGTCCCAGTCCATATAACACTCCGTCTGAGTGCTACGATCGTCACTATGGCGGTGGGATACATTTTTGGTGGAAAGCAGTATACGCGAAAGCAAGTAGCAGCACTGATGCTAATGCTGGCTGGCTCGGCGTTGGCAGTCAACGGATCAGGGCCTGCGCTGAGCGCTGCTTCGGAAATCTCCTCTCGCTGGCGCTTTTCTGTGGGCGTGGCGCTTCTTGTGGGCGCGCTGGTCCTCGGTGCCTTCCTCGGCCTCTATAACGAGAACCTCTACCGCCGATACGGACCACATTGGGAAGAGACATTCTTCTTTTCGCACGCGCTTGCACTTCCACTCTTTGCCGTGTTGGGAAGCGACATGGCGTCCGATCTCGGAACATTGTGGCGAGCTGAACCCCGGTATTCATTTGGTGTGGTCCTGGTCCTGCGTTCTGCCGTTTTTGTTGGCCTCAATGCTGCCACACAGGTTGTGTGTGCTCGGGGCGTGAACCAGTTGGCGGGGCGAGCGCTGTCATTGACGGTAGCAGTGGCACTCTTGGTACGGAAGTTTGTGAGTTTAGTTCTTAGTGCAGTGGTGTTTGGGAACCGGTTTTCGGCCCAAGGTTACTTAGGGTCGGTGGTTTTGGTGGGAGGAACTATCTTGTACGCCATGGCTTCGTATAAGAAGGAGAAATTGGCCTGATTGAACTGAGGCGAGATGTGAATCTGGTTTGGGGTTGTTGGTTTTTGAGACTACTCATTAGCGTGAATTCCGACGCTGGTGTATTGGTTCAAACGACTCATCCAAACAATATAACTATAAATGGGGTTTTGGGAGGGATACAAGGCGGTGGCAACCCGGCAAATGGGGTAAGAGGTGGTGGGAACCACAAACACGTCTGGCGGGCCACAAACACGGTCTAAAGACCCGTACCCCAAATATATAAAAGACCCGTACATCCGACTATAAAAACCCATACACCAGATAATGTACACCCGTACACCGCGTGCATTTTCCTGTACACGCGTGGCTCGTGCAGTCGCCGGTGGAAGTACCGCCCACTCAACCACAAACCCGTAAATCTATGTTCTTTACTTTCACCTTGCCTGAGCTGAACTTATATTTTCGTATAGAAGTGGTGCAGTACATGGTATTGTAGTGACTGGTGTGGTGTGGTGTGGTGCAATGACTGATGTGTGGTAAAGTACTGAGCACAGGAAGAGTATGTATTGTGGTTAGGTGTGCTGGTATGCAATTGGGTGACATAAATCACACTATTGATATCAACCACGCATTTATCTTCCATTTCACTCGCTAGTGGATAGAGTAACTAGTGGTGTTGCAGTCGCCTGGTTACCTGCAGGTCCATCTCACCTTTATGATCGGGCCTGTTCCTAACCGCGCTTGACTACGTTCACTGGTCTTCACTCGCTGATAAACCTTAGATCCAGTTTAGCTCGGCGTATTTCGGGAGTTCGGTTTTTCTTCTTTGACTACATACTGCTGAAGAGATTACCGAGGACAGAGCATCGGACTAGAATACTGGACCATTCTACTGGGCTGCTCAACTGAACTACTCAACTGGTCTACCTAACTAGACTACTCAACTAGACCACTGGCGTACTAGACTGAAGCACTGGATTGAAGCACTGGACTGAAGCACTGGACTGAAATACTGGACTACTACCTACAATCCTACTGTCTAGGCCCCTGGTGATTACTGCACTATTAACGCTACCACCCTACTACAGTACTACACTCAAACTATCAAATCCACAGCATGAAGCGTTTTGTCCGCTTTTTCAGCGCAACCACTACCCGATGGAGTCTCAACACGGTTCCCATCGACAAAACCCGCAACATTGGCATCATTGCCCATATTGACGCCGGCAAAACCACCACCACCGAGCGGATGCTCTTCTACTCGGGCAAAACCGCCCGCCTCGGCAATGTCGACGAAGGCGACACTGTCACTGACTACCTCCCGTCGGAACGGCAGCGCGGTATCACCATCCAGCTGGCGGCTATTTCAATCCCCTGGAACGGCCACAAAATCAACGTCATTGATACCCCCGGCCACGCGGACTTCACGTTTGAGGTCACGCGCAGTTTGCGGGTGTTGGACGGCGCAGTGACCATCTTGGACGCGGTGGCGGGTGTGGAGGCACAGACAGAGAAGGTATGGCGCCAGGCGGCCGCGCTCGGCATTCCCCGCATCGCCTACGTCAACAAGATGGACCGCGCGGGCGCCGGCTTCAGTCGTACCGTTAAGGAGATGGTGCAGAAGCTCCACACGCGCGTGGTCTGCGTAAACTTACCCTACTTTGATCAAACCGACGGCGAAATGCGTTTTGCCGGTGTGCTCGACGTGGTCCACCGCAAGAAGTTGGTGTGGGACCCAACCGACGCCTCAGGACGCACGATTCGCGCCGAGCTGTTGGTGGAAGGATCAGAGGAGTACGACACAGTGGCCCGCAGTCGTGAGGCCATGGTGGAAACGCTCTCGGAGTTTGACGAGGAGGTGGTGGAGGCGTTTTTCGACTGCGAGGACTACATGGAGGTGGCACCGGCGGTGCTCCACCATGCTATTTCCCGCGCCACCCGTGCGGGTATGGTGACTCCGGTGTTGTGTGGCTCCAGTTTCCGCAACTTGGGTGTTCAGCCTGTGTTGGACGCCGTGGTGAGCTACCTCCCGTCGCCGGTAGATGTGGCGGTGCCGGAAATCACCTCCACTGCGCATAAGCGCATGGGCAAGAAGAAGCGGGTGGCGCAGGCGGTGGACGTGCCCATTTCCATGGGCCCTGCCGGTGTCGTGGTCAACAACAATCGCAACTTGACGGTGGCGCTTGCGTTCAAGGTGATGACGCACCCGGCACGCGGCGTGATGACGTTCTTCCGAGTGTACTCCGGTAAGCTTGCCGCCAACTCCACCGTGGTCAACACGCGTACCGGCAAGAAGCTCCATCTCCGCAAGCTCATGTTGATGCACGGCGATGTGCCAGAAGAGGTGGCGCATATTGGCGCGGGCAACATCGGTGTGGTGGCCGGCACCGACGACGACATTGTCACGGGTGACACGCTCGTGTCGCACGGCGTGACCCAGTCCAAGTCGTTTTCCGAGTTGGAAACGCACCTTCGGCTCCACCCGATCGAGATCCCGCCGCCGCTCTTCAACCTGGGCATCGAGCCGCTCACCGCGGGCGACTCGCGCCACATGAACGAGTGTATTCGCGTTCTCCTCCGCGAGGATCCGTCGTTACAGGTGCACGTGGATGAGGACATGGGCCAGACGGTGTTGAGCGGCATGGGCGAATTGCACCTTGAGATTGTGCGCGATCGCTTGGTCAACGACATGAAGGCCAAGGTGAGGCTCCGTGCGGTGGCGGTGTCATACAAGGAGACGGTGGTGCGGCCCTCGGCGCACCCCGTGCGGATTACGTCGTCGGTCCATCCAGGAGTGTTTGTTGATGTGGTGTTGGACTCGTTTGAGGGCGAAGCGGCCGATTCGATTTATGCTGACGAGGACGGCGCCATTCTCTTGGACCACGACAACAACATCGTGGTGCTCGATAGCGCTGCCACTCCTGCGGAAATGGTGCAGGCGGTGGCCGACCGCCGGTGGAAGTGCGACCTGCTGTTGGAGGAGCTTCAGGATCTCTTGGTCCAGGGCTGCGTCACTGGACTCCACATTGGCGGGCCCATGTTTGGCCTCCCGTTACACTCGTGTGTGGTGCGGGTGGTGAAATGGGGTTTCCCGGTGGATGAGGCCGCCACGGTGTCGACGTCCACTTTGCTCGACGTGGGGCGGCGCGCGGTGACCAAGGCGGTGAAGACGCTCGGCGAAACCCCCGGCACGTTTGGCGTGTTGGAGCCGTTCATGTCAGCCAAGGTGTACACTGATCTGGACGTGTTGGGCGATGTGGTGCACGATTTGAACAACCGGTGCCAAGCAACCATTCTCTCGATTGACGATGCGGCTGCTGACCACGATGGCCAGAACTGGGCCCATGCGGAGGCGGAGAAACTTTACTTGCCGGCGGACTACACCATGACCAACGGCGCGGCGGAGATCAAGAATAAAAAGACGATTGTGGCCGAGGCGCCGCTCAGTGCCATGGTGGGGTACCTTCTGCGGTTGCGGTCCATCACTCAGGGCCGCGGCGTGTTCGATATGTCGTACCAAGGCATGAGAAGAGCGACGCAGGCGCGGCTTGGGGCTATTAAGAGCGAGTTTACGTTTATGTAGCCGTTCCTTGTACATAGAAATAGACCATCAGTGATAGATTTACAGATACAGAATAGGGGACACAGAAGAGTGGGGTACAGATGAGTGGAATATACACAGATATGGAACAGGTCGGACGAATACCCGAGTGGAACATATAAGGTGGAACAGATTGTAGGGTTGAGTTGGTCTAGCGATCTGGATCCAGTCGCAGCATCGACAAACCTGGTCGAAGTTGAAATGACACTCACCCTGTATCGTATGACCACGGAAATTGATCAGGTACTGTTCAGAAACCGTGAATCTCTTGAGGAAAATGTCTGTGGAGAAACCAGACCGTGGACCTGTACTACTGCACTGAATGCGAATACCATGGTCCGACAGCCAGAACCAAAAATACACTCCGACAATAAACGCCATCCTCCTCGGTCAAATCCAAACGTCGGTTTATACTCTTTCATAGTTAATGTGTAAATATCTAATGTCTAATGTCTAATCTCCATCTCTAATCTCGATCTCTAATCTGTAAACTATATCCATATTCTATCTTATTCGGTCTCCCGATCACGTATCGTGGTCGTGCACGCCCCAGTCTCCACATAATCACGTCTGTGGCACTGATTCCACCACCACCATGACCGACATTCCACTGCCCACCGTGTCGTTGGGCGGGGAGTCCCCCGAACCAGAAAACAACGACATTGTCTCCTCTGCGTCCTCCTTCGTTCCTGTGGACATCAACGACGCCATCCAGGTCATTGACGAGAACAAGCATTTTAGCCGGGACATCTTGGACTACATCTCCACCCGGTCCCGTGCCGCCAGCGAGTACCGCATCATCTCCGTTTTCGGATCTCAGAGCACCGGCAAGTCCACGTTGCTCAACAATTTGTTCTCTACCAACTTCGACGTGATGGACGAAGTCAATCGCCAGCAAACCACCAAGGGAATCTGGATGGCGGTGAGTCCCGGCGTCAACCACCTGTTGCCAGCCAGCGGCGCGGTTTCAACCGATAACGTGTTGGTGATGGATGTGGAAGGCACCGACGGCCGTGAGCGTGGCGAGGACCAGGACTTTGAGCGCAAGGCGGCGCTCTTTGCCTTGGCCACCTCCGAGGTGTTGATCGTCAACATGTGGGAGTCGCAGGTGGGGTTGTACCAGGGCGCCAACATGGGGTTGTTGAAGACGGTGTTTGAGGTCAACTTGTCGCTTTTTGGCACTGCCAAGCTCCACAACAACGACCACAAGGTGCTTTTGCTCTTTGTGATCCGCGACCACTTGGGAGTCACGCCGCAGGCGTCGCTCGCGGCCACCATCACCCAGGACTTGTTGAAGATCTGGGACGGGTTGAGCAAGCCCGCCGACGTGGCGCACTTGGCGTTCCGCGACTTCTTTGACTTGGCGTTCCACACTTTGAGCCACAAGGTATTGCAGCACGACAAGTTCGTGGAGGATGTGCGGCTGTTGGGCAACCGCTTCGTCGACACCGCCAGCGACGCCTACCTCTTCAAGCCCAACTACCACCATGACATCCCCATCGAGGGCTGGACCATGTATGCGGAAAACTGCTGGGACCAGATCGACAACAACAAGGACTTGGACTTGCCCACGCAGCAGATCTTGGTGGCCAAATTCAAGTGTGACGAGGTGGCAGCGCAGTGCTTCGACCGCTTTGCGGAGGTGGCGGCTGCGTTGGAGGCCGCTGCCGTTGCGGCCACCAAACAGGACAGTGTGGACTACAAGGACGTGGGGTTGTCGTTCCGCGACCACAAGGAGACGGTGTTGGAGGAGTACGATGTGGGTGCATCCAAGTACAACCAGAATGTTTACCACCAGAAACGCACTGCGTTGGCGGAAAAGATCGACTTCAAGTTGCAAGATGTGTTTGCGGTGTACGCCAACCACTTGGTGAGTGGTGCGGTGAAGACCGTCGCTGCGGGCTTGAGCAAGAAGACGCGGGCAGGCACGTTTGTCGAGGCCGTCGATACCGTTAAGCAGGTTGCGCTGGAGCAATTTTCCGCGGCGTTGGCGCTCCTCTCGTTGGACGGCGCGTTGGATTCGCGCGCCTACGACGCCAAGTACCACGAGGAGGTG
Organism: Clavispora fructus; assembly: GCA_003707795.2. Lineage (NCBI taxonomy): Eukaryota > Fungi > Ascomycota > Pichiomycetes > Serinales > Metschnikowiaceae > Clavispora > Clavispora fructus. Next base: position 69,542 of record PPLK02000020.1, read on the forward strand.
TCGCGGCTCGTGGCAAAGCTGCAGATCCACGAGTTGAATGCCGTGGTGAGCAAGGCGTTGAAGAAATTCAACAATGGGTTGAGCTCCACGTTTGTGGAGGAGATTGCCAACCCGTCCGAACTCACCTGGGACCACATTGTTGCCAAGTTCCACTCGCTCAGCGACGCCGCACTCGAGAAGTATGCTACAGGCGAGGGCGACTACGACTTTAACGTGGGAACGCTACCACTGTTGAACCGTGCCACGGCACAGACGTTTGAGTTCAAGGCGTGGGAAGTGCTCGACACCTTAATGCACAAGTACATTTCCAAGGACAATCTATTGGCGGTGTTGAAGGACCGGTTCGACGACAAGTTCCGCTACGACGAGAACGGGGTGCCTCGGTTGTACCAGAACGCGCGGGAGTTGGAGACAAGTTTTGGCGAGTCCAAGGCGTATGCGATCAAAGCGTTCCCCATCTTGACGTTGGCGCGGTTGGCCGATGGCAGCGAGGTACTTCCCAAGTACGACGTGCACAATAAGAGCTTGAGGCGGCGGTATGAAACCGTTCGCGAGGGTGATGACGACGACGATGACGATGCGGGTGCGTGGGACTCGGACGACGACGAAGAGCTGCGGGAGTTTGGTGAGATACTCAGCGAGACGGAGAAGGCCGAGGTGATGGCCAAGTTCAAGCGCGAGATCGACGCCAAGTTTGTCGAGACCAAGCGGTCCATCATCCAGCACGTCACGCAGATCCCGTACTACATATACTTGGTGATCTTGGTGTTGGGATGGAACGAGTTTATGGCGGTATTGCGCAACCCGTTCTTCTTTACGTTCTTGCTCATGGTGGGTGCGGCGGTGTACGTGATGTACCTGATGAACGTGCTCATGCCGGCTGTGGCCGTGGGGCGGCGTATGGCACAGGAGGCGGTTGCCATTGGCAAGGAGAAGCTCCGGGAGTTTGTGGTTGACGACTCCGAGTTCCACGGGCGGACTTTGAAGAAGGCGGCGGAGCCGGAGTCCATTGAGCTTGACGACTTGGCAAAGGAGTGATGTCGCATTTGATTAGCCAGAATTTTCTCTTCAATATATAATAGGACACAGACTGCGTACGCCTCGCCGGGAAGAATCATTTGCGGTGGCGATTAATCGATCCACTGTTTATATGGGCAGTTTGTCGAATCCGTAACCTGAACAAAAGATTGATTAAGATGAGCAAAAAAGCAGGAGAGCTGTATAATGATCCTAGTGAGATTACTGGGGTTTTAAACGATTCTTTAACGAAACTTGAGAAGAACGACACGTTTTACGAATCAGAATCCAGGTGTATCAAAATCGGAAGTACGTAGTTAAATCCATGACGCCATCAGAGATGGAAAGGAGAGAAGGTTATTTACCACGAGTCCAAGCCATTTTTCTGGTGGAATTCCGCCCTGAGCCTACCCCAGGCCCAAGAAACACTGAATTTTTGTTTGGTGATTTCATCAACGCTGTTGTTGGGTTCAAAACAGTGGTATCTACAAAACAGTGGTATCTACAAGCCAGTGGTATCTACAAGCCAGTTGTAGACTGAAGATATATGAATCAGCCGTGAGGATGTGTTGAGTCAGCTGTGAAGATATGATTATTTACGACCGACATCAGTCTCGGTGCTATATGAGAATAATCTCTGGTGTTCTGCATTCTTTGCCAGTCTTGATTATCTCTACGATCGATGTTGTCAAGCTCCGGTGCATATCGAGCTCTATTGGTTTGAGCTTCAGTGATGGATTACAGTACTCTCCAGTCATTGTCTAAGCAATGTTTCAGTGATCAAAATTATAAAATTGCAACCACGTCAACAGAGTCCATGCTATCAGTTTTATTATGAAATATTGTCAGTCGATGTTGATGTCTCAGTCACAGTCTCACTCTGTCTGTCGCAATTCTTGTCTCACTCTCACTCACTCTCACTCTCACTCTCACTCTCACTCTCACTCTCACTCACTCTCATTCACTCTCACTCTCACACTCACCCCCTCCCTCACTCCTCCTATTCGACCCTCCCCATCCACTACACACAATACCTCGCAACCCCCCATGTAACCTGCTCCAATGCCACCTGTCACCTGCACTCCACATGGGCCGATGGAACACGGGTTTTTCAGTAGCACCAGCAACCATTCTCACGCCCGCGCTGCACTCGCTTGCCCTCCCATTATCCGGGGAACCCTGGACTCCGTCCCCATACGCCCCACGAACTGTCCCCGCCATTGTGGGGCACTGCAACCTCGCAGTCGCACCACGTTGCACCCAGGCGCCGCGGATGCAACACCGCGCGCACAAAAACACCACTGCAACCTTGGCCGCTCCACTGGCGCGGAGCTTATCTACCGTGGTTTCGCCAGCGTTCTCTCCTCATTTGCTTCTTTCGGGAATCTGCTCCTTGTGCCTCTGGATCGCGACTACCCATTGCGCTATCCTTGCGGCCCCTCCTTGCTTCTTCCTTTGCTTGCCATGCTTCTGATGGAATCCAAGTCCACCAGTGACATGCTGCTAGGCCTGAGCCCCAGCACGTCGGTGCTGGACGGCGAAAGCCCCACGGTGTTGGCCGCGGCGCTTGCGGCGTTCTCGCGCAACGTGGCGCTGCAGAACTTGCCCCGCCACGCGGCGGAGATGGGGCGCCAGTTTGATGAGGCGCTTTTGTGTCTGTCGGCCATCACCATGCTCCCCAGTTTCTCGGTGGACCCCACGGGCGACGAGAACGGCGACTACTTGGCGATCGACTTGGGCGGCTCCACGTTGCGGGTGGCGGTGGTGTCGATTGCGCCCCGAGAGACACAGACTGAGGCTGAGACACAGACTGAGACTGAGACACAGACTGAGGCTGAGACACAGACTGAGACTGAGACACAGACTAAGCCAGAGTCGAATCCAGCGTCAAATCCACCCCCAGGCAGCCACCCCCGCGTGTCGGTGGTCGCCAGCCGCCACTGGATCGTGGACAACGCCCGCAAAACCGTGGACGCCGCGTTCTTCCAGTGGATCGGCCTCTGCATCACCCAGGTGTTGGCCGAGGCCCCGCTTACCGGAACCATCCGCGCTGGCATCACCTGGTCGTTCCCCCTCGGCACCACCGCCCACAACTCCGCCCGCATCTTGCAGATGGGCAAAGGCTACACCGTCACCGACGCCGTGGCCGGCCGCGACTTGAAGCAGCTCGTGGAGTCGGAAATGGCCCGCCGCGGCGTGGCGGTGCACGTGGGAATCATCCTCAACGACTCGCTTGCGGTCTACGCCGCCGGCCGCTTCTTCCACCGCACCACCCAGTTGGCAATGGTGCTCGGCACCGGCTTCAACATGTGCTGCCAGCTCGAGGTGCTGGACCGCATGGCCGCGGCCAAGTGCTTGCCGCGCCAGCGCCGCGTGCTCTACAACACGGAGGCGTCGCTCTTTGGCGGCAACTTGGTGGCGCCGTTGGCCACGCGCTACGATGCGTTGGTGGACCGCCGCTTCGGCGCGCCGCTCCACTTCCCCACCCACCTCTGCGTCGACCCGAACGACCAGCTGATCTTCCAGCCCACAGAGCTCTTGGCCGCAGGCCGGTACGTGCCCGAGTTGGTGCGGTTGGTGGTGGTGGACATGGTGCGGCGCCACGAGATCTTCTGCGCCCAGAAACGGCTTGACTCGTTGTTCGCGCCGTACGCCGGCGTCACCGGCGAGTTGGTGTGTGTGGCGTGTGAGGGCGCGGGCGATGCGGCGCTTGCTGCGGCCTTGGAGTCCCACTGCGGCTGGGCCGAGCACCTGGTGTGCGCGGCCGACGTTGCCAGCTTCCGGCTCGTGGCGCAGGCGGTGCTCCGGCGCGCGGCGTACGTGCTCCTGGTGGCCATCGTGGCGTACCTCAATCTCTTGATGCGGTGTAACGGCCGCTTTTCCCATGACACCGTGACCATTGGCTACGTGGGCTCGTTCATCGAGTACTCGGCGTCGTTGCGCCATATGGTGTGCCACTACGTCAACGGATGTGCTGCTGCCCATGGTGTGCGCATCGAGTTGCAGCTGGTGCCCGAAAGTCTGCTTGTAGGAGCGGCGATCGGTGCTGCGTGCCACTTGCGGGCATAGCTACGAATACATGAAGATATGGTGTCAACCAGTGAACAGTGGGTGTAGGCACCAATATATCCGGTGCACAGCTGGTGGTTGAGATGGTTAAATGGCACTGAGGAGCTTATCCCAATAGTACAATTCCATTGCTGAATGGAATTTATCCGTGACTTCCTTTTTCAACGCCAAGCATGCGTGCAACGAGAGAAGTTGACTCCACCAGAAAAGTTGCAAATAGCATTCGACTTATTGAGATCGGAAGAATTCACCAACAAACTCAAGCGGGAACGCTTAAGGTCAACTCCAGGTGGTTTATAGTGAAACACGTTCTGAATGAATAATAATTCATTGATTGTTACGCGTTTCTGCTGAACAGGCCAAGAAATGCCTCCACGTCCTCGTTAAAAATAAACTGGAAACCTCATTCGCGACGACGATCCACTCGGGTACCAAATTGAAGTCGATTATGGTAAACGACGATCATAGCTGGTTTTCGACAGTTCCTTGTTTTAAGCAAACTATGAGAGATGTTTGTTAATCCAGGAGCTATTCGAAGTCAACCACGGATAGTAAACGGTGATTAACGCTGATTACGACAATTCTTTGTATTTAGCAAACTATGAGAGCTGATAATTGATAATCCAGGAATGCCCCATAATTGAAAGACACGTCAGAACTATTTGTATAGCCATGTAACCGGCGGACCAAAACTTTATCGATAGACAACAACAAGTTGAAGCCCAAGTTATAAAAATTGATAAAATAAGAGGATCGTGGATGTGTCTTTTGGTTTCCACTGTTCATCTGCCTATTCGCCATTCTTGGTGCCCAGACCCAGTCACCGGTGACAGTACAGTTTTCGTTCTTCATCTCTGTAGATATCCACCTGGTCTCCTCACCTGTTCAGCTGCCTGTTCTAAGCTAGAAACTATCCGGTCGTCTTTTCTTTAGCCCACATTGCCGTGTGCTTGACGCACCAGGTCTACATCTTTAGCGGATTTCGCAGAAAGTGCCGATCGGGATTGGCGTAATGCTGAAAAGCTCTTGACAGTCTCTTTTGGTGACCCCAGAACCATAACAGAAGAAATCAGGCTCCCGCAGTCAATGCAGATGGAAGTGTATTGGCAATTTATCCATATAGATCCTCCCCATACACAGATCCCGAGCACAATTCGGGTCCCAATATACGGCACCACGGTCCAGCCCGTGATTCATGATTCCCATGGTTACGCGATCAGCCCGTGATCCCTGGCTCACATGGTACGTGGAACGAGGCGTTGATTCATCGCATATGTAACGTTACAACTTCGACGACAATCCCGCGGCCGCATGGTCACACACCACCATCACATTGGCATGCTCCTGGAGGTACGACAGTGGATACCGCGCGTCGCCCGAGGTGCCGTGGATCGTCTTGTTGAGCGCAAACGCCTTGGCACTGCCCGTCACTATGAGCACGATCTCGTCCGAGTTGTCCAAGATGGTGGAAATGCCCACCGAGAGCGCATGCTTCGGCACCTGGGCCTCGTTGCCGCCAAAGAAGCGGCAGTTGGCCTTGATGGTACTCTGTACGAGCGACACGCGGCGGGTGATGGAGTTACGGGCGGAGCCGGCCTCGTTGAACGCCAAGTGGCCCTCGGGCCCCAACCCACCGAGAAACAAGTTGATGCGGCCGTAGCGGCGGATCTCGCGCTCGTAGTCGTCGCATTCGCGGCCAATGTCGGGCGCAAGCCCGTTCAAAATGTGGATGTTCTGCCGTGGGATGTCCACGTGGTTGAAAAACTTGTCGTACATGAAGTAGTGGTACAGCTGGGGGTGCGACGGCAGGAGCCCCACGTACTCGTCCATGTTGAAGGTGACGACATTGGCGAACGACACTCTGCCGGCCTTATACGCCTTGACGAGCCGGGCGTAAATTCCTTCGGGGGACGAGCCGGTGGGGAGACCAAGCACAAACGGTTTTTGTGGGGTAGGGTGGAACTCGGAGATGCGGGCGATGATAAGATCGGCGACGTATGCCGACGCATCGTCGGCGGAAGAAAAGATGTTTTGTTTCATGGGGTGGGAGAGGTGGGAGAGAGGCAGGAGAGAGGTGGGAGAGAGGTGGACCTGGGATGGGAAACCGGTGGTTAATATGGGGGCCGGTGTGTTGCCGGTGTAACGTCGCGGGTGCAACGTTGCAACTGCAACCGCCTATCGCGGACCTGCACCCCGTGGGGCGGTTGCACCGGGCCACTATGATGCCATAGATATAACCCCACTGTCCCACCGGATGCTCTTCTCTTGAGTTTTCACTCTTGAGTCTTTAGTTTAATTGGGTCCCATTGTTCCATTGAGTTTCATTCGAGTTGTTGAGTTTCCTTCAGTTTCTGTCCCCTTCAGTTATTGAGTTTCCACTTTAGTCTGAGTCCACCCTGTCTCCACTTTAGTCTGAAACTTTCGTCGAGTCCACTTCAGTCTCACTCCCCCTAAGTTCTGATTTCCTGGTTCTGATTTCCTGGTTCTGATTTCCTGGTTCTGTTTTCCTGGTTCTGTTTTCCTGGTTCTGTTTTCCTATCCTGGCTCATGATTCTCCACTTCACCAACTGCCGCCTTTGCGATAACGGCATCCTTGCGGCCGGGTCGCTCTACGTCGACACCGCCAGCGGCAAAATCGTGCCGCCGCACGCCAACGCCGCGGCCGTCGATCTCGGCGGCAACATCCTCGCCCCCGGCTTCCTCGACGTGCAGAACAACGGCGTCTACGGCGTCAACTTCAGCACCCTTGACGAAACCGCGCTGGCGGCCGACGTGGCGCGGTTCCGCGCCTTCTACCGCGACGCCATGGCCCGCTACCTCCGCACCGGCGTCACTGCCATGTGTCCCACCGTCACCTCCAGCACCGCGCCGGTGTACGCCACCATGCTCCCGCTCTACCGCAAAACCCGCTCCGCCACGCAGTGCGACTCGCTCGGCGCCCACGTGGAGGGCCCGTTCATCAGCCACGCAAAGAAGGGCTGCCACCCCGAGCACACGTTTGTGGATGCGGCAGCGCACCTGTGGCCCGAGGTGTACGGCCGCGACAACTTGCGCCAGTGCGTGGCCATCGTCACGGCCGCGCCCGAGGTCCCCGGCGTGCTCGACGCCATGCAAACGTATGCGCCCGACGTGGTGTGCGCCATTGGCCACACGCTGCTGGACCACGCCACGGCGCTTGCGGCGGTGCGCCGCGGCGCCCGCATGGTGACCCACTTGTACAACGCCATGCCGCAGCCGCACCACCGCAACGCGGGCGTGGTGGGGCTCGTGGCGCTGCCGGACGCGGGCGCGGCGCTGCCATACTTTGGGCTCATCTGTGACGGCGTGCACGTGGCGCCGTCGATGGTGGTGTTGGCATACCGGGCCAACCCCGCCAAGTGTGTGCTTGTCACCGACACCATGCACTTGTTCGGGTTGGCCGACGGCACCTACAAGTGGGGCGCGGAGCACATCGTCAAGAAGGGCACCGCGCTCCGGTTGCAGGGCACCGACACGTTGGCGGGCGCGGCCACGGACTTGCCCACGGGCGTGCGCAACTTGATGCGCTGGGCGGGCGTGACGTTGGCGCAGGCGGTGCAGACCGTGACCACTAACGCGGCCGCGGCGTTGCGTCTCACCTCCAAGGGCTCGTTGGCGGAGGGGTGTGACGCGGACTTGGTGGTGTTGGACGATGCGGGCCACGTGCTTGCGGTGTACAAGTTGGGTGTGGCGGTGGCTCGGCCGGAGCGCACGGCGCTGTTGTAGTTGTGGTCAATGGCATTGAGTACGGTGTTGTTGTAGAGGTCGAACCGAGGCCTTTCGGGGTTGGACCGGTTGTATCTCGTGTAATTTTGTATCCGCTTCGCTTGGACTCTTTGTTTGTGGGACCTGTCACTGCTGACCTCCAGGACTGTTGGTTCCACTGTTGGTTCCACCGTTGATTCCACTGTTGGTTCCACTGTTGGTCCACTGTTGGTCCACTATATGTTCCACTGTTGGTCCACTATATGTTCCACTATAGGTTCCACTGTTGGTTCCAGGACCATTGCATCCAACGATACCCTTCCGTTCATACCCGATTGCCGGTATGAATTTCTTTTCGTGCTTTGTCATTTTCCATCCGCCTCTTTTTCCATATTTACTACACCAACTTTTGTCTCGTGGGTGCAAATCCTCCACTTTGTGCGAATCTCCCCAACATCCACGGTCCACACCATCTCCGTCAGTCAACACCACTCTGCACAAATATCCGCCAGAATGCTACGTCGGTCTCCATGCCCAACCACCTCCCCCTCCTTTTACCGGGATACAGTAAGAACGTCGTCCACATCGGACAACGAGCGGGAATTACCCAATCGGGAATACCCGCACTGCCGATCGGCAATCTGATTATCCCACAGTTATTCTCCCCACTATTCTCCCAACTATTCTCCCCACCATTCTCCCACCTATTCCTCAACCTAGTCTCCCCCCACTCTCCAGCCTACTCCTGTCAACCCTGTAATTGCGACATTCTCCAATCCCCATGTCGTGCCGCTGCATTTTTGTCCGCCGCTACGCAACCGAATCTCTCCCCAAGATCAACCATTCTCACTATGGCCTCCCCAACTGGCCCCAGACAAAAAAACCCACTCCACACGAAATCTTCAGCCTCAGCGACAATTTCCCAAACAGGCGGGAGTACGAGAAGGCGCTAAAGGCAACGTACCAGAAGTTCGTCAAACTCTACCATCCCGACCGAAGTGCAAGCCACGATGTCGTGGATCCCACTGGCGCCGCGTTGCTGGCAAAGCAAAAGCGACAGCGGTTCGACGAGATCCAGAACGCTTACGTCATTCTCAAGGACCCCCGACAGTCTGCCGCGTTCAGCAGGGCCCAGACCACCTCCTGGGCCGATTACAAGCCCGGCAAAACTGATTCGTTCAACGCGTACCGCATGGCCAACGCCCATCGCGCCAAGTACTCGTACCAACAAGACCCCAAGTTCTGGCAGGCGGGGACTTGGGAAGATTACTACCAAATGCGGTATGGCCGCAGTGCGCCCACGAGGGAAGAGTGGGAAAAGAACAAGTACAAGATCCTCTGGAAGGTGTTGGCGGTCGCACTGGTGGTGGTGGTGCTCCAAATAATGTTGGCGGTCGAGCGAACCGCCGAGTTTAATCGCGAGATCCGCATGATGAATTTAAGGGCCAACGCCGACCTTGCGAACGCCTACACCAACTACGACGAGGGGCTGTCTCGATTCCAGCGCATTCGCCGCTTTTTGATGTATCGCCGCCTGGGAATGGAAAACCGTGATCACGCCGAGGCCAAGATCGAGGAAAATCACATGTTGACCAAGTATGCCCAGCAGAAGGTGGCGGGCTTTGGTGAGAGCACCTAGCGTGATTGTCTTGCCTAATTGGGGGTTATGATTTCCCCTTTGTCGGGGAAGCTTATGACATCAGAATATTCCGGTCCGTTTTATTACAATGCTCAAATGTCTGTATGGGGTCGACTCTTGGAAGTCTGTGGTGAGGTTCTGAAGGTTTGTGGTAGGGCTCTAAAAGTCGGTTAAGTCTCTTGATGAATCGGATTTTGTTTACCCCGCTACTCCTCCTATTCACCTCCACCTGAAATTTACCCACATACCCAACAATGTCCGATCTACCATGCCATGGAGCAGACTCACCACCCTGTTTCATGCACACCTGAACCGGAACTCCAAGACACCTGAACCGCGAACCTTGACTGAATGTGCGAGACACCATTTCCAAGTCAGTGTGTTTGCAACACAGACATCGGCCATGCACCATTACATAGTACTTCAGAATAAACAATTTAGATATTCGGTCCATTTATTTGGCTGCCCTCGTCTTGGACTAGTGGCACCGGGCCGGTCTATGGTCACGTGAATATTCGCATGAAAGGATAAGCGCCTATTTTGTGTTCTGACAAACGGCATACTCCCATCCCCCACAAAATGGACTTCAAAAAACCCGAGACAGTTCTTGCCCTCAATAACATCCGTGAAACATTGGTTCGCATGGAGGAAACCATCCTCTTCGATTTCATCGAGAGATCGCAATTCTACTCGCTGCCCAGTGTGTACGAGAAGAACAAGTTCCAAATCCCTGACTTCGATGGCCTGTTCATGGAATGGCTTCTTTGGCAGACAGAAAGAACCCACTCACAGGTCAGAAGATACGAGGCGCCGGACGAAACTCCCTTTTTTCCCAAGAAGTTGCTCAAACCATTGTTACCTTCGGTTCAATACCCGAAGATCTTAGCATCGTACAGCGACGAGGTCAATGTGAACGACGAAATCTTGAAGTTTTACGTGGAAAACATTATCCCTGGGCTCTCCTGCAAGATGGGTGACCAGGAGGAGAACTTCGGGTCTGTTTCGGTGTGCGATGTGGAGTGCTTGCAGGCACTCTCCAGAAGAATTCATTTCGGCAAGTTTGTGGCCGAAGCAAAGTACCAGTCGGACAAGGAACTTTACAAAAAGCTTATTTTGGCCAAGGATGCGGCTGGAATCGAGAGCAGCATCACCAACTCTGCAGTGGAGCAAAAGATCTTGGAAAGGTTGAAGGAGAAGTGTGTGACCTACGCGACCGACCCCAGTTTGAAGTACTCGCAAAAGATCCAGCTGAAGGTCGACCCCGAATTAATTGTCGGCTTGTACAGGGACTACGTCATTCCACTTACCAGAAAGGTGGAGGTGGACTACTTGTTGAGAAGATTGGAGGACGAGTAATACAGTAATATCCTGGTGATGATGGGCAATATTGGACCATTTAGTGCCCGAAGCTCTGAATGGCCACCTAGATAATAGAACATTCACAACCACATTGACTTGTAGTTGTCTACGAGGTTGTGGTGGGATCAGGAATAAAAACCGCATAGTACGATGGATATTGACTTCCCCAGACGTGTAATGGGGAAATTTGCGCGATACATACGCTTAATGGGGTTAGTTGGAGGTTATTCCATCAGGCTCTGAACAGAACGTCTACACCGTTGCGTCCGTTTCTCTTCTTGTCAGTACGCAATCACGTACGAAAGACCACGCCGCCTAAAACACTCCAACCAGAGATGCCCCATTTTAACCATTAGGGTAAATATCTACATTTAGAGATAAAGAGAAAAAAAGAAAGAAAATACCGGAAAAAACACGGGTATGTTCCAGGAATATTATTATGCCCCCATGTGGTGACACACGTTTTCCGCGCACAGTGCAGGTATTTTGCACCCAAATACCCCATCTACACCCAGTATAAATACCGGCCCGAAATGACGGCAGAAACAGGAGAAATATTAGAGTATAGAGCTTATGCAAGAGTTTTTTTACGATATTGGACTCAAGAACGTGTTTTTGGGCGGATCGGCAACCTTGGTTGCGGTGGTGGTGCTCTCCAACAAGATCCACCACAAATTCACCGCGTTGTTGGTTTTTGCCTGGGCGTGTTTTGTCAAGCCGCTTTTAGCCAAAATCAACTCCAAGCCAAGCGAGCAGCAACAGGCGCTTGAGCAATTTTACCGCAACCAGGCGCATGTATACGACTCCACCCGCCAATTCTTGTTAAAGGGAAGAGAAGACTGCTTAACCTTAACCGCGGCCCATATGGACAGTTCTAAGAAATTGGTCTGGGTAGACATTGGCGGCGGCACCGGCAAGAACATTGAGATGATGAACGACATTGTGCCGTTGGCCAAGACGTTCAAGGCCATTTATTTAGTCGACTTGTCGCCATCGCTATGTGAAATTGCTCGTCAGAGGTTTGCTGGAAAGCCTTGGGCCCACTTGGTAAAGGTGATGGTTGCAGATGCGTGTGACTTCACTATTGATCACACCAACGCCGATGTCATCACGTTTTCGTACTCGTTGCTGATGATCCCCACCTTCAATTCGGTAATTGACCACGCGGTGGACCTTTTGGAGAAAGACGCCGGCGTGATTTCGTGTGTCGACTTTGGGATCCAGAGTCAGGAAACCAGTTTGGGCCGCATCGACACCGTGGGCGGGTTGGTTAACCGGAATATTCCGTGGTTCCTTCGCAACTTCTGGAGAACGTGGTTTGAGGCAGATAAGGTGTTCTTGGACTCGGCAAGACGAAACTACTTGGAGTACAAGTTCGGAACCCTCAAATCGTTGAATGCGTACAACAACACCTTGGGCAGAATCCCGTACTATATCTGGATCGGATGCGACAAGAACCGGTGCCAGCTGTTGCTCCATCGCATCAACTGCCTCGCTACCGAATCACCTTACCTTGCACCCTCAGATGAAACCCAGCGCATCGAATACAACATTCCAGTGAGCAAGGGCCACGAGGCTGCATTGAGTAATCTCCGCAAGAACTTGCCCTTTCCATCGATCTACTATCAGAGACAGCCGTGGAGAGTGTACTTCAACGAGATCAACCCCCAGTACCACCAGTTCCAGAACCAGTTCATCTATGCATTTACGTGGGAAGACCCTCGCGAGGACCACAAGATTCTCAACTTCTCCAGCAACGACACTGTATTGGCTATCACGTCAGCAGGCGACAATATCTTGGCCTACGCGTGCTTGCCCGACCCTCCGGCCAAAATCCATGCAGTGGACTTGAACCCAGCACAGAACCATCTCTTGGAGTTGAAGTTGGCTGCGTTCAAGAGCTTGTCCCCGGAACAAATCTGGCGAATGTTTGGCGAGGGCCGCATCAACAACTTCCGCGAGATTCTTCTCACACAGATGAGTCGTGAGATGTCTTCGAATGCTTTCCAGTGGTGGATGGATAAAGGAGAAAAGACGTTCAAAGGAAGAGGTTTGTATGATACCGGATCAACCCGGTGGGCATTGCGGTTGGCCAGAGCAGTGTTCACTGTTTTCGGCATCAACAACGCAATAGATGATCTCTGCACCTGTACCACCATCAAGGAACAGGTGGAGATTTGGGACACCAAGATCAAGCCCACACTCTTCAACCCTTTTGTCGCCACTCTTTTGGTGGGAAACCCGATTTTCTTGTGGAAAGCACTTGGAGTGCCCGCCAACCAGGCGGAGATGATTGGAGATTCGGTGTTGCGGTATGTGGTGGAAACATTAAGCCCAGTGGTGCACCGGCTGTTAATATCGCTGGATAACTATTTCTACTACTTGACATTGAAGGGCCAGTATTCCCGCAACAACTGCCCCGACTATTTGACCGAGAAGGGCCATTTGAGACTCACACAGAAACGTTCCGACGGCACCGCTCCCATCGACAACATCCGGGTTCATACCGATACGTTGAACTCGGTATTTGCTCGACTCACCAAGAAGTCCATTTCGATCGCCATCATCATGGACCACATGGACTGGTTTGATCCAAAGAAGGACGACGCAGCGACAGAAATTTTGGCGGTGAAGGCGTGTTTGGCTCCAAACGGGAGGGTAATGCTCCGTTCTGCTGCTCAATACCCGTGGTACATCAAAACGTTTGAGGCACACGGGTTTAAGTGTAAGCCTGCTGCGATTAGACATGCGGGAGACTCCATTGACCGGATAAATATGTATGCATCGACGTGGGTGTGTACAAAGATAGAAGAGCCGGTCGTTGCTCTTGGGCGTCGGCGGATGAGCAGTTTGAAGATTTAGTTATGAGTACCAGATCCATAGATCAAGAATTGAAAAAAAGTCCAACGCTAAATTCCACAAACAATAAGTTCCCAGGATAACATTGGCGACCGTTTTCGTAATTGTTTCATTAAATATTCATTGTCATGACGCCGCATACCGCGTAGTGGGGAACCACGCCACGACGTCCCATAGACCGAGATCCAAAACAGAATTGATCTTTTCTTTCCGATAAACTGCATTTCCACAGTCGCAGTAACTGCAACTAGACTCTTGTACTTCCAATTCCTCTAGCGGAACATCTTTCCATCGCCTTCTCCCAGCGTTCGCCATTGCGACAGAAACGTACCACTGTTTTCTAGTCTGTACAACCTCCATGCTTCTCGAATATGTTCGGGTTGAAGCGGCATGCGGCGATCACCCATGTAGTCCAACTTCTTTTCTGGCACCTCCATGAGATCATCGCCGGCAGCCAACTTCTTGATCACTTCGCGCTTCTTCTTCTTCTTAGCTTCGATGTCCAATATGAGCTGCGCTTTGTTTTCTCTCTCTTGAACCTCAAACGCCCGCGTAATGATGTCGCCGAGCAACAGCTTAGAGAGACCGGCCATCACCACCGCAATATTTTGCGGAATGGAATGCCCCAATACACTGTTACACACCTTTTTCACTCCCGGCTTGTTCACTGTCATTCTTCTGTAGGCTTCAAAGCGCTCCATCTGATCTTCAGTGAACGAAGCGACAAGCAAACGACGCCGTTCGTCCTCAGTCAACGGTTCATTTTCTTGGCTTTTCAACTTGCGGTATTTGGCCACGAGTTCGGGGTCCTCGATATCGGAAAGATCCGACATGTCATCATCTTGGCGATCCGGATTCTGGGCAGTTTTTCTTTCTTCAAGCGGGCTATAAAATACTCTCCAAATCAACTCCTCATCTTCTTCGTCCAAGCTAATATCACTGTAGTTGTCCTCGGAATCGCTCATGTCAGGGAAAGACTCTAGTGTTGAAAGTGAGATGGTTCCCGACTGCACAAATGGTGCCTCCAGTAGAGGTGAAGCCGAACAAAACCAAATTGGACTAGCATTTATTTTTTATTATTTTTGGCAATACTATTTCAAGATTTCTTTCGTTTCCGACCATTCGTTTAAATTTTCATCGTATATACATGTGTCTAAACCTGGTCTCCACTACTCCCGTCGATGCCACTCACTAACCTGCAGCAAGTACTCGTGCCAGTCATGTTCTTCTTGCACGAGAATATGGTCCACTAGCTTGGCCACTCTAAGGAATGCACTGTCACTGAAATCATCGGTTACACGATCCAATTCCTCCACAATGCCAGCGAGAGCGTAGTACTTCATGGCACTCTCGGCCCGCATGGCCAAATTCTCCGAATCGACCAACGGAAGCCCAGCAGCAGCAAATATCGCCGACGCGGCATCCTCAACAAAGGATGTGATATTGTAGGTGGAGCAACTCAACTCTTGTTGTCTTTTCAGCAATTCAGTACCGTGGAGAATCTGATTTGCGTTCAAATCGTGTACCGTTTCAGTTTCCAAATGGCGGATCGGAACGCCTTGGATCACATCGGCAAAGCCCAATAACGAGGTCAGATAGACAAAATTGAGTACATTCGTCGAGTTTTTGGTATTGGCCGGGCGGAGGCGGGTTTTGGTCACGTCCACCGAGACAAACCGAATGGTAACATCCACTAGAGGATTCAATCTCTCGATAATTTTTGCGAAATGGTCTTGGATCGCGGTGACAATCTCGACTGGAGTGTTCC
Organism: Clavispora fructus; assembly: GCA_003707795.2. Lineage (NCBI taxonomy): Eukaryota > Fungi > Ascomycota > Pichiomycetes > Serinales > Metschnikowiaceae > Clavispora > Clavispora fructus. The sequence goes on from PPLK02000020.1 coordinate 84,976, forward strand.
CCAGCTCTTCTGCCGCAACAAAATTCACGTCCAAGCGAGACGCATAATTGGCAAACGGAGTCTTTCTCACTATTTCCGCCGTAGCAAAGTCCACCGCAAGTAAGTGGTCTATCACTGCTTGAGCGACAAAGAACGGCATGTCGTTTTTGTGCACCGCGTCCAAATCGTAGCCCATGATCACTTTGTTCGCGTAGATATCGTGATAAATGGACACCGAGTCTGATAACGCCAAAGTTACACTGTAAAGGGGCTTTTCCCTCTTTTTGAGAGTCGAACCCCCGGTATCTGTATCATTGAGGGCCGTCGTTGTCGTATCAGGGCCATCAGCATCCGCCGTGATGAGCATTGGTGCCGGGTTAGGAGCAAGATCAGTCAGAAAAGGATCAAACTTCTGCGCAAGGTCATCAACCAAGACGTAGCGGGCCAGAATTCCTTTTTGCTGGAGAATGTGGTCGAGTTGTAACTGCGCCGCGGGCACTAGATCAGGAAACCGGAGCCCGGTGTTTTCGAACGAGACGTGGATGTTCTGGGTGACAGGGAAGGTGTCGGCCACAAGCAGCCGGAGTGCCTCTGCCTGGCTTTTTTCGATACTTTTGCGGTCTAGGAGAAAGGATCCGATCCATACTAGAAGCACCGCTATGATGGAGGCGGTGAGCATGTGGGCGAAGTGTCGTGTGAAGTGTCGTGTGAAGTGTCGTGTGAAGTGTCGTGTGAAGTGTCAAGGGTCAAGTATGAAACAAGGTAGATATTTGGGAGTGTGATTTTCAGCAGGATATGCGTTGCGGTGGTCCTGACCTTCTGAATGTAATTCTGTCCTCCGTCGGGCTGGTGTATCTCGAACCCAAAAGGTGCAGGCGCCAACTCCATCGCACTCTGGCTTTTCCATCATGAGCGTACCGTCGGTTCCAATCGAGATCCAGAACGTTCCGCAAGTCCAGGAACAAGAGTATGTTCACGAGGTTTACAACGAGATCGCCTCCCATTTTTCCAAAACCCGCTACAAGCCGTGGCCCATAGTGGAGAAGTTCTTGCAGACGCGCGAAGACTATAGTATCGGCCTAGATGTGGGCTGTGGCAACGGCAAGTACTTGGGCATTAACGAGAAGTTATATATGATTGGCTCTGACCGATCCGATGGCCTCATTGACTGCGCCCGTCAGATCAGCGACGGCAAGTATGCGTTGGCGGTGGCTGATGGGTTGAACTTGCCGCATCACAACAATCGGTTTGACTTTGCGATTTCCATTGCGGTTATTCACCATTTTGCCACGGAGGAGCGTCGTATCGATGCCATCAGACACATTCTCTCCAAACTCCGCACCGGTGGCCAGTTTTTGGTGTACTGCTGGGCGTTGGAGCAAGAGAAGTCGCGCAGAGGGTACAAAGAGGGCGACGACCAGGACATTTTGATTCCGTGGGTGTTACAGAAGAACATAGGGAAGAGAAAGAAGAAGCAGACAGAGAAGGAGACAGAAAAGGCCGACAAGAAGAAAGAGGAGAAGGAAGAGAACGAGGAGAAGGGAGAGAACGAGGAGCCGGAGACAAAGTACAGATACTACCACTTGTACAGAAAGGGCGAGTTGGTGGAGAATGCAGAGAAGGCAGGCGGCCGGGTGGTGGACCATGGGTATGAAAAGGATAACTGGTGGGCCATCGTGGAGAAGACCACGTAATGTATAGTAATGTGACATGTAGCATGAGAGTCAATCGGAACAAACAGCCAGTACAAACAGACAGTACAAACAGACAGTATAAAGAGACAGTACAAACAGACAGTACAAACAGACAGTATAAACAGACAGTACAAACAGACAGTACAAACAGACAGTACAAACAGACAGTACAAACAGACAGTACAAACAGTGAGCAGCACTTCACATATATCAACCTCCCAGTTCCTCAATTCCCAGTGCTTGATATTCTCGGTGTTCAACCTCACATCAACAACCTGCACCACCATGCTTTCTCCCCAGGCAAAACACGACAAAATCATCCGGGCCACCGATGTGGATGCGCTCAGCTGCAGGTTCAGCGCCAACCGAAAAGGCTACTTTGTTCCGCCCGATGTCCACGCCAACGACTTGCTTCAGTCCTACAAACAGCACCTTCTCTACTGTGAAGGCTACACCCAGCTTTCCGCCGGCCGTCTCCTTCGCTCGGCATTTGAAGAGCCCAAGTTCCCGTTGATCAACCGCGGAACATACTTGCGCACAGAATCAATCAACAAGGTGGTGGAGAAATACGTTGAAGCCCATCCCACGTGCCAGATCGTTTCTCTTGGCGGAGGGTCGGACACCAGGTGTTTCCGGGTGTTGGCCGAGACGCCCAACGTGGTGTACACGGAAATCGATTTCCCCGAGTCGATCAAAATCAAAAAGTTGGCCATTGCCGGCTCGAAAACACTCCAGGCCATAGTGGGCGCTTCGCTCGAGCCGGTGGTGGTGTCATCCAAAACCCAGTTTGCTGATATGGACCCCGACCTCCATACACACCGCTACCACTTGGTTGGACTCGACTTGCGTACTCTTGCAGGCGAAGGTGCAACCAAGCTTTCGTTTCTCGACCCACTGGTGCCCACGTTGGTCATCAGCGAGTGCGTGCTCTGCTACTTGAGTCCCGAAGACAACGAAAGGGTGATTTTATACTGGAAGCGAGCGTTGACACAGCCCACGTTTGTGATTTACGAACCCATGGCGCTTGGTGACGCGTTCGGTGATACCATGGCCCACAACTTACGGCTGCGAGGCATTGATCTCCAGTCGTTCCAAGAGTATCCTGATTTGCGCTCGAGAAAGGCATTCTTCGATCGTCTAGGGCTTGAGGCGTCGCTAACGGATTTGGCGCTGGTGGGAGGCTACTCTGGTTCGAGCTCGTGGCTCGACGCGCCAGACCAGCGGCGGGTGGCCCGGTTGGAGATGATTGACGAAGTGGAGGAGATCAGACTTCTTCTCCAGCACTACTGCCTCATAATTGCTGGGTCTGCTGTCGGAGAGATGGCGCCTTTGGGGTGGATGCTTTAGACCTCGGAATTAAAGGAACGGGTTCCTTTCCGGTTCGGACTACTTTCGGGCTACTTTCGGACCGCGAGACACAACGAAACGTTGATAAGAGGTTGATGTCAATAGATTGAGGTCATGGTAGATTGGCAGACCGACACAGGTTTCACATATGGAATTTTAGTCGCCAGATCGGGGGCCATACCTTGTGATACTGCTCACAGTAAGCGCAAAGCTATAGCCAATGCAATAATGGCCGGAAAACACCAGGCATCGGCCACTGATTTCAATTCATACACCAATTTTTCCTACTCACACCAACATAAACCAACTTACTCTACTTACTAAAACTGTGCCAAAATCCCAGGTCAACAACCCAATCAATCTGTGTAGTACTATCGTTGCGCCTGGGTCATTATCGCACGCTCGCGGTTCGCGCCGATAGCATACCCTACATTGGGAAAACACTAAAACATTACTCTGCCACAACTCTATCTTCCACCCAAGCGCTTGTTCTTTCTTTGGCAATCCCGATAATACCCGCGTGTTTTGCTCGATCCAACCGTGATTTTTTCTTCTACCCCAATTCGTCTAACCCAAACGCCGGTGCCTCCACTTCCCAAACAACCCCGTACCTAAACGCCTCCCATGGACGAAGACGGAATTTTCGGCAGCATCGAACAGGACAACAACCCGCTGCTCTACGGAATCCCCAGGAGCGGCGAACAGGGTTTTCCGGAGCCGCAAAACCTCACGGCCGCGTCGGAATCTACTCAACCCGAAGCTGACCCCACACCATTCAACTCCACCTCCTTAGTCAACAGCCAACTTGGACTTTCGCTGAAAATCCGGCGCATGCTCAACAGCTCTCGCCTCCGCATCGACGTGATTCTGAGCGAACGGCTCCTCAGCTCCAATGTGGTGGTGTACTTGATCGAAATGCGGCTTGACAAACTGGACGACGTGGTGATCGTCAAACGGCGGTACTCCGAGTTCAAGTCGTTGCGGGACAACTTGGTGCGGTTGTTCCCCACTCTCATCGTGCCGCCCATCCCCGAAAAGCACACACTTTTGACCTATTTGGTCAATTCCATCGACAGCACCCGCGAGGTGTCGATCATCGAGGTGCGCAAGCGATGCTTCCGCAACTTCTTGCGCGACTTGGTGTTTGAACTGAACCCGTTGTTGAAAAACTGCCCTCTCTTGCACAAGTTCGTGGACCCGAGCTACGAAATGTGCTGGGAGAATGCCATCACCGAACCGCCGGTAAGTTTGATCAACCAAAACCCGCTTTTGGCGAACCCGAACGACCCCACCGACCAGAACGGTCTCTACTTGCTTCTCCCACTGGTCAATGGTTTTGACTTAGACTCGCCTGACAACTTACCCAATTTGAAGAAGATCAACGACGACATCCACAGATTGCATAGTGAGATCAGCCTTTACGAGCGCAAGGAGAGTGGCGCATTGGAGCCGGTGGAGACGCTGGCTGCGTTCAGCAATATCCCTCAAGGTTTGATCAATTACGAAACCAACTTCCACCTGAACATTCGGGTGTTGCATGATCTAGAGAGAATCAACTCGCGGTCGGTGAAGAATCTCAAGCATATCATCAATATCCTAATCGAATTGGGAGGAAACATGAACAATTTCTCCTTGCAGATCCACGAGGTGTCTACGCTGGATAGTAACCAGCTTTCGTTGATCGTGGAAAAGTTTGGATCCACCATCGACTCCAACTTCTTGGGTTTCGAACATTTTGTGCAAAATCATGCTGTCCCTGACTGGCAGGAACCAGTGGACCAGTTTACCCAGTACTATTTTTCTGCGCTCCAGTTGGTGAAGTTCTACAAGTATAAGTTGATCCAGTTCAAGCTACTTTACAAGCTCAAATTCAACAAGGTGCAAGAGTACGCCAACGCAAACAATAACCCGCAGTCGGTGAAAACCTTGAAAGACTTGAATATCAACAGTCCGTCCATCAACCAAGCCATCAAGCGCGTCGAATCCAAGCATAGCCGTGCTGGTTCTCTCAAGCAAAAGAAATCGTGGTACGGTCTCTTTGGGGGGAATAAGAATCCCCAATTTACCTTGCCTGAAGACAACTACGCATATAAGAAACGGCAGGAACAAGAGCGTGGCGCCAGCACTACATCCGAGTATCCCCCAAACGACATTAATGGCCACTACCAGTTCAAGATCAAGCACATCGAACAGGAAATGGAAAAACTCGACCAGCTTATTGATCTTTTTAATGAAGACATGATCAAGCTCACAAAGAACCTAGAAATTAATTTTGACGACTACTTGGTGAAGATGGAGCGCCGGTGGTTAGAGGTCATGCTTGCGTTTATTCGCAACGGCAAGCAGCTATTTACGGAAAACTTGTCAAATTGGCAAGATTTCAAGGGGTATATCGATAGTTCTTATCCGGTCTAGATTAATTGGAACTTTTATCATATTGTTAATGTATGCATCGGGAAACTCTGTAGCAAAGGTGCGACTGTGGGGGGCGTACTATTCCCGCGTGCACATCAACTGGTACAAGCCATAATGGAACCAATGCACGATTCGCCAAATTTGGAGTCTATCAACTTGGCAGATTTCAAAGATGAAATTGAATTTTTCCCTTTGCTTCCTTTGGATATATCGAGAAACACAGTTTGGTGCCACTTAACCGCCATTTTGTTGTTTGCACGACCCGCTCGAATGTAACTGTCGCCACTACAGGAATGTGAGCATACACTCAGAAGACAACCACACAATGTCGGCAATGGCCATCGATAACGATGTCTCCACCGTCTTATCAACATTGAGACTGGAGACTGAAAGCTCTGAACTAATTCACATCATCTACCAATTGGAAGATTTCTATGAGAGAAAGTTGTGGAACCAGTTGACGTTGGCGTTGGAGGAGTTGTACACCTTACCCGAAAGCAAGGACAATGGCTTCAGAAGCAAGATCTTCACCCAGTTTTTGTCAACATTTCAAAAGAATCTCAATCCGATCAAGATTGTTGACTTTTTGTTGCAGTCGTTTGAGGTGCCGCAGCAATGCTTGGACCAATTGCAAGAATTGAAAACGTCCATGGTTGTGGAGTTGACCAAGAAGCTTTCTTCCAGAAAACTCGATAACTTGGATGACATTATCAATGATGAGGACTTCATCGTCTACATCAACTTGCAGATCGCCCGTTATTCGTTGCTATTGAACGATTTGCCCCAAGCAGAAGAGATATTGGAAAGCTTGACCAGCAAGTTCGAGTCAACGTTGCAAAATGAGTACAGCTCCCAGATCAATGCGGCATTCTTTTTGACCAGATGCCAATACTACAAAATCCACCAGAACTACAATAAGTTTTACACCAACGGTTTGTTGTACTTGTCCTCTATAGAAACGCCTTTGTTTCCCGAGGAGAAGGTGGCCTTCTGCTACGACCTCTGTGTGGCAGCATTGTTGGGCGACAAAATCTACAATTTCGGTGAGTTGATTCTTCACGACATTTTGACCTCCATCAGTTCGGCGGATAATGCCTACTTTTGGTTGTACAACCTCATTCAGTACTTGAATGCGGGCAACCTGGCCAAGTTCGACCAGACCATTGCTGAGTGCAAGGAAAAGACACCATTTCTTGCGCATCATCAGGAGTTTTTGCATCAGAAGATCGTGATCATGTCGTTGTTGGAATTGATATCCGTGAAGCTGACCACAAGCAAGATGTTGCTGTTCAAGGAGATTAGCTCGGTGACTGGAACACCGGAGGACGACGTGGAGTTTTTGATCATCAAATGTTTCTCTTTGAACTTGATCAAGGGTTCGATCAACCAGATTGACCAGGTTTTGCTGGTGACGTGGTTGCAGCCAAGAATCTTGAACTTGGACCAGGTCAAGACGTTGTACGATCATTTGGTAGACTGGGACAACAGGGTGGAGAAGTTGGCCCTCGATGTCCACAAGAATGGTGGAACCGTTTGGGCTGATGTATAGATAAATCAAAGATTGCAGAATGGAGACAATGTAAACGTGACTGAGAAGGATGTCATTCCGAGACTTGATTCCATGGGCCGGTTGTACTACATCTGGTACCATACATCGGATATCATACATCTGGTATATACATCTGATCTCTTACGTCTCGTATGCCCGCCAAAGAATATGGGCCTGTTCTGTTCTCGTATTCTACGCCTATTACACGCCCCAGCTCTGTGGAAATTACTGTATTTCTTTTCCTAAGTAATTGTAGATTCTACTTCGTCTTTTTGGTTGCTTTCCCGTCGTCGTGGTCTTCGTGGTCAAAGTCATCGTCACCGAGTTCAAACAAGGTGTTGCTCGCAGTACCTGTTTCCGTCGTTTCCGATTCCTTGTATGTTGGAGGCAGCTCGGCCGGGATGCTTTGGTTGTGTAACTCAAAGCTGTCTCTCTGGACATTTTCGTCGTCGCTGTGGCTCATCAACGACAAGTCGTCTAACTCAAATTCGTGACCATGCTGGTACCCAGCGTTTCCGGCTTGCTCCTCGTCACCTTCAACGGTGGAAAGTTGCTGCGACACCGCCAACATGTAGCTGGCCTCGGTGGGGCGCCACAACCACGAAACACCAATGAAAATTCCAAAGAACACCACACTAGGCCAGAAGTCGTACAAGAAGTACGAACCCTTCCATAGTTGCTCGATGGTTTCCGTGGCAGATAAGTTCAGCAAGATGAACACCGAGAGCACCAATCCGGCCACTGTCAAGACCACAGAAGCGGCAATAATACGGAAAAGGTTCTCGTACAATTGCAATTTGATCACCTGGCGCTGTTTGTGCAAGTTGGCGGTGGTGGTCTTGATGGAGGACAAGATCATCACGTAGTAAGCGGTCAAGGTCATAGCCACTGGTACAAAAAACGCCACTGTCCACAAGCTTTGGTTGGAGTTGCTGCTCAGGAGGTCACTAGCACTAGTGACGGAGCCGTTAAAAGACGAGTAGTAGCTTCCAACCAAGTAAACCATGGACGCGATAAAGTGCGCGGCAGCAAGGAGCTTGCACTTGGTCATGACCTTTCTGGGGAGTTTTACCACCACCACACCGTAGCCGAGGGCAATGCACAACAACAAGAAGAACGAGAGAGTCATTTTCGCCGCGTTCATAGAGGACAAGAAGACCACATAGAACTTCACAAACCACGTCACCGAAGAGGACCGGTTGACCAAGTCGTAGTAGGACCACACCACAAGCGTGTCAAACGACAAAAATCCGAGCATCGCCAACAAGTATCGCTGCAACGGCAAGATCTGATTCTGCTTTCTCTTTTTAAAGAACTGGAAGCCAAACATCGCCAAAATCACCGCATAGCACACCGTCAAGATGCCGTACGCCGGCAATTTCGGAATTTCGGACGCGCTGAGCTCGCCAAACGCATTCTGGAAGCTCACGTACCCCAGCATCGACTCGTCCTTGGTGGTATACGTGGCCACACAGTAGTAGCCGGTCTTCTCGACGTGATACGTCAATGGCACTTTTCCCAACCGGTCAATCAGGCCCGTGATCACGGTGGTGTTGGAAACATCGCCGTCAGTCAAAAAGTTGCCGCTCTGGCTCTTGTCACAAAGACCCAAGTCAATGGCTCCTTCGGAGCAAATGTAGTAGCGCACGCCGTTGGCCACTTTGCCCAAGTACTTGAGGTCCTTGTATTCAAACACCACGTAGTGGAAATCAAAGCCGTCGAGCTTCACCTTGTGATTTTCGTCGTACTTACTCAGCCCAAACTGGTTAACCGCGATATCAATGTGGGGCGAAAGAGAGCCACCCCAATCGTGGCGGGAGTACATTCCTTCACAGACCTGGGAGTTGGCATTGTCGATTGAGACCTTGTTGGCCCAAGCCGTGGCGGCTAGAAATGCAAATGTGAAATATTGCATGGAGAGTAACCGATCCAGAGTTCCCGAGATTAGTGAGGGCGGTGCGACTTAAACCTGGACCCGTATGCACACTGTGCTCTGGGCACGGTAGTATGCACCCCACGGGGAAGTAGCACAAAGGAGGCAGGGGGAGAGGGAAGATGGAGAATCGATGGGAGAAGTTTAGGTGGAGGCGAGTTTGGGTTGCAATTGGGCTCGATTTGGAGTCTGAGGGTTTGGAGTGCAGAAGGAAAATGGTGGAGGGAGAGTTGGAACGGAATGTGTGGAGGAGAATTGTAGGTTGATGGAGAATGGTGGAGGGAATGCGATCCACAACAAAAATGGACTAAATAATTTTGAAGGAATTATGTTAGGGTGCTTTCTATTAAGCCTTAGTTAATGTCTAAGTGTACGTACCTTATGTTTAAACGGCTCAGACGGTGAAGAGCTGTTCTGAAGAGCGACTCAAGAGAGATTCAAGAGGGATTCGGAAGAGGGGACATGATAGTGCCTACAGTTGCTTATTACATGTTAATTCCTAACCCGTATTCTCAATGTGCCATTATGCTGCATTCAACTCCTCGAGTCGCTTCACCAACTTGTTCTCCACCTCACTCCAATTATCGGCTAAACCGCGGTAGAACTTGATCTCCTGGTCGCACAACTCCGACATCAGCTGCCGTAACTGCCGCTTGTTAAATTGCTCCCAGTTGGGGTACTCTTCGTTAATGATGCGGCTCGTCAAGTTGTTCACAAGCTGGGTCTGGCTTGCAATCTCCGCCTCAAGCTGGTGGATCTTTTGCTGTGCCCGCAACCTCTTGGCATCCGTGTGCGACGACCCCACATGCGATGTGGCTGACGTCGAAAGCGTGTCCTTGATAAGCTGCGTAGTGTTGTTGACAATGCCACCGCTGGCGTGGCCCACCAACACCGGGTTGGGGGCGTGCCCGCTGTGGGCATCGGGCCGGCCCAAGCTGGCCAACTCGGACCGCGCCTTGGCCAAGTAATCGTTAAGCACCTGTAAGTCGATGCGTTTGTTGTGCTGGAACTCGATCAAATCGGAGAACCGCGCAATGTACTTGGCACAGTCTTTCAACGCCACTAAGAATGACTCGTCGATGTAGCGGTGCAACTCGGCCCAGTTGTCCAGGAAGTACATGAGCGACTCAGAAAACACACGGAAGTTGGTGACCATGGGATCACTCAGCTCTAGCCCTCCTTCTGACCCGTGGGTAGTGTCGGCAATAGAGGTGTCTCCGCGGGTGGAGTCACGGGTAACGTCGGGCTGGTCACCGTCGTTGAGCTGGAACGTGTGGTTCTGCACTGCGGCCAACTTGGTTATCTGGCCCAGAAGCTGCTCGTAGTCAGTCTTCAAGTCATAGTTCTTCTTGTTGAGACGGGAAAAAAGCTTATCCAACCGGAGGAGGTTCTCGCAGATCTTTTTTAACTTATCGCTGATCTCCAAGATGTCCTTGTTGGTCTCGCGCTTGTGCTTCGACGAAGTGAAGAAGTTCATCACCGTTTCGGTCAACATCTCCTCGTTGGCGACTTTCCCCACCAACGACGAGTCGTGGTCATCGCCACCCTTCGAGATTTTGAGGTTCTGGGTGAAGGTGGTCCACTCGCCCGAGTCGCTGAGGAAATAGTGGAAGACACTCAGCTGCGAGAGCAACTTGTGGCTGCAGATAAACGACACAAATCGGTCGAGCGAATTCAACCGCTTGTGCACAAACGCGGTGCTGAAGGTGTCTCCTGTCAAGTACTTGAAGTTCAGTTTCGCCGGAAGTGGGGGCACAAGCAAGTAGGGGAAATCGCTGGTCAAACAGTCATGCAAAAACCGGAAGTCACCGTACCGGCGCCTTACCTTGACCGTGACCTCATCCTTGGCATCGCCTGCATCCGCGAGCCGCTTCACCTCGGGGTGGTTGGACTCGGTGGTGATGAGATATGAGATGTACGACTTGGAGTTGCTGTCACGGTCGCTGAGTGGCTGACTCACGCGCAGCCGGATATGGTACTTGAAGAACTGATCCTCCATGCGCTGGTGGTCCACCAATTCCGCCGGAATGGGCGCTGGTTGAGCAATGGGGTCGGGTTGTGTTGTTTCGGCCCCCTGGGGCAGAATGGGCCGCTCCTGCGTGTCTATTGCAATTTGGGCGGCTTCAATGGATTTGGACGTGCTGGGCTCCAGCTCGGTGTCCGGGCGGTGGGTCTCTGCGGTCTTAAAGTCCTCGGGGGCGACGGTTAGCAGTTCCGGCGAATTTTCGTCATACAGCGGTAACTCCGTCGCTTCCATCGCCAAATCGCGATTCAGAGGCGCAGTGGACACATTGGAGCCGTTTTCTGACACCACAGAAGGCTTGCGGCTGGGATGGGCCGAGCCTGAGTGCAGAGTGGAACTGTCATGTGGTGGTTCGGTAGAGGGTTGAGGGGAGCCAGGAAGCGAGGCTTCTTCGATGGAATTTCTAGATTGGGACGAATATGGTGGTGGCGTTTGTGTTTCGTTGTCATCTCTGTCCCATTGGACCGAGGTGAAGGGGTCGTCGGACATGGGAAGGAGGAAGGCGTGATAGTGTGAGGATGTTTGTGCTTTATCAGTGTGGCGCGCACGACCTGTGGTGGCGGAGGTTTGCGTTAGTGGTGGGGAAGCGATGCGAAGGTTGAAGGGATTCGGGGGGTTCTAGTGGTGCAATGTGTTGTTTTGGTTATTTATGTGGGGTGTATTTAGTGTGGGTTTTTAGTGTGGTGTGTGGTCGTATGGGGGCTGCCGTCTTATCGGGTGGGTGCAATATCTCGAACGCGACACTTGTGATTGTTCTGTTCTTCATAAGATCTCACCTCGGAATTTCTCTTCCTTGGATTTTCTTCCCCAACTATGGGTTTGTTTCCCAACCAAGGGTTTCTGCTTTCTGCCGTGGGTTGGATATTTCTTCCTTCCATGGGTTGGATATTTCCTACTTATTCTAATGGCTCTTTCTCTCGTTTTATTCGTACATTTCTTGCGTATGCGGTGTCTACAACACCAACCACACACTTGCGCCCACGATCGCGGCGCCAATCACCGCCGTTATCACTCCTGCGCCCGCCTTGTCTTTCGTGCCCAAGTCGAGTGGCGATACATTGGAAGCGGTCTGCAGGTAGCCACCGCCGGGGTTGCCCACCGACGAGCCACCAGTGTCAGCAGTCATAGGGATGTTGGGGAAATCGGCCACCCGCAAACTGTTCATGATGTCCAACGCACACATTTGCTCTCCCAAGCCGTACACGCCGTCATACGACCCGTTGGTCCACGAAAGTCCACATGTGTGACCATCATAACCTCCGGTACAGGAGTAGGCGGCGGCGTTGGCCAGATCCACAATCCACTCACGGATAGTGTCGTAGGTGTCGGGCACAAGCACCGACGTAAGAGCAAGGAACCGCGAGAAGTACGCCTTAAACGTCCGCTGGTCATTGTTACATGTGTAGGAATTCAGAGTGGGCGACAGGCATGCGGCCTCGTAGATGATCTTGGCATCGTACGACTTATTGTACACAAACACCAGCGACGCGTGCAAGAAGTTGTGTGTGCGGTTGTACCACTTTTCGTCCAACGTGTAGTTGTACAAGTACGCGCAGCCCGCCAACATAAGGCCCTGGTTGTACGTCCACTGGTACTTGGTCAAATCCGAACAGTTAGACGTCTGGATACCATCGTACACAAACCACCAGTCACCCTCGGTCAACAAGTCCACTCCGTACATCCAGTCAAACACCTTCTCGGCCCAGTCAACGTACGAGTCATTGGAGGTGTAACGCGCCAACCGCGCAGCAATGTGGAACAACGCGCCGTTAGACACCGAGTTCTTGTAGTCGTAACCCGAGTTCCACTGGAAGATCTGCCACCGCAACCCGCCACCGCACTCGCTCTCGTCCCACCGCGAACTCATGGTATTGAACACCGCCTGCGCCAATGCCAACCACGAGGCGCGCTCGTCCGATGGGTTGGAGAAGTTCTTCTCCGCGGCAGCCATCACCGCAATGCCCCAAAACGATTGATCGTCATTTCCCTCGGTGGTGGACTGGTTCAACGGGATGTAGTTGTAGTCGTCTCCCACCTGGTACACAAGTGCTTCCTTGACGAGATCGGTGTAGGTGTCATTTTCCATGTAGATGCAGTAGTCGATCATGGAGCCCCATGCTCCGCCGGCCTCCCACCAGTAGTATGGTGCGGAGAACATTCCGATGGTTCCGCCATATTGGTATCCTTCATAGTAGTCGAGAAGACCTTGGGCAATAAGTGCCGATGACTCTTTGATGGTGGTAACGTTCCATGTATCTAGGTGCACGGCCCGGACCGCCGAGAGACATGCCGCAAGGGCAAACAAAAATTGCATTTGTGAATGGGATTTGTAATTCCAGATTCAGCCTTATTCACGCCAAGCCCGTAGTTTCAGGAAGTGCAGATCGAAGGAGCGTCAAACCGAGGTAGGATCGGGTGAAGTTTTCAGCTCAAAATTTTTTCAATTTTGAGTCTCGAGGAGGTTAGATTCCTATGTGCTTGTGGTGATAGGAGGTGAAGACTGGGCTATATCTATTTTTTTTTTTTTTTTCCTCCTGTGTGCTCACTAGAAGGTACGCGCTGTGGGCGCGATCTGGTTGCGACCCCTGTATAATGAGATGTGGGACCGCGAGGCCTGGGCAATATTCTTAATGACATCAATTCTATCAATATTGCCAAGGGTGACCGGTTAGACGTGAATTGGGCTAATCAATGGTTTCAATGCAGTGCTTTTGCGGTAAAAGTGGGTGCCAATGGGATAACAATGCCAATCGGGATATTTTTAGATTGGGTATAAATCAATTCAATCTGTCAGCCACATTCACTCCACTCTCATATCCCTCCTACTCTTTCCGCACTTCATCCACACTCAATACACATCTTGCTCGCTACAGTAGTCATACAATCCGTTCTTAAAAATACAAATAATCCCAGTGCGCGACAAGCCGCCCGCAGGTATACTCGTCCGGACAGGCCTTCGGTCTGTCTATTTTTTAAGTTCACTCCGTGAATTTTACACGGCAAACGCCGGATCCAAGTCATCCGGGTCCTCCTCGTCACTTGATTCGTCACCGAGTGGCTCGTCGTCGTCCTCCGACTTGTCTTCGTCCGACTTGTCTTCATCCTCCACCTTTTCCCCGTCGGCCAGCAGGGTTTCATGGAGACCGTTGACCAGGCTGCCGTTGGTGGATGCCGCCGCCGCCGCCTCGTTGTGGTGGATGTTGCTGATTTGCTTCTGCAAGAGCTTGAAGTCCTTGGCGAACTGGTCGGCAGACATGGCGGAGACGTTAAGGGCAGCGTAGACGCGCGCGGGGTCATCGTCAAACGTGAGGTGCTTGGCGGCCATGTCGTGGCTGAGGGACTTCAAGAACAGCACGTTGTAGTCCGGCACGGCCTTCTTGGATCTTTTCTTGATGATGATTAAGTTTGTCTCTATAAGGAAGAGCATCTGCAACGAGGTGGCGCCGGAGTCGGTGGCGGCACTGTACGCCTGTTTCAACGGTGGGGTCAAGGTGTAGTGGTATTTCTGGCTCACCTTGGACACGATGGGCGAGGTGTTGTTGACGTCGTCCACGTTGGACGCGGTGCGGGCGAACTTCAACGGCGTCAACGACGCGATCAACGGGTCGATGTAGATCAGCGTCAACGAGTCCATCATAGCCTTGCGGAACTGCTCCTCGGACCGGATGGCCTTGCTGGTGTTGAGCAGCTCCACCAAGTGCAGCGCGAGCTCGGAGATGAAGGTCATGGCCTCCGCGTCCTTGTCGTTGACCACCTTGAGCAAGAAATCGTCAAAGTCCGCGTACACGTGCTCCTGGGCGTACGGGTTGGAGTAGCACAGCTTGCACAACCGGTACATCATGCTCATGTTGTCGGCCGCGTCCAACGCGTCGCCACAGAGCTCGCACTGTGTGGGCACCGGGAGCTTGGCTCGGTCGCCCTGCTGCTTCTGTTTGTGCTGTCGGTACTTGTTCTGCTGCCGGTTTCCCCCGTGCGAGGCGCCTGTGTGTAGCTCGGTGCCGTTGATGGCCGCGGCCGCAATGGCCGCCGCAGTAGCCGGCGGCAACGCACCTCCCATGCTCGCGGCGCCCGGGACACCCGCCTGCGGCAGCTGGTACCCGGAGGACACCGGGGTGCCCGCCATCGACGCGGGGCCGGGCGCGGTCGCGGCAAAGGAGTAGTTGGCCGCCGGCCGGGGCCCCGGCGCGGCAGAGCCGTATTGGGAAAACGCCGGCGGCTTTTGCATCGCGAACTGGGCATTGTACAGCTGCTTCAGCGGGTTGGCGATTCCCGCGTCGCGCGACGCGTGCAAATCGGACAAAAGCTGGTCGGAGGAGAAGATGTCGTCGTGGATGAAGTTGGCGTTCTGGCTCTGCTCCTGGAACTGGCGCATGCCGTAGCGCATGGTCTCCTCCGCCAACGGCTTGCGCAGCTTTTTCTTGGTGCGTTCGATAATACGGCACTTGGCACACGTCTTGTACTGCTGCACCTCGGGCGGCTCGTCATCCATTCTTCTTCTTTTGCACCGCCGGCATCTTCTGACGTCGCCTTCGTAGAGCATCATCTTGCGTGCGGGGTGTGCTGGGGGGTGTGGGGTATCGGGGGGTTCTTTGCGGAAAGACGCCGATAGGGTGTTGTTTAGAAAAAAGAAAAAAAGTTATATCCTGAGGTGTTGGGCCGCGCACGACTCGATCGCCGGCCTGGCCCCGCCTGGGGGTGGCGGTGGCCACGTGCATGGGGGCAATTGTGGGCGGGGGGAAATTAGTCAGCGGCGTATGGGTGTTGTGGTTTCTTTTTTTTTTTGTGGTTTTCGGTGTTGGTTGTGTTAGTGGGGTCACTGGTGGTGCTGGGGGGTCGGATTTGCGCCGTTGCGCCTTTCTCACTTTGCCTACTATCGGCCGATACGTGGGCGCCGGGTCACGTGGGTGCACTGCGCGACTCCGCGCCTGGTTCCGTTGCTGGTTTGGTTGCGCTCGACTTCGGTTTGTTTCGGTTTGTTTCGGTTTGGTTCCGTTTCTTGGCTATTTTCGTTGTATTGTTCCTGTTGGATGCGGCTTGATTTTTTTCCCATAAACTAATAGTTGTGGTTCGTTAGGGTGTCGTTCTGGTTGATGCGAGTAGTCTTATCTTCAGGCGCGGCTGTACCTGGGTACGTCTGGCGTCTGCTCGATTGAGTTTGGCCCCCACGTTTCAATTCGGTCTTTTATGTCTTTCATGTCATTTATTCTGTGTTCTTTCTATTATCCTATAATCTGTCGCTGATCCTATAATCTGTTTTTTATCCGGTGATCTGTCTTCTATCCAGTGATCTTTCTTCTATCCTGTGATCTGTCTTCTGTAATCTGTTTTATTCTGCAATCTGTTGAAGCAGTCTCTTCATCGCATTTGTCAATTTCTTTCATCTTTTACCTAGCGGGTCTTTCTATCTCCGCACTTCCACATCCTCTATTTATATCCAATCCTCGTAGATCTCAACTTGAAACCAATCCTCGCATCTTCACTCTCAGGCCTGACTTCACAAACTGCACTGTCGCACTCACCATCCACCTGTTTCTACTGTCTCTGATCCATTCAAGACACAGCCAAAACGAAACAGCGTTTTTTTCTTGTGCTCAATGTTCTTTTTATTTATTTTTCGCCGACATATTGCTATGTTCTCCTCGTGTGCATCTCTTCTTACTAGCTATTCAATACATCCGTCAAATCGGGTCACGTGTATAGGCATATAGTGAATTGCTCCCTGCAAACCTTGGTTCACACCTATGGACCACACCTCCGCCAGTTGCCTAAATCACGATGTTCTAAAGATAATAATCACCTTTCTTGGACAGAAGGAGTTGTCTGTTTTTAGCAAAACTTGCAAAGAATGGCGATCTGTCGCATTAAGACCATTGTACTCGCGGATCTACATAACAGAGAGATTGTCCCAATCTCTTTCGATTGCCGTGCGCCAAAGTTCGAGGAGATGGTCGATTGTTTCTAATAGTCTCAACGACATGTCGTGTCCGTTGAAGCTCCTTGACCGTTCCCTCGGCCAATCTCCGTTTTTGTGCTCCTTGATTGAGGAAATCAATGTTGACGACACAATTTTTGTGCTTTTCAAATTGCAAGGTTGGATAAGGCGATATTTTTCCGGTGCAAACTGCGCCTTGAGATCTGTCTTCTACAGCAATATTCCCTTATCTCACTTCCTTGTAGCTTATGACAGTTTGCGTTGCGTTTATCTGTCGGTATCAATTTTGCATCTGTTAACCACAATTCAGGTGAGGAATATTCACGATCTTATTGGCGTTTGTCATTTTGCCAAAGGTAATAAAATCGATCTTCACATAAAAAAGATCTGCTTTTACTTGACTGATACTTTCTCTCGTGAGTCTACTCCGTTTGATAAAGATGTGGCCACTGCATTTTCTACAATAACCCACTGCGAGATTAAATCTTCTTCTAATTGGGCGTTGTTGTTCGTGAAGCATTTGCATAAAGAGTACGGTCTGAACATCTTTCCTCGTGTGAAATCTTTGGCATACGCCCATTATCATGGCAATTCAATCAACCCCAATAATGATAGCGGAGAACAAAAGTTGGGTCTAAGTCATTTAAATCTGCTTTTCGGTAATTCAGACCTTCAAGAATACAATTGCAAAGTTGGCTGTTCTCACATTCCTCTCGTTCATAACGATAACAGCGATGGCCACTTCGAGACTATTTTCGAAAGTGAACAAGGCGGATGCTCTTGCCTCCTGGTCTTTTTTGATGAATTATTTGCAGCTCTTGCGGGGTCTTCCGTTTCCAAACTACTCATTTCAAGGATTGGGGTTCTGTTCGTGTCGAATCCCTACACCACTTATCACTTTAAGAGACACTTGGCTACAATGTTCTCTAATTTGAGAAGCAGCCACAATATAAAAGATCTAGTTTTAGATTTGAAGTCGGAATTGATGCCCCCATTGAGGGGAAACTTGGATAACCAATTATTGGCAAATTCCATAAATTACGCTAACAACCTTCTCCTTCAGAACATACGAGGGCTTAAATTAAAAAGTCTTTTGATATCAGATTATTTCGAAGGTTTTGTGGTTTGGAATAAGGGCCGTTCACGCGGAAACCTGGACTGGATGAGTTTTACTGCAGATCACTGTTCTGAGTGCAAGCAGACATACCAGAACATTGAAAAATTTGTCTCTGTTAATTCAAAGATCCAATTCTATCTCGATCCTACTTACAAGAAATCTTTGGCGGAATTTTTCCACGATATATTTGGCCTTTTGCTTCTAGTTCAGAAGAATCCAATGATCGCCCATGTGATGCACCAAGAATCCGCCAAAAACGGCAATGGGCCAGGTGAGCAAGAATTAGGAGTCTTCGACGTGGACGACTTCATCTCTTCAACTGATGAAATCACCGCTATAATGAGAGAAAAATTAATAAACGGTGGGTTTTCTCTTCATAGTGTGTTTCGTCACGACACTTACATGAATCTTGTTAATTCTCGTGGCCTTCAAGGGACCAAACGGGAAAGTATTCCTTGCGGTTGTCAAGGAGATGAGATATTGCGCTTTGTTAAACTTATCGAGCATTCCTCGCTATTAGAAGTAAACTAATTTTAAGTTCCAGATATGGTCCTTTATTGCTCGAACAAAAGAGTTCCGAACAACGATTGGGCGTGGCTGAGAGTGCAAAGTGATGGCAGTATGCAACGCGCCTTGGTGGTATGCAGTACGATAGCGGAGCTAGACCTGCGGTGCGATTTGTCGGATTTCATGTGACATAGCCACACACGACAACACTGCCCCTTTTCACCAAAATCGTGAATCCAAAGACAGCCAAACGAGAAAAAAAAGTAATAATTTATTTTGGGTACAATTATTGAGGAAGAGACATATTTTTCGGAATATCTAGCCAATCAGTAGCGGGATAGAAACACCATGGAGTGTCACAAAATATGCACTACTTCTGTGGAATTTTGTCTATATGCCGCCCTTTACGATAAGAATCCTTATCGCTGAAGCGAACACGAATCACCGATCCCATCAAAATATTAATGGTTGTAGAAATTCATGGGACGTACTCAATCGAAATAACAGCACTATCGATGTAAATACTGCACTAAAGTAGTGAAGCGAGTCTTAGTATTATGTAAAGGCCTGCTGATAGGCTATCTGAAACCTGTACATTCTCATAATGGACGGGGAAAGGAGTGAGGAGGTGGAGCAATAGGAGAGGCAGAATAAACTCATCAAATATAAGCCGGGGGATAGATCAGGTTCCCATTCGAGAAACTGAAGTCCTTTCGCATGGTATTATTCTTGTCGTAGGGGAAATTTATATTCCGGAAAAATGATCGTTCGGGTATTCGGAACACTATTTTAGTCCCTTTTTTTCTTTTTAGGTCGCGGACGTCGCAGTATCTCTATCTCTCCTATTTCTCGTCAGATCAAAGCTGTGCAAGAAAACCAACTTTTTCAAGCTCTGTCTTCTTCTCCTAGATATCTGCTCCTGTCATTTAAGAAAAACTGATTACTCCAAAGGCACGGCGTCTAACAGACTTTCGTACTTCATTTCTCAGTTTCCAGATACCACTGCCGGATCAGCCGATACTAGTGATCTTTTGAGCGCTTTTGTCACAGAAATCACCTCGTTCCCCAGCTCTTCAAAAGGCTTTATTTTTTTTTCCTTTACACAGTATATTTCGGCCCTTCGACCAGATTTGCGGCGATATACGTAAAGTTTCGTGGTTTGTCTCCCATTCATATTCAACCCTGCGCATACACGGATTTCCCGTTCATGGTCCCAAACAAAATTCACACTGTCTGTTTTATTAAAAAATAATACGATGTCTTCCGACAATACGCATGTTCTAGGAGCCTTCCATTTAAGGTTAGACCTCGAGTCCCTTGAGTTAAGAGACCATTCCAAGGATGGGGTCCCAGAAGACTGTCTTAATCCTATGGAGAGCGAAGATGGCTCATCTACATCTCCTAGCGAAAGTTTCCGCCGGTCTTCCTGCTCTTCTGAGTCTCTTGCATCCTTGAGCGACTCGGAACCGTTAACTATTGATGCTTCTCCTAAAATTCCCATTCTCCCGTCAAAGCCGGGCAACACTTCGGAGCATCCGCGTGATGCTATGGCTTTCATGGCACAAAGTGCCTTCTTGCAATTTTTAGAGCCGATTCCGGTCTCTCCACCTCTCTACAGCACTCTCCCTCCTGGAGGCTGCCCAAAGTATCATGTGACAGATATGCCACTTGGGAATGAGCTGCTTCCAACTTATTCACCCGCGGCTTATAAAATCAGCGTTGCGTGCAGAAAGATTGAATGGCTCTCGCCCTATGAGGCGTCGCTGAACAGATCATGGAAGAACATTGTGATTGAACTCAACTCTACACAGTTGAATTTGTATCAAATACCGACGATGTTGGAAAACTCCCTATTGAATTTCCAAGCTGACTGTGGAAGCGAGGAGTGCAGCGATACATTTATTTGCATGGATGATGATAACTTAATGTCTACAGTCACAACGAGCAGCGATGCTAAGTTCCGAAAACTCTGTGATGCTATACGGTTTTTTGACTCAGAGTCGTCTGACAACAAGAATGACCGTTCCAAGATTTTGGGAAATAAAAATGTGAAGGCCCAGGCGCAGGGCAAATTGATTCGTTCTTACTCCCTTCAGTATGCCAAGATTGGCTTGGCTACTGACTACACCAAGAAGTCAAACGTACTCAGATTGAGACTCGAAAGCGAGCAGTTCTTGTTGGAGTTTTCGTCCGCCAAAGAATTGATTGAGTGGAATTTAGGCTTGTGTATTGGCCGCGACATTTCTGCTGATATTCAGCAGAGAGAAGATCCTCGTTATCGCACTGTGCCTAGAAGAAGAAGAAGACCTCTGTTTGGAAGTGCCTTCTACTTTGATGCGGTTGCTAGAAGAAACCGGTCACAGTCAGATTCATTCTACGACGGAAAATCGCACGGAATGAGAAATCGATTTTCTAAACTCAAGGAAAAGCTTGCTTCCCCGACAAGCTTCTCGAACCTCAAAGCTGTGTCCCAAGCGCAAAAGCAAGCTTTTAAACAGCTGCAGCATGTCAAGCAATTCAAAAAAGAAAATAATGCAGCATCTCTCGCACCTGACCAGCTGGATCTGAGCAGAGCAAGAGCATTCTCCGCGGTATCTTATTCCTCTTACACTGATAATGAATACCTCTCCCCAGGATTCTCTTCCTCCGTGGTGGCTCAATATGACCAAACAGTCAACGAAGATGATTTTTTTGGAGAGGACGACATCTTGAATATGAGCGACCTTCAAAGGTCCGATGACGAAGAAGACTTTGAGCTCTTGATCGACGAGCTCCAGGACGAATTCAATCCCACAAGTCGCAAATGTCGGAACACGGTCAACGGAATTTCGGGAGACCATAAGTGGGAACCACCGAAAAAGATTGATAGCCAACGGAAACTCATTAAAAATTGTCTCAAATGCATTAAGCCATTGCTATTTGATGAAACCTGGGTTAATAAATTGTTGGTAAAACCGGCATCCATCTCCCCATTGAGTCTGATGTATATCCGAAACGTTTACTGTTCTGAGGCGTCTCGCCCGTCAAGTCAACTGTCTTCATCTACCAATTTACCTGTGGGGTCAGTAATGGACCTCACCAACCTTGATCGCACCGGATTTCCCCATAAAAAGTCAGTGCCCTCGAGACATAACGTTCTCTCCTTACCGGAAGTTTCATTGGCTCGGATGAAAAACCATAACTTGAAAGAGTTTATCGTTGGACTGCATTCACTTATCCCTAAGGACATCTAGGAGACATGGCCTTGATTCGAAGACGATGTCCTCTCTATGTATTATAGCTATTATATGTACGCAAGCATTATTATTGCTTGTTTTTCCTCGACGTTTAAGTGGCCCTGTCCTTCATTTTCTGCTGTATTTTTAGTTGCATTGCCCTCTCTTCGAAGGCCTTGATCATCAACGCACTCACTTGGCTCTGAAACATAGATGAGACCGCATTGTATACTGGATTTTTGAACTTGTATTGTAGTTTGAGTTCCATATGGGTGGACAGCTCTTGGGTGAATCTGTTCTTCACCTCCTTGAAGTTCCACTCGTTACGCAAGTTATCGAACAACAGAATGGTAATTGATTCCGAAATAACCTGCTTGTCCTTTATGCAAACGAGGTTACAAGTGAATTCCTCATCGTATTGCTTCCAGCCTACTCTAATTCCCGCCTCTGTGGGTAGCTTGGCTTCCAGAAATTTGTTGATGAAGGATTTAGTCACGAATGGCACAAACTCATCATAACGAGAGACATCCGACACGATGTCGAATAGTAAGCCGGGGGGCACATTAATCTTTTTCGAAACTTTATAAGTCTGCTGAGATGTGGATGCAAGATTGAAGAAAGTTCTCCTACTAGAGAGTAGCTGGGGGCTTCTTATGGACAACATTGGTAAATCGAGAGTAAATAAAATGCAGCTTCTTCACAAAAAAGATGCAGGTTCACCCTTTCTAGCTGAAACCCACAAACTCTACTTTATTAACACCCAAATCATACGTGAATTGTACATTTGCTATGATAACTTTACCTATGTAAACTTGATTTATTGTGGAGACATTAGACAAGTAATCTATTCGGCACGGGTGTAGATAGCTTGCTTGGAGTGCTTCAAGATTGGCTTGATGACACCATCAACTTCCAATTGTCTCAAAGCAACTCTAGCCAAAGAACCACCGATCTTCAATCTGTCGACCAAAACAGAGACAGAAACGTACTTGAAGCCTGGGACTTCCTTCATGATTCTGTCGTACTTCTCTTGGTCCAAGATGACGACGTGTTGGGCCTTGTCCTTAACCTTACCCTTGTTCCACTTCTTCTTACCCTTCTTACCACCGGCCAAAGCAGCAGCAGCCTTGGCAGCCTTAGTTTGTTGAACCTTTGGAGCCATCTGTAAAAGTTAGTAAAAATTTTCAAAGCGAATTAAGATGTTGCCGACAAGAATTCTCTGATGGTGTTCTCTTATTCCACTGGTCGTTGCAGTGGATTGTCTGCATCCCTTCGTATGGTCAAATATTCCACAAAACATCAGAGGGGGGAAATCAGGAAGGGATTGGAATAAAGAAAAAAAAAAGCAGACAGTCATGCGGGAAAGATTGACAGCGGATATATCAATGGTTGGGGTATATGGAGAACATCATGGCGTTGGTCAAAGCGTGGATCGTTTGTACATACATTGAATTACTGTTCTTGATAGTTCAAAAAAAGTTCCAACCAAGAGATTTTTTCTTCAATTTTTTCAGGCCCTGTGCTCACGAACGCTGTGCACGTGACTCCCTTGCCAGCACAACCACGCTAGTTAGTGGCCATCGCACGCAGGTTTGCCGGGTTTTGGTGTGCACATAGCTAAAAAGCCCACGGTGTCGCGCGTGACTGGTTGCTTATCACGTGAAGTATGGCCTTCAGTAGGTCTCTAGCCCTGGTGACCATCATCTCACGTTCGCGATCATGTAGTTTGTAAGGCAAGTAACCAAGATTCAATTCTGACAGATGGCAAAGAGAGGTGCCGATGAACAGATAACCAAAGATACCTTTGGTGCATCTAGTGATGATGACAGGGAGAATTCTACTCCCGCTGTTGCCTCGAACGAGGTTTTATCCAAGAGAAAGATCTTGAAACCTAGAGGTCGCAACTTCTCATTCAAAACAAACCCGGAGCCTGTCGTTGCTCAAGTTACGAATCCATTTGCACAAGCGGTCACTCAAAAGACATCTTCTTCTGATGATAAGAACGCTAAGTTGAAAGCGCTCGGCATAAAGTTTGCTGAATCCATCAATGCCATCAAGGTGAATCAACTGATTCCCGATTTCAGGCCCATCGCTAAAAAATACCTTGAGTACTACGAAACGATCGAAAGTGGCAAAGCTCCCGAAAAGAAATCTTCGGTGCCAACTTCTATATCTTTCGGCAATGCCACTTTACCCTCATTTGGTGCAAAGGTGACTACTGAAGTTGAGGCAGAAGCGAAGGCAGAAGCGAAGGCAGAAGCGAAGGCATCTGTAAATCCATTTGCCGGTTTCGGTACTAGTAAACCAGCTGCTCCTACTGCTCCGGCCGCGGCTACTAAACCACAAGCTATTGCGGTTAAAGAAAGCGAGACTGAGAGTGAGAGTGAGGATGAGAAAAAGCCTGTCGCCATAAAAGGTCCAACCTTCACGTTGGCCACCAAGCCAACTATCAAGAAATCCCCGTTTTCATTTGGTCCAAAGCCGGTCAAAAAGCCCTCGAGCGACTCGGATTCTGATTCAGAAATTGAAATTAAGGGCCCAACTTTCACATTCAGCAAAACCATTGCTGATCCTGTCTTCAAATTGAACGATCAATCGAAAAAGACAGAATCGGATGAATCAAAAAAGTTTGTCTCCGAAGCGGCTGTTGCTTCGCTGACTGAGAATGCATTTACCACAGCGAACAAACCTGCTTTCCTGTTTGGTACTAAACCCGCCGACTCCGCAGATGCTAAACCTGCTTTCCTGTTTGGCTCAAAGCCTGCGGAATCTGCAGAAACTAAGCCTGCTTTCCTGTTTGGTGCTAAGCCCGCTGACTCTGCTGAAACTAAACCAGCTTTCCTGTTTGGCTCAAAGCCTGCGGAATCTGCTGAAACTAAACCAGCTTTCCTGTTTGGTTCAAAGCCTGCGGAATCTGCAGAAACTAAACCTGCTTTCCTGTTTGGCTCTAAACCCGCTGACTCTGTTGATGCTAAGCCCGCTTTCCTGTTTGGCTCAAAGACTGCTGAATCTGCGCCTGCTTTCCTGTTTGGTGCTAAACCCGCTGATTCCGCAGATACTAAACCTGCTTTCCTGTTCGGCTCAAAGCCTGTGGAATCTGCAGAAACTAAACCCGCTTTCCTGTTTGGCGCAAAGCCAGTGAGTAGCGAACAGGACTCCAGTGACAAAAAGACTGGTTTCTCATTTGGGTCTAACCTGGGTTTCAACAGCACTCCATCAACTGGATTTTCTTTCGGTTCTGGAGCTGGATTGACCTCAACTTCAAGTGCATTTGCTTCTACGACCGGTTCGCAAGAAGTCTTTGGAAAGACACCATTCCTTTCCGGGATTAATACCCCCGCTACTGCTGGTACCACGGACTTTAATGCACCAGAGGAAATGGTTGAAGATGAAGAAACAGGGGGTGATTTTGCCCCTGTTGCCTCCCTTGGATCACAGAAAGTCGAATCTTCCGTTACGGGAGAAGAAGGAGAAACTGTGGTGTACCAACGGAAATCAAAGTTGATGTTGTATGACGCTGAAAACAAAGAATCACCTTACAAAAATATGGGTGTTGGCGAACTCAAATTATTAAGCTCTGAGAATGGATCGAGCTCTAGAATTTTAATGAGAGCAGATGGTGGCTTGAGAGTTCTCTTGAATGTTGCGATTTTAAAGGATATTTCTTACGCTACTATGGGCAATGGTTCCTTGGTGAGAGTTCCATCCGTGAATTCCGAGGGTCAGATTGAGACTTACGTTCTCAAGGTTAAAACACCGGCAGATGGTAAAGAGCTTTGTGATACTTTGAATCAAGTTAAAAACAAATAGAAGGATAAGACTTCATTGCAACGTTAAATACTTAGTAATTACATCAACTCATCTACCAAATAAATGAAATCGTGAGTATCTAGTAGGTTTGTGAAGGATTGAAAATTTATCTTGGGAGTCTCTGTTGCTTGCCCACCCGCAAGTAAACTTAGGATTTCCTCCTTTGAGCCAAACAACTTATGAGCAACTAATTTCAACATGGATAATAAGCATGTAATCAAAAAACTGTCTCTCTCAAAGATCCAAATGCTTAATATCTGCATACTTAGATCGAAATCAAAATAGTCCGACATGATAGAAATTAGCGCCAATGGCGCGTAATCGAGCTCTGATATCCCCCTCAATTTCAAATGAGAACTCAAGCTTGGGCATATCTCTTCGAGTCGCAGCAGGAAATCATCAAAATAATTCTGCTGTATAAGTTTTGACAAATTTTCACTCTTAGCAGGTGATTTATATTGTCTCCATCTCATAATGCTACCGAGCAATTTATCCTCTGAGAATAAGACGCAAAGGGTTCTGAAAACCATAAATTTGTCCTTGTAGATCGCGTATATCAAAGAAGATAATTGGGCGATACCCGAAAAGTAGGTTCTCGAAATAAATGCTTGATAGTCATCCCCTTCTTGGAAGGTAGATGCAGCGGTTTCTTTGGAATATATTAGAAAAGCCACGATTGCACCCTTCAAATCGCCCATCACAGCCGACTCTTGAAATATCCCTTGTTCTGGAAACACGCGGAAAAGATCCGTGTTTATAGTCTCGATTAGTTCAAAAACGGACACTGTGTTCTTATTTTCATTCTGAGATTCTGGATCTATTAACTCTGAACCTTTTGAAAAATAGTTTGTGCACAAGTCGTTCAGAATTTTGGTTTCCGATTGAAGAAGTGCGGACCAAACAAAAGCCTTCTTGAAATTCGGGACCCCTCTCCAGTACATTTTCCTGCCCTTACTGGATTGTTTTAACGATTTAATATCCGCTTCAGTCATCAAATTCCAATGCTCAGTATCGGCAGCTTTTAACTTCTCCAACTCTTGTAGGTCCTCTAGTTTTTTGGAAACAACCGTGCTTTGTCTTGATAACGCCAGATAAATAATTTCCTCCGATTCCTTTTGATGTTTAATTTTATCATAAAGTGATTTCGGAGGAAGCCATGAAGGCCGTGTAGTCAGAAAGTACTTGAGAGTATAAGAATCTGACTTTATCTCATGCTGAGGAATATGGCAAGTGGAAAGCTCTTGGTCACCGGGTGGGTAAGAGTTACCTACCTTAAGAAACAGGCTGAGTAATCGTCTACGCTCCCGGGCTTCTTGTATTATTCTGCACTTTCCATCTGCACCGAATCTCATGCTTAGCTCAAGTGCATCATTTGATAGATTTGTACCAAAGTGTGAAAGCTTTTTATCTGAAACTAGGCTGTAACGGCTGTCATATATGCTAGATGTACAGGTCAAGTCATCGCTCACATTGCTGAATATCGATGAGCTTCTCACCGATTCACTAGCAGATGATAGGCCGGTATCCGAAGTAAAAGCATGCCTAGCAAGGTTTGTTCTCCAGTCAAGCTGAGAGCTGATAGGCACATTGAAAATGTCTTCAGATGCATCGATATCCTCATCATCTGAATCGAGAGAGAGTTCTGTACTTGATTCATTGGCGGTTTTGAACTGAAATTGGGTTATTCTATCATTCAATCGTTGTTTCCTCATTTGTAGTCTTTGAGAAGGCGTTAAATGAGTCGGGGTTTTATCCACCGAAACTAAAACTTTGCCACTCGTGTCTTTTCTATATGAAGATTCATTTTGACTCAGGAATTTCTTCTTGTCACCCCTGAAATGGTGCAGTAGTGGGATATCTTCCATTGTTAAAGAGGAAGAATATTAATATGTCTTCACCAAAGATGAATTGATAAGCAATGACTTTATATCGCTAAACCTGTTTATATCCTGATATAAAGAAACGGATAAAAATAAAGATCTGCTGGTTATATTGGTTAGCAAACCATTGACGATTTGTAACCTGGTAAATACGAGGTGGAGCGTGTACTACCGCATTATGCAGGGTACATGATAACTCAAAACATGCAGAATGTGTAAGGGACCCCAGGGCGCGTTTCCATGGAAAAATCATGTAAGCCAGATACCGGTACCGCCCTCAAGATACTCAACGAAACAGTAAAAATATGTTTATTTACAGGCAAGTATAAAATAAATACAAGTATAAGCGGTGAGTTCGGCGGATGCGCTTATTCTTTTTTCGAATCCTCCTTATGATTGAAGAATTTTCCAAGCATTTTACCAATACGACGCAACTTGGACGGGTGCAAGTCCTTCTCATCAAGAGTCTCAGCGGCAGCATCATCATCCAAATCTAGTTTCCAGTTAGCATCTGTTCTCTTGGCATTCTTATCGTCGAATGCATCCGCTAACGCTTCCAACAAGGCTGTTTGAATAGGAGTTTCGGGAACTAAGGTCGTCACATTCAAAATCACATCCATATCACCCCTGTTTTTAATGTTTCTGTTGATAGGAATGCCCTTTTCGGGAATGGTCAATTTTCTACCGGTCTGTACGCCGGGTCTTATCTTCAATTTGATGTTTTGACCATCAATAGTAGGAACGACTATCTCGCCACCTAAAGCAGCTGTAGTCATCTGAATGTTGTGATTCAAAATGATATTGTTCTTAGAGCGTTCGAAAACTGGGTCTTTCTTGACATGAACTCTCACGATCAAATCACCGTTTCTAGTTTGGTTGTAAGGGTCCTTCGTAACAAAAGGTGCATCACCTCCGCCTGGAACTCTCAACCTAGTACCATCAGCAATACCACAAGGCAAGTCAATCTCATTGGCTTTAGGAACTTCTTCCACGCCGTTTCCATGGCAAGTGTTACACTCATCTGACTTATTAATTGTGACACCAGAACCGTGACAGGTGTTACAGGTAGATGCCATTTGAAATCCACCAATGACGTGTGTGCTTTGCCCAGTTCCGTGACAGGATGGGCACGTTGACTTTTTCTTTCCTTGCTTCAAGCCAGAACCAGAACAGGTGTGACAAGAGTCCACTGCCTTATAGTTCACACTGACGCTTGTACCGAAGACAGCCTCTTTAAATGAAATAGTCTTCAAAACTTCAATGTTATCTCCAACGTGTTCATTGACGAATGAACCTTGACCTCTTCCGCCTCTTCCGTTACCGCCTGCACCGTTGAAAGCCTGTTTGAATAAATCTTCAAAGTCAAAGCCCATTCCTGAAAAAGGATTGCCCTGAGCACCTCCAAAAGGATTTCCGGCATTTCCACCGAAAGGATTGCCTCCACCAAATGGGTTTGCATTTCCGTTGGAGTCGAATCCCGCAGCACCAAACTGATCGTACTGGGATCTCTTTTCCTTGTCGTTCAACAACTCGTAAGACTCTTGAATTTTATGAAATCTCTTTTCAGAATCTTTTTCCTTGTTAACATCGGGGTGGTACTTTTTGACAAGCTGATAGTATGCCTTCTTGATGTCGGAAGCACTGGCACCTTTATCCACACCAAGGGTTTTGTAAGGATCGAAATCAATCATGGCTCTCGCTGAAGAGCGAAAAAGACGCGCACTTGGCCTCAAGCTATTAGTATTTGCCAGCCGAAGTAATCTGGGACATTTATATAAAGATGGAAACATCGTTTAAAAGGACACCAATTCAGCAAGTTCAGGTGATGTGCAATTTTTATGTAGGAGCGGGTTTCGCGCTAGAGAAATTTTCTAGAATAATCATACTCACGTGACAAAATTCTCAATCAATATTACGGGCTATTGTACGAAGGAAAACGAGATGAAATACATAGATTGAACTTTTTTTGGAATTCACGGAATTAAATAAGATCATCAGAATTTCTGGTCCCAAGAGTTCAACTTCATGGTACCGTTTTCTTGAAGGTTAATGTGCATCTTGAATGCATCCTTCAAAATATGTGGTTCGTGCAAGCACTTGGCCTTTTGGGCGTAGAAAGAAGCTCTATCAAAGTACTCTCTCAACTGATCTTTGTAATCAGGGTGGGCACATTGGTTGATGATTTCGATGGCCCTCTCTCTTGGTGCCATTCCTCTCAAGTCAGCTAAACCTTGCTCGGTGACAATTACATCCAAGTCATGCTCAGTTTGGTCAACATGAGGTGCGAACGGAACGACACAAGAAAGACCAGTAGGGTCGGTTTTCGATGGTCTAGCGGATGGGGTATGCATGATGGACAACTTAGCGTTTCTCAAGAAGTCAGCGGAACCGCCCAAACCATTCAACATTCTGGAACCCATAACGTTGGTTGAGTTGGCATGAGCGTAAATATCAACCTCAACTGGAGTATTCATGGCAATAACTCCCAATCTTCTAATAATTTCTGGCGAGTTAGAAACAACTTGGGATCTCAAACAAATCTTCTTCGAGAATTCATCCCAATTCTTATCGAATCTGTCAAATCCCTCTTCTGTCAATCTGATAGAGGTTGCAGTTGCAAAGTCAAGAGATCCGGAATCAAGGAAGTCAAGGAAAGAATCTTGCAAGACTTCAGTCCAGACATTCAAATTCTTGAAGTTGGATTCAGACAATCCCTCAACCACCGCGTTCGCGATGTTACCAATGCCGGATTGAATTGGGAGCAAGTTGTCCGGTAAACGGCCCATCTTAACTTCGTGCTCAAAGAATTCGACCAAGTGGGACGCGATTTTTTGCGAATTGGCATCAGATGGAGTGTTTGGAGGAACCTTATCACGGGTTGTAGATTCCACAATTGCAACCACCTTAGAAGGGTCAACTGGGATGGCCTGTATACCTACTTTGTAGTCACAAGAGGTGTGTGGATAAGGTTGTCTAAACGGAGGGTTGACAGGCATGTCAATATCGTGCATACCCTCAAAAGATGGCGTAGCAGTGTTGACTTCAATGATAACCTTGTCCGAAACGGAAATCATTTCTGGAGAGCCACCCACAGCGGGACCTGGTACAATAGCACCATCTTCTGTGATAGCTGTGGCTTCAATGATAGTGTAATCAAGCAAATCATTCTCTTTGTTCTTGGTGTAGAACCCGTAAGTCAAATCCTGAGGGAACATAGACAAGTGCTTGTCAAAAAACATAGTTCTTCCATCATTGATGGCCTTGGCAATTGGCTTTCCAACTTGATGGGGCGATCTGCGCAAGATCATGTCATGGTCAGCCCATCTGGATTCCTCTGGGCCTGCAGAAGCGCCAACAAACAAATTGAAAGCAAACTTTCCCTGCAAGTTGTTCTTCTCGACGTGGTCCACAAGAGCGGCTGGAATAACTTTGGGGGCGCCGACACCGGTGAAACCAGACCAACCAAGGTATTGTCCATGTTTGAAAAACTCAATACATTCTTCTGGTTTTCTCAACTTTTGCAAGTACGGAGCGTATCTCACTCTTTGCTTCAAAGCGGCAGACATTTTGAATGAAAAGTATTAATCGAGAAATTGAAATCAAAATGGGTTGAAAATTGTCAACAAGAGCGGGGAGGAGGGGGAGTTCTCGTGAAGATGCAGGTTATTTTAAATGTTCCTAAAGATTTTGGGCTCTCAACAAATTGATGGCTAAAACTTAAGGAATTCTTTCTTGTCTGCGTTAAAGCGTAAAAAAAATATTTATATTTATATTTATTTTGCGCGTTACGGGGCTCAATACTTGTAGCTTGGAAATGGCGCTAACGCTCTTCAATTTATACGTCCGGCCATAAGCTACTCACCACATATGCATTCCTGTACTTAACCTATCCGACCGGATATGAGGTTTTAGCCCGAGTTAGAATCGATGACAATAAAGAAGGCCAGCTTCGGTACCCCCCGTTAAATTCATCCCTTTCCATTTCTTTAAGAAAAATTTTGGGGAAAAACTTAAACAAAATAATGGACTGATAAACTTGAATTTTTTACGGATCCGGAGTTTGCGGATCCGGAGTGAGGTATCCGGTCTCGACACGTGATTTCAACGAATCACAATCCACGATCGGTGTCCCAATTTTTATGATACTGCATGCCTCAACAACGCATAATGTGGGGCACTTTTTGTTTGTGGGGCACTTTTCTGGGGTATGGTGGAAACGTGGACAAGAGTATCATGTTACAGTCCGAATGTAACCGTCTTCAATTACGGAATCAGTCTACTTTATTTTGCTTATCACACCTCTAGAGAACCACGAAACTTGGCTTTTCGAGAAGAGATGATATCGTCCACTCACGAGAACATGCATTTCCTTTTCATTTGGCGCGGTCGGATTGGTGGACATAAACAGTTTGCATACCCACGGAAGTAATGTGCAGTATATATCAACAAGTCTACGTAAATTGATATGGGCACATTGTCAATGCACTATTGTTGTGGCCGTGGAGAGTATTAACTATGGATGCCCGGGTAACCAATTTTCGCACTCTTCTTCTTTTGCAAAGAGTTTCGCACCCTTAAAGTAGATATCGCGTGTGCTATCGTTTGGGCCTCACTCAGGTTACGGAGTTAAGGTGAAGAAACAATAACCGCATATTGTATTCAATCTGAATGGGACCATTATTACAAAAGAGGTGGTGTTTGTTAGGATACCACAACGTCAATCACTCATAATTAATAATATCGAACGAGGTGGAGCTGACAGTTTGCAGAAACAAGTATTATCATCTTTTGAAGGCCACCGTAACACTTCCGTTTATCCGTGTTTTCTCGAATTTTGCGTGCCCCGTAGGGAGCCTAAGTGTTAAGTTTGACGTGGTCTTCATTGAAGTGAGCAATAGAAAGTGAACCTACTGATGATTAAATTTCAAACCAGGCGGACCCTAAGTCCGAAAACCTAACTTGCTTTCCGCTCCCAGAAATGTAATCATAAATGAGATGAACTCAAAGCTGATATGTAAAACGGATTCGCCCTTTCGGGTTCTCGGGTGTTAATTATTTACCAACTTTGATTTTCGAGCCTTGAATACACTTCTTCTTGGAGCTTCGTCGACAGGCTCCAATTCCAAGTTTGATGAAACGGGTGCAGTTAGCATGATCTTCTCTCTCAACCGATAGTAGTTACTGGTGACCTCTTCATCAATAATTGATTGTTGAACTAAATCATCGTCGAAAAAATCCATATCATTTGTCAAAAATTCTCCATCTGTTTCCACGATATATTCCTTTAAGATATCGTCTTCATCTGACTCCATACCTATCTCATTCAAGTTTGCATCGTAAGCATGAGCCTTGTCCATCGAATCTGGTTTAGCCTTCGTCTTTTTCACTGTTGCCTCTGCCATAGACTCGACAATCCTGTTCAATTTCTCAAAGTCGTCCATCTGGTCTACAATAGGGCCCAGTACTTCCATATCATCGTCAAACATTCCCACATTATAAGCCTGCACCATACTCTCCATATCATCTTGCAATTGGCTGGTATCAATGTTTAGCTCTCTCACTTCAGACCTATTATCCATGGCCGACAGATCTCCAGATGATTCATCACCGTCTCCATCACTTAATTCCCTGTCCCCCATAGCACTTGACACACTGGTATCGCCTGGTGTCATGAAATATTTTCCCGTCGTAGTTTCCTCTTCCATTTCACCAGCAAAAGATTGAGGTATCTGGATAACATTGGCTCTACTATGAGGCATTTTGGGCGATTTAGAGGGGTTTTGCATCATCATCTGCCTGAATTTCGAGGTTTTTTTCCTCAATTGAGTACTTAATAAAGTATTTTTCAAGTGCTCAAAGTCTTTATCTTCACAAGAGTCTATCTGTTCAGTTTCCTCCACCGTTTCAACAATTTCCTTGCATTTCAGTTCGTTGCTTCCCCCCTGATCTTGGGCTCTACTCATCAAAACTGGACGATTCTCACCTAAAAGATTAATAGGAATTTCACGCTCAACAATATCCAGGGTAACGGGAATTTCACGCTCAACAATATCCAGGGTAACGGGAATTTCACGCTCAACAATATCCAGGGTAACGGGAATTTCACGCTCAACAATATCCAGGGTAACGGGAATTTCACGTTCTACAATACCCAGAGTAGCAGAAACTTCGCTCCATGTGCAATTATGCAATAATTCAGGTCTTCTCACGCTTTTAGTATCTTGAATTTTGCTCCCCACTTCCTTCGTTAACAGGAAGTTGGTTTCGGCTTTGCCAAGAACCGATTCAGATCGAGACGTCCCGGCCAAGATTCTATTTTCCATGAATCTCAGAACAGTTTGCTTGTGGTGTTCGATATTACCCAAAGACTCGCTCACATCTTCGATTTCTTTTATCTCCAACTTGTCGCTGAATCTGACAGACTTGGCTTCCGTTTTCTCCTTTAGTTTCTTTTGACCTCTTAATGATTGAACGTCATTCCACAATCGGTCTTGAAGACCGGAACTTTTTGGGAATAGAGAGTAGCCCCCATCATATAAGAGGTCGTCTCCTTCGTCATCATCATCTTCTTCTCCATCCTTGTAATCTTGAATACTTTCAAAATCGTCATTCTCGAAGTCATACTCAAAATCCTCCTCTTCGATTGAAAAATCATTCTCATCAAATTCGCTGGCAAGTAGTTCCAATTCATATATTTCTGAATTCGAAAGATCCTTCAGTTGCCCCGCAGAAAAGGAACCATCTTGTAAATCGCTCATAATTACTTGTTTCAATGCTTCCTTATGCTCGCTGCTGATTTCAGAACTCTCGATCAAATCTAGGACCTTGGTTGTACTTTTTTCTTCATCTTTGCTTTCTGACAAAGCCAAATCTTCCAATAGTTCTTGAAGCTGGGAGTCTGTTTCATTATCTTGGCCGGTCCCTCTTGAATTCTCCTTCATCTCTTTAACCTCTGCAGCAAATTTTATATCAGCTGAGGTCTTTGAAATCAGACTTTTTTGTTCGATACTTTGCATCGATTCATTAATATGCCCGTTTGATATATCGCCAGTGCCCTGAGTATATGTGAGGGGTTTGTGCCCAGAGTAGGGTAATGACTTTTCATTGTTTTCCACTTTCTTGTCGTTCAATTTCACTCCTATCACGTTTCCCTCTTCATCAATTTCTTCCTGGATATCTATGATAGGTAGATCTTGAGATTCTGGATCTTGGATTTTTGACTCTGTCACTTCGATGAGAGTTTGAAGGTGTTCGACAGTTTCTTCTCCTTGTTTTAAATTGAGGCTCTTCTTGTCGATGGCAGTTTCCAAGTTCTCTATTCGGCGGTCGAGGAATCTTAACGCCTCTGACTTTGATTTTGCCACCCAGTATTGTGCTCCCAACAGGACCATCACTTCATCCTTCACATCAGATTTGTTGTCATTTATATTTGCTTTTAGCTGGGAGATCTCAATCAAAGATTGTTGCAACTTAGAAATCTCCTTTCTCAAGCTTGAAAGCGAGAGATTCAAGATTGCTTCCACAGACAGATCCGAGTCCATGAATGCCACGGTCAAAGTTGATGCGCATCGAAATTATGCGAAAAAGGGTAAGCCGGGTGTACACCAAAAATCTATCTAGGAGAGGCGAACGATCACTGAAATAAATCGACCTCTTATATCCATCTGTTAGATTTGTTTTGCTTTACGTAAATTTGTCTTGATTTTTTCATCAAATAACTGTAAGGTTGGCTTTTTATCATTTTTTGCATTTCTGTCAAGAATTGTGCACTGATGTATTAAATTGTGATTAGCAAATTCCTTTTTTTAAAAAACGTAACAAAGCAAATATTTGATGTTGTTCAAATTTTCTATCTTAATAATCCAATTAGCTAAAAAAACCTAAATAGAGTAGTAGTTGCCTCAAAAGTATTTCCTGCTTTCCTTAAAAAAGCTTTCAAACGTTCAAATTATTCAACAATGATGTTGCTTGCTTAACTTCGTGTCACCATCCTGCACTAATCATAACAGATCGCTCGTTGTGTTTACAGTGCTAAAAACGACCAAAATACATAATCGCCATCATGCCTCCAACTCCATTAGAGATCAAAACAAAAGCGCTCCAAAGACTTTTAAAAGAGCACCAATTGTATGAAAAAGAGGTATTAGAGCAAGAGGAATATTTAAAGCAGATGAAGGCTTCCGATGCCGATGAATACGAGGTCAGAAAGCAGGAGAAAGTCCTTGATGAATCTAAGCGAATGGTCCCTGAGTTGACCAAGAAGATTAAACAACATGGAGAAGCTCTTAAAATTTTCCTAGGTGGATATAGCGGTGAAGAAGATCTTGAAATCCCAAAGGAACTTCTTCAAAAATGCTGTCTATAATGAAGTATATTAAATCTATTTTGTACTAATCCGTATTATTTCCATTCATCGTCAATATCATTATTCTGCTTCTTGAATTCATCTGCTAAATCTTGATCCTCCTTTAGCTCCATGTTGTCGTATAATTCTTTGTTTTCAATCCATCTTTCATGTATAGTAATATCTTGTTGGTCCAAACCCCAACCATTCCTTGTAGCTTCATTCCACACAGAATCGCCTCCAATTTCGGTGCTTCCGTAGCTATAACCATTTGCTTTATCGATGATCTGTAGCAAATTGATCATGGATCTCTTGTTCTCCACGGACAAAACTTCAAATGAAACAAGACCATATTGCTCAATAATTTCACCTATCATCTCCGTGAGACGAACAAAGTTTTTTCCTAAGAGAGAGGGTGACTCCTTCTCTAGTAAGGGCGTCAAGTATTGAAGGTCCTGCACTTCCGTATAGTAATCCAAACTCATTGGTAATGAGCCATATGATTTTAACATATCGATTTTGGAAATCACATTAACATGTGGAAGATCAAGTTGCAACATAGCCCGTAAGCTTAGCAAAAGAATGGAGATATACTGGGATGGACTGGTCAAATAAATGGAGTCCACAAGCGAAACCACACACAAGCGGGCATCTGCAAATTTGGCGAGCTTCTTGAATATCTTAAACAAGGAGTTGTGATGCGTGAATAGTTCAACCTGGCCGGGGCAATCAAAAATCAAGTAGTTATTCTGGCTCGAAAGTCTTTGGATTCCCTTTATAAGTACATCAATACCGTTTTCATCGATACTCTCCAAAGCATACATAAGACCACCATTAGGACCTAGGTTAAACTCTTCCATAACTTCTTCTATAGTAATATAATCACGGATATCGAAAGCACAATTAGGGTAAGGTTGTCTCTCGTTCGCGGGATCAAGATTGATAATACAGCACTTTCGGCCTATAGCCGAAAGAAACTGATACATACCATAGCAGTATGTAGACTTCCCAGATCCAGGTGGCCCAATAACGATTTGTCCAAACATTCTCACTTATCGGGTATGTTTTCTCGTTGCAAAGCACAACCTTCACTGCGTCTTTAAATGTTGGTTCGCGCACTTCATTGGGGGCAAATGTTGAATCTGAGGCTTCATCAACCTAATCAAATACAAACTTAGTGATCATGTCCACGCCAGCAAATGATCCATCATTTTTAAAGAAGACGGTAACTGTTTCTCCGCTAGTTCTATTGTCAGTTGTTGATCATTTTAATAGAGTGGCAAAGGACAGCAAGAAGAGAGTCGTGGGTGTGCTCTTGGGAGACAATTCCTCAGACATAATCAAAGTTTCCAACTCCTTCGCTATTCCTTTCGAAGAAGATGAAAAGAATTCTTCTGTGTGGTTCTTGGACCATAATTTCATTGAATCGATGGGCGAAATGTTCAAGAAAATCAATGCCAAAGAAAAGTTAATAGGCTGGTACCACTCAGGTCCTAAGTTGAAGGCCTCCGATTTGAAGATCAATGACGTCTTCAAAAGATACACCGCTAACCCATTGCTCGTAATTGTTGATGTCCAGCCTAGAACTGTCGGAATTCCGACAGATGCTTATTTCGCTGTTGATGATATCAAGAATGACGGCTCGAAGGCTGAAAGAACGTTTGTTCACATCCCATCCTCCATTGAGGCGGAAGAAGCCGAAGAAATTGGAGTAGAGCATTTGTTGCGGGATATCAGAGATCAGGCTGCTGGCAACTTGTCGTTGAGAGTGACCCAAAGCTACCAATCTTTGTTGGGCTTACATCAAAAATTGAGGGAGATTGCGACGTATCTTGAAAAGGTTTACGAGAAAAAGCTACCAATGAACCATTCTATCTTAGGAAAGTTGCAGAATGTTTTTAATTTGTTGCCAAATTTGAACTACGGGGAGGGCCAAGTTGATCAGATTACGAATGCGACGCGTGCTGACAACGTTGAAAACTCCTCTAATCCTTTGGCGACTGGCTTTACTGTTAAAACCAACGACGAGATGATGATGGTTTACGTCAGTACATTGGTGAGATCAATAATTGCTTTTCACGATTTGATCGAAAACAAATTAGAGAACAAGAAAGTGCATGAAAAGCGACAAGAACCTACTGTGGAGGAAACGTCCAGTTGAAGATCGCGTTTTGTTTGCGGGTGAGATGTAAGAACTGGGGGTAGATTTTTTTGAAGTCGTGTAGTTTTAGCCACGCAAAATAAAAACTAAAATTTAAATGAACGCCCACCTATAGGAAAACTGATAAGATAATGTCAGCCAGATTGGCATTTGTCCCGAAGGTTAGCCTCGCTTCAAACCTAAACTACTTCTATTCGAATTCGAATAGATTATTCAAGCTAGAAAGGGGCTTCATACTGAATCAACTATTATCACTCCGAGGAAAACATCAGGTTTCGGAGAGACACAGTTTGCCAACCCTCGCAAAAAGAAAGCCTTCCACATTAGGAACCGTGGCAACAAAAGTTTTATCATGTCAAGATCCTGATACTCAGCTGTCTCAAAAACTAGGCGAGTCAACGAACGCGCCTCCTATTCCTTTTCCTGTGGTCCCCAAATCCACTCGCGGGAAG
Source organism: Clavispora fructus (assembly GCA_003707795.2). Classification (NCBI taxonomy): domain Eukaryota; kingdom Fungi; phylum Ascomycota; class Pichiomycetes; order Serinales; family Metschnikowiaceae; genus Clavispora; species Clavispora fructus. The sequence goes on from PPLK02000020.1 coordinate 123,334, forward strand.
CGAATCAAACCAAAAAGCATACTTGCCCCATACATCAAATTGACAAAGCCAAATCTCACATTATTAGTAACTTTGAGCTCGATTTGCTCTTATGCAATTTCCCCAAACTCAGTTTCCATTACCGAGCTCGCTTTGCTCACAATAGGTACAGCTTTATGCTCTGGTTCAGCTAATGCTATAAACATGGGTAGGGAGCCCGAATTTGATAAACGAATGTCACGGACTTCGAAAAGACCAGTGGTGACAGGATTAGTATCTCCAACCCAGGCATTCCAATTCGCTGCTGCAACGGGTACACTTGGCTGCACCATCTTATATTTTGGAGTAAACCCCACGGTCGCATTATTGGGATTTTTAAACATAGGTCTCTATGGCTGGGCTTATACATCCTTGAAGCGGCGCTCGATCATTAATACTTGGGTAGGGGCTGTCGTTGGCGCCATCCCTCCCCTTATGGGTTGGGCTGCCTCATCTTCACTTGCTCATCCTGGAGGCTGGTGTCTCGCTGCTCTTTTGTATGCGTGGCAATTCCCTCATTTCAATGCTCTTTCCCATAATATTGCAGATCAGTATAAAGGAGCGGGTTATGTGATGACTTGTGCCGAAAATCCTAAGTTGAATGCGAGGGTTGCATTGCGCTACTCCATTCTAATGTTTCCAATTTGTTTTGCTTTGAGTTATTACGGCGTGACGGATTGGTATTTCCAAATCGATTCTGCTATTGCCAACGCGTGGATGACTGTCCTTGCTTTCAATTTTTGGAACCAACAGCGCAAAAACCACGCGAAAGGACATGTTCCCACCGCAGAAGCAATTCAAATGGCAAGTATTAATGCCAAAAAATTGTTTTGGTGCTCGGTTTGGCAATTACCTGCTGTATTGGTGTTAGCGATGTTGCATAAGAAAGGTCAATGGGACCGTCTCAAACATTATTTGGGATTTGGGGTAGCAGGAAAAGAACACACAAAGTTAACTACTATTTAATCTTGCACATAGAAAGTATAATATTCCTTATTAATATTTAGAATGTTCATATACTAAACTCCCCTTAAACATCACCTTTATCCACCATATATCAATCACGTTCAACTCCTATTTATGTATTTATAAAAAAGGTTATTCTTATTTCTTTTTATTTTATCTTTTTTTATTAATTTCTATTTATCTTTATATAATTAAAGTTTCTTTGAATATCTATTATATTCTTTACTAAATTTAAATGAAAGCACCTTATTTGAAAGGGCAATCCATTTTCTTGTAAAATGAAAGTCCCCCACTACGAAAAATCACTACCCCATAATTCGAAAACAACCGAATAGTATCCCACACAATTTATCGGCAATGATTGCAATTATCTAAAATACACCATTCATTCGACATAAGAAACAACAAAACAAACAATATTCTCAATCTATTAAGGCACATATATAGATAATCAACCGAACTTAAATATCTTAAATGCTAGTTTTACTTGAATATTTTCCCTCCCATAACTTTCCCCCCTCCCATCAACCAAATGCAATAAATACCAATATCATACATTACACAACATCTTCTTTAAATTGGAAAATGAACACATACCGATTTTGGGTCCCCAAAATAGAAACCTCCATAAACATCCAACTTATTCATATCGAAAAATATTATCGAGTAAGGGCTCCACAGATTAATCAGAAAATGTAACAAAATTACAATCCAGTCCTCCGATAAAAGCAATCTTCGTTAACTTAACAACTCGAAAATAATTACAGTGTCAAGTGAAACCCATGGTCCCTAAAGAAGAAACAAATTCATACAATCATGTTTCAACAAAAATAACTCAATTCATTTAACGCCATTTTCTAAAATAATGTGTAACCATAAGCGCAAAATATATACATAATTAATTATGTCAAATATATCCAACATTATTTCCTACACTTCCATGCTTTATATGATCATAGCAGCAAATAGTTCAATAATTAAGAAATATGCCACGATTGTAAATGAAGAAACAGAATTATATTCTCATAAACACAAGCGCTAAAATAGAATCGTCGTAGCATATATACTCTACCGATTTCAACTTAATAAATAATCCTAATACAACTATAATCAATCACATCCATATAATGACATACTTCAATATGGAACCTATCACCTTCATTATATGAAACATTTAATGAACCCCGTGGATAAATTACAATCAATGATTTTGATTTTCAACGAATTTGAAGTAATTACATCTAATCCAAATTCCAGCAACTAGGAGAATAGTTTCAATTCACACTATTTTGTGTTGCTAACTCTTTACACATTACGTTTATCATGACAATTCATTTTTTAGATAAATTCTATACAGAGACAATAATATATATAATATCTCAAAATACAAATATACTGTAACCGTCAGTAAATAATCCAGTTTATACTTGTCGATGCCATTTCATTATAACAGTTAATGAAAATGTAATTCATCTTATTTTGAGCTCTTATTGCAATATACGCCAAATCCTATGCATTTAAATAAGGTATTGATTTCTATAATCTTACAATGAAGACTAGATTATTGAGAACGTTTACAAAAGAAGAAAAGAGTAAATAAATGTAATGTGCTTTTCTAATAGCATTCAATTTCTTGGTAGAATCTTCTGAGGTAATTGTTACAGGTTCAGTGTAGTTCAATTAAACCTTTGAGCTTGTGGAATATACTACTGATATTAGATTATTATATTGTTTACAATCTGTAATTGCACATATCAATTATTTCGATTTGGAACTATTGATATGAAAAGAATTTCTAACTCTCGGACGATTTGAAATATCTAGATAATGTTACGGTCTGCCACGTTATATAATTGTAAGATCCTGTTGATCATTATTTTTTTGTAATAGAGATTACAAAAATAATTTTAATTAGGAGTATTATTGGGTAATATTCTTTCTGTAACATACCGGTTGAATTATTATTTTTATTATATACGTTTAATAGGCTTTTATCTATTTGGGAGTTGTATTGGTTACTCGCAAATGAAAAATGATCGTAAAGAGTAACATTGAGAAGAGATGGATACCACAGTAAAAATAAGCGTATCTAGTATTTTGATAAAATTATTTGCAGTGGTTCAGCTTACGGTACTGGTAATTTTACACACGATGTGACATTAGGAGGTTGGTTAAAAATTTGAATTCCAGTGCTTGCATCTCATCAATTATTTACAGGGGGGTTGAATTCTATATATAAATAATCTTTAAGGTAATTGAAAATTTATGTAGTTACATGTTGCAAGATATTTGATTGCCAGATGGGCTTTTTCCTCGTTCTCTTTGACGACTATCGTCATTTATATTTTGGCATTAGGTATTTTGCGTTTGCGCGGGGTAAAAAGCATTGCTGGTTAGATATACTTTCTCACAGAAAGTATTATTACGTTGTGCATTGGATTGTACGGGTCCTACGGTATGGTTCCTTCTTCTCTCCAAACGAAGAATAAATTCCGTCGTAAAGGCTGGTTTACTGAGATAGAGGAAAAGATTATCGTCAGCTTAGTGTTGAGAGACGATCCTTCTAAAGGTGACACACGCACAATAGAGAACCGTTGTGGATTAAAATGATTTGCCATTCGGTGCTGGTCTATGATTTGTGGTCAATTCATGCTATTAGCTATCTTGCTTACATTCCCATGAATACGGTCACTCCTTACATGCCACTCACCAAGAAACATTTGGGTTTCTCGACTTTTAATGTCAATTTGTTGACCATTCCACTGGCTGCCAATCACTTTTTTTTCGGGCGATCACCTGGCTCATTTCTGTGGTCACTAGCGCAATAATCTTGAGAGGTTTTTCCGGACTTTTATGATTTCCCTGTCGGTCTTCATATATGTATTCCTGTATACACGTTTTGAAGTTTGGTTTTAGATTGATCAAATACCCCACAAATCAAGACATACTATCCTTCTTGATTTGCTCAGAAAAGATATATTTGATCATGAATTTATGATCTTAGGACTTGTACCCATCATTAAACATCGCCAGCATTAATCGTTTTTGTATCTCAAGGTCGTTTCGATGCTGAGAGGTCTATCGGATAGAATCCAAAAGTGCAGTTCTCGGGAAAGAACAGGCAATCGTTTGGGGGTACAACACTCTTTCAGAAATCAAGCTTTAATCACTTAAAATGAATGACTTCTCTAATTTAAAAAAGAGATTTTAGTTAGCTATTTATTTCTACAAGTTTCCGCGAAAACACAATTATTTCACAAACTCCTGCAACTCAATTAAGATTAGATAGTAGAGGTCAAGAGATGGGCAAAGTTAAAGTCCTACGGAATTCTTGATTTGACGAATAACATCCACATCAAAGTTAGCGGGTACGAGATCTGTGACTGGAGTAAAAACACGGACGAAATAATTGCATGACATGGATATTTTGAGAACAATCTGGTGCGAAATGAATTAAGGGCTGGTGAGAACGCAAAGTTTAGCAAGATGTCGATTGATGTAATATGTATCGCAAGTGATTAAGCGAATAATAAATTTCAAAGTCCAGTGACTATGCCTTTGCTGAGAAGTTGAAACCGGACCATTTTCAACCAGATACGTTTATTTCGAGTATATTAAGAGGAATATCCATAATTTGGAAGAAAAAAAGAAGGTACTATTGACCGACACGACTTACGACAGGCCACTATACTATGGTCGAACTGTTTTACAGCATCTGAAGTTGTCGAAACAGAATCACGTCGTGCATATAGCGCGGTGAATACACAACTTGATGCTGAGAAATTTCAGAGATCATCCACGAAATGCACCTACTACTGAATATTGGAAAGATTCGTCGACCAGTGGTGGGTTTCAAGATCTACCACAGGCTTAACAGTACAGAAGAAGCCGTCAACTATGCGTATAGAAAAGAAATCATAGTCAAAACTCCTGAGCGTTACTACCCTCCGATTCTGTCTACAAGAGGGGACGAGCCAATCTTGAGAGTTCCTGAATTTGTTAAAAAGTTCGAAGGCATTGATTTCTCTAGTTTTGTCGATGGTAAACATCCCAATGCCATACAAGTGGAAGGTAAAGTCAAAGCCATTAGGCGAGCTGGGAAGGCTATGTTTTTTATTGATATTGTCCAAGATGATATCAAAGTTCAAATTTGCGCTTCCAACAAATTATTGAAGGATATTTCGAGGGAAACCTTTTCGAAAATACATTCTTTCATACGCAAAGGAGACCACGTTACTTGCATAGGCCACCCATCAACTACCAATGTGGGGGAGTTGACGCTCAAGGCATGCAGACCAATCACTGTTTCAAGTCCCTGCCTCAATTCAGTTAAATTACCCGAAAAACTTGTTGATAGAAAGCTCATAAATAAGAACCGTGTGATGAATTACATAATTGATTCAAATCTGAGGCAAAAAATTAGAGTTAAAGGATCCATCACAAAGGCTATTCGTGATTTCCTTCATAAGGATGGTTTTCTCGAAGTACAGACTCCGATTATAGCAGGAGCAGGTACTGGTGCTAATGCAGAGCCTTTCGAAACAAAACTGAAGGCAATCTCGGATCAGAAATTACTGCTTCGTGTAGCGCCGGAATTGTGGCTAAAGAAGCTCGTAATCGGAGGGTTTGATAAGGTTTTTGAAATTGGTTCAAACTTTCGGAATGAAGGAATTGATTCTACACATAACCCCGAATTTCTTTCATGCGAATTCTATAGAAGTTTTACCAGTCTTAAGGAGCTAATGAAGATGACTGAAGATATATTTGCATTCATTCACTTGAGATTGTCAAAAGAATCCAACTTTTCGCCGGAATTATCAATACGTCTTGAGAAGCTTCAATCTTTGCGTACTGGTGACTTTCCAAAATTTGAGTTCATTCCAACTTTGGAGACTAGAACGGGCCACAAAATGCCAGATCAGTTGACCACAGAGTCTCTATTGGAGTATTATACCCAAATAGGACTTAAGGTCCCGGCGAATACATCGCCTGCAAACTTGCTAGACAACTTATCGGGAATATATCTCGAATCTTTGAGTACGGAGCTTCCAGACACCCCTGTATTCATTTACAACCAACCATCGGTGATGTCACCTTTAGCAAAGTCTACTAAATTGGTCTACGGAGGTCACGAGTTTGAAATTTCCTTACGTTTCGAACTTTTTATCAATGGAAGAGAGTATGTCAATTCTTACGAAGAAGAAAACTCACCATTTGCACAGGCAGACAAGTTCAAACTTCAACAACAATTGAAACAAACTTATCAAGATAATGAGTCTATAGTCCCAGACTGGAACTACGTTCAACAAATGGAATATGGACTTCCACCCACTGGAGGTTGGGGATGTGGTATTGACAGGCTAAGCATGTTGTTCAGCGATTCTAGCAGAATCGAGGATGTTCTAACGTTTGGAACCCTAAGAGATGTTGTACGTCAATAGAGTGTAAATAGGAATAAGACCGTGTACATAATGTATATTTTTGTGGAGAAGATTCGAATTATCCGCAGGTGACTTTCGCGCCCACCCAGGCGCGGTGCTCGACATCTTTCGCGAATGTTATGCCCATTTTTGCAAATCTCATTTCTCAGATCTACACTCTAACTAGTTCGATTACTATAGACAGCGGAAAACAAGGAAATTTCGATGAATTTTGAAGACAGAGAGGATAAGGATGGTGTGAGGGTCACATGGAATAATGTTCCGAAATCAAAGCTTCAAAACCAGAGAAATATAGTTCCCTTGTCGACTCTCTACACTCCATTAAACAACAAGTCTAAGATTTCATGCCTAGATGCAACATGTATATCAAGATGTCGACAATGTAAGGCATTTTTAAATCCTTATGTTACCGTTAACCAGCAAACGTCAGATATATGGTACTGTCAGTTTTGCTCATTTGGAAATCGCATGTCGCTTACTGAAACGGGAACATACCCTCTTCCTATCCAACCCGAACTATCGACCGTCGAATATACGACAGGCCGCCAATCGAAGCTTCCTCCAATATTCTGGTATGTTGTGGACACTTGTTTCGAAGGGGAAGATATAGAAGACGCATTTCAGTCTCTCTGCGAGCTGTTGACATTATCCATTTCTTTGCTTCCTTCTAATTCGTTAGTTGGATTTGTAAGCTTTGGAAAACACGTTCAATTGCACGATTTACTGGATCCTCACAAAAGTTTTTCTTTTAATGGTGCTAAAGACTACTCATTGGATCAAATCCAGAAAATCTTAGGTCTTAATGCTTCGGGGCTCGGAAATTCTTCGACTTTAAGCTCTCTCGCTCATAGATTCCTTCAACTGGTTGAGATTGCGGAGTACCAGCTATGTAACATACTCGAGAACCTCACGAACAATATTTTCCCGCACAACAGCGCGAAGGAAAGAGCAGAAAGATCTACAGGGTGCGCTATTAACGTTACTTCGTTGATTATCGAGGCTATATTAGGAAAGGGAAACTCATCTGGTGGTCATATAATGTGCTTTGTGGGAGGTGCTACGACACATGGACCAGGCAGAATTGTTGGATTGCCATTGAAAGAACCAATAAGATCACACCATGATATTGAGAAATCCATTACGACAAATTTGCCCAATATTCTGAATGGGGTAACGAAAGTTGATTCTCTGCTTTTCAAAACAGCTAAAACCTTCTACGAAAAGATTGCTAAAGTTTTAGTCACATTGGGTATTAGTTGTGATCTTTTTATGGGGTCTTACGATCAAGTAGGACTCTTTGAGATGGATGAAGTTAGTGCTAAAACAGGAGGTGTGGTTGTTATGTGTGATTCATTCAGTACCTCTATGTTTAAACAGAGTTTCATTCGTTTTTTTCGCAGAATTGACGACGAAGAAGGTTCAGATCTTGATATGGCTTTTAACGCAACCTTAGAATGTCGCACAACTAACGATCTTCAAATACAAGGCCTAGTCGGTCATGCTAGCGCACTTCCTTTAAGGAAAGATAAATTTGTGGAGGCTTCAATTCTGCCACAAAAGCTTGGAGAGGGAGGAACTAATGCTTGGAAATTATGCAGCGTCAATCCCCAATCAACTTACGCCATTTATTTCGATAAGCTTGATTCTCCTCAGATTGGATATGCTTTTATTCAATTTACTTTTCATTATCAGCACCCTAGTGGAGAACTTAGATTGAGGGTGACCACTATTCCACTTCCCGTGATTGCAGATTCTGATGCGCAAAATTTGGAACTATCATTTGACCAAGAGGCTGCAGTAGTTGCAATTGCACGAAGCGCCATTGTGAAATTGAGTACAAACGTTTTAAGTGGAGAGAGAACGACTTATAATCAAGCGGATGTCGTTAAACATCTAGACAAGTTGCTTATTGACTTTTGCACTCGATTTGGTGTTTATCAGAAAGGAGTCATCAACTCTTTCCGCTTGTCTAGCAGCTATGCTATGTTACCTCAATTCATGTATCATTTACGCCGTTCTCAGTTCATACGGGTATTCAACAATTCTCCCGACGAAACCAGTTACGTGAGACACCTCTTCATGAATGAAGATGCTAACAATGGTCTTATTATGATTCAACCATCTCTTCTCTCGTACGATGTTGATACTTTTGGATCCCAAGATGAAAATGGAGATTTGATTGACGACCCAGAGCCTGTTCTCTTGGATTCAGTTTCTTTAGGACCTAACAAGATCCTTCTTCTAGACACTTTCTTTCACATTTTGATTTACCACGGGGAAACGATTTCGCAATGGAGAAAGGCAAATTATCACAACACTGAAGGTTACGAACACTTCAAAGAGTTTTTGGAAGCCCCCAAAAGAGAGGCTATGGAGATTTTGATGGACAGATTCCCCTTACCAAGATTTATTGATTGTGACGAAGGAGGGTCCCAAGCTCGTTTCTTAATGGCGAAATTGAACCCCTCCACAAGCTACTCCACGAATCCAAGCCAATCTTATGGTATGAGCACCGAAGTGTTGACGGATGACACTAGCCTTCAAATGTTTATGGACCAAATCCAATGCATTGTGGTCGGAAAAAAATAATCGTATATGGTGATAAATATAGATAAAATTTTCTTTTATTACAGTACACAATTTATTAGTAGTTAAGTTATCCCATTTTAGATGACGATAATTGTGTCTTGATGCGGGGAAACTGAAATTTATGTGCCCAGATCAGTACTGCAAATTGAGATGATTTTTCAGTGACCTTCTTGTCGAATTATTACGCTCAGTTCAATGAAGAGGAAGAATTACCTTATTCAATCTATAAGCTCGAGCCAGAAAGAAACAAATTATGTATGCAATCTTCGATACAAGAAAGAAAAAACTGCTCTACGTCACGAACCACCTTTGTATATTGAAAATGCGATGCCTATGGAACCTTGGGTCCTGAATCTTATCCTATCTGAAGTACTTGGGGATTTTGATCCCAATACCTTAATGCAAATCGATGAATTGAGCTATCTCACATTTATAATATTTCTAGGAGCACAAGGGAAAGAATACATTGCAGATATCCGCAATATGCTCCCTCAGATCCCCGCGTCTTTGATTTTCATTTCACTGAACATCAATGCAAGAAACACCAATGATCGTCAAATTTATTTCATAGGGAACGTCAATTGCAAAAAACTTGCCTCCTATTTTGATATACTAGATCCATTGGGAGGAGGAGTTTACCCTTTAGACTACTTAATTGTGGCAGATAGAGATATGAAGGTTCGATGTAAAGTGCCTATACAAATCAGTGAAAGCCGCCAAGGCCATCAGAAGTTCAGCATTGGTCTTACCCAATTAAAAGGATTTCTTGAAGAATACTTGGTCTGTTTGTTCGGTAATCTGGTCGGTATTCAATGATTATCGTATGAGAGTGGAAAACCTTGGAAAATAACTGCATCTTTGATATTATTGTAATAGAGCAAGCTTTTGCTGTTCCAATTCTTTATATTCATTTCTTTGTTTCTCAATTTCTTCCTTCACCTTTGCAATATAGACATCAAGCCTAGTAATCTCATCTATCTCATCTGTCATAAGGAATTCCTGATCTCTCTTATTATGATCTGAAAGCTTGTAAGGCAAAAGGTTCAGTGGCTTCCTCGTCAAAATCTCAAACACAGCTTCTGTGGGTTCTTGGAAAACCAACTCATCGAATAGAACAGAATGAACCTCACCATTTTCTCTCTGAGGGGCAGTTGGGTTATATGGATGAAGCTTCAAACTGTGGAAAATCTGAAAGTTCTTCTCATTAATGCCTAATTCAGACCCCGCATGGAAGTGGATCTTGATGATGATTTCGAATTCACCCCAACCTGTTGCTGTAACCTGGTATGGAGGTGTTTCGATGGATCGTACGGGGTTTTCATACGTCTCATGCAATTTGAATGTAACTCGTTTGATCAAAGGGGTCAAGTCCACATTGTCGAGGACAGGCCTGAAAAATACAGTCCATTCATGGGTATGGTCAGGTGGGGTTTTTGGTGTTCTTTTCTCCGGACTTAGGCGAATAGCACTATTTCCATACAATATTGGGACGGATATTGACACGTTTTTTATTCTTTTCGACATTGTTTAACTGAGAAGAGAATCGATAGCGGACTATTTACTAACTTCGTTTTTCTCACTAGTGTGCATATTGCGCTAAATTCAAGCTACCTACTGTGGAGCAAGAGGTTTCCAGTCGGACATAGACCTGCTTTGAACTTTCTCTGGAGGTGCCTGCAGGCCGGCACGGACTGGTGGCGGAGTCGGCCTGTTTATCACAGGCGATACCATCGGCGAAGCTATAGCAGGTTGGTCAATTCTTACTGACGATAGCGACAGTGGCTTCACAGGCTTAATAGGTTTGAGACTGGATAAATTCCCGGTCGTCGGATTTGGGCTTATGCGATTCGAGACCACAGGTAAACCGGTGGTTGGGGATAAGGTTCTTGGAGTTGGGGAATTGCTCGGGATGAGCGGAGCAGAATTGAAAGCGAGAGAAATGGGAGTGTTGGAGCCGTTTCGAGCAGGGGGCGGGGTAGGCGGAAGAGGCTGGGGTTCAGACAAAATATTCTGGCATTTCTGGGTATTTTGTGAAATTTCAGATTTCGCTGTCGAAGATGCTGAATAGTTCACCAAACCCGAAGTCCTCCCTTCATTTGGTTCGGGTGCAACGCGCCGACTCAAAGGAGGAGGGGGAACTCTTCTTGGCAAATTGGTAGTCGAAGACACGGGCGTACGACTGGGCAATTTAGGCGCTAGAGAAGAAGCATCATCAAGTAAGTTCATGTCTGATAACACATCGACGGAGAAAGTGGAGCCCCGTGATGTCAGAGAAGAAGAGCTGCTTCCCCCATACCCAATTTCCTCACTATCTCCATGCTCAGACTTGTACTTCGCAAAATATTCTTTAGCCAATTGCTTCTTCTTGTAGGAGTCCACATATTTTACTCTGCATTTGAAAGTGCTGTAGACCGGTTTGTGGTCACTCTCAAAAATATCCATGACGCTGTTATAGTTCAATGATGTTAGTTTGTCATTAATAGTGCTTCTGTAAAGAACCCTATCAGTCCAAGACGGAACTCTTTGCTTTTCTGATGTGTCATAGTTTGAGGTTCGCTTGTCAAATTTATAAGTTGGATAGAACTTGATTTGGTCTTCCTGAAAACCAAAGAATGCACCACCTTTAGATTGCCTCTCTTGATTCAACTGATCAAACTGAGCCAAGTCGTCGAATGCACCATTTTCAATAAAATAACGACATCTGTCATTTGGAAGATTTATACGATAATTTAAGTCCCCCAGCCAGATAATATGATCATGGTCACCGATGGAGAAATTCCGAGTAAACGTGAGACCCAGAATAATCGCATCGTAGTCATTGTGTCTTTCAACAGTGGCACTTACTCCCGCTGCAAGGTGGGATGTAACAAGAGCAAATGACGTCGAGCCAAATTCGAACCGAATGGCACAAGCTCCTTTATTGGCTGTCATACCACCAAATCCCGTCTTTTTGGATGACCCTGAAATATGGGAAACATTTTTCATCTGAGACCGCTTGACAAAAAGGAAGAGACACAAGGAAGAGATTGATTCGGACCGAAGAAGAGAATACTGCTCTCCTTGAGAATTGAGCTGTTCTTCAATCGCACGTGCCCAAAGGTTTGGCTTACTCCCGTCTGAATTGAGTATTGAACCAGCATTCAATTCAATAAGTTCTTGTAATCCGATAGCATAAACATCAGGAATATCCATATTGATATTCTCTGGGGGAAAAAGCCAACCTGTGAGATCCATTCTGGAATTGGGCGAGGCTGCATTCATATTGAAAGTACCAGCGAAGATTTTGACTCCACTATAACTCGTGAATTGAGCTTCATTCTGCTTTAATTTATCCTGAACGTACTCATTGATAGGATCGTAAATTTTGACTGGAAGTGAAAGACGACCATCTCTTCCAAGTAGTAAATCCATTGTGGATTGTTTCTTTGAATCCATAAACGTATTTTGGTACATTCTTGAAACCGACTTTGTAACATCTGAAAGAGCTCCCGCAAAATTCATTTTACCAGACCGGGAAAAAGAGGACTTCAAAGCATTCGTACCAGTATAGATTTGGGAAATAGCATCACCATTGTCCGCCCATAAAGCATTATGCCTTGAAATAAATTCTTCTTGGCTGAATCTGCTTCGAGGAGAATTTTCTAAGTAAGATTGGTTCTTAAGAATATGCTCCAAGATGCATTGACATACCACTTGTTCGATTAAGTTGGTTCTATCCAAACAGTCCAAGCAGTTAACTCTGAAAATACCATCTTGCCTGGTAACAACTTCTCCCTGTTTAGCATCAAAATCGAACCAGCCGAACTGCTCCAAAGACTTATAAAGTTGGGGTAAAATTTTTGATGCTCCTGCAAAGCCACCACTCAGCTGTTTTGTTTCAGCATGGAAATCAAAGTGAGTATACGCAACTTTGTCACGGTGATGAGAATTGTGTAGTAAGTCCCTGTAACGGCGCAGGACCTCAACTTCTTGAGACTTCGTCTTTGAAAGCAAATTGACAATATGACATACGCCGTATGTCTGGCAAATTTCATCAAAATGTTTTTCAAAAATTGGCTGAGTTGCTTCCACAGATCGCGTTATAGTGATCTTAGGGTTAATCAAAGTAGAATCCTGTTCCCAAAAAGCGGGCACAGAACCTCTGATTTGCGTGAATGCATAAATTTGGTCCAATGATAAGTTGGTGTATACGAATTCTGTCTCCACAAAATTAGCAACGTAACCATCGTCGTCAATACCACGTGCATTGAACCTTGTGCCTGCTCTTTTCCAAGACTGTTTAGAAACAATGGAGATAGTGTCTCCTTGGGAATTGATAACAATGCTTTTGGCAAATCCACGGATCACTGTGGTTAAAAATCTATTCTCATTCAAAATTTCCACAGTAGCTTCATCCAATGTAGATCTGAATTTTATCAATTCCTCCATTAGAAAAGAGTTCCACATGTACTGTTCCTGATAATGCTGCATGTTCACTTCGCCACTCTCACTTGGAGTAGAAGCCCCAGAATAATTGCGGAGCTTGCTTTTGTCGACTCCTCTGCTCTGTAAAAGAGATGTCAAGTCAAAGTCATTAGAAAAGTAGAAAGACCCGTTCGAAAGCAATTTCTTCAATTCAAAGCAAGGATGTGGTACTCTTGGAATTGAAGGATCGTACTCACCCGGCTCAGAATTTGACTGAATAGGGAACCCATTAGAGTCCAAATTGACGAAATCCCATTCGTTAGATGCCAAGGAGATAAACTCAACAGCAAAAATCTTGTTGACAGACTCATAGGGGACCGGATGTGCAACATCGGTCATTGCGCCCGTAATCACCGCCAAATAGGTCTGCAGTTCCACATTGATCAACCCTAAACAACCATGAATTTCTCTTTTGAAGAGAATGCTATATTTTTGAGACTTTATGTCCTGGGATGTCGGCTCCAAGTGCACAGATACAGTAGGAGTTTGCGCGTTCGTCCGAGATTGAATTTGATGAAAAATAAGGCTATGCGTTTCGGAAACCACAGCGATAGTCCGTGGCTCATCACATACATAGACTCTCATGGGTAAAGTGTTGTTTTCAATGCTTTCACTTCGAGGCAAACGAAAGATATGCTGAAATATGGAAAACACCAGTACACCGGAGAACGGGAAATGCACTTATCGTGATCCCATACACTTCGTTACTACAAAGAGAAGACAAAGACAACTATAGCTTTAATTTTGAGAATTCCTGGGATATAATTCACCTGGTTTCCTGAATTTTGAATTTTGTAACTAGTGCCCCTATTTTCAGGTTGCTGTTGGGATGCAATGGCAGAGCCTAAAAACATCAGTACACCACGATGCTAATGGTGAACTAAAAAATTGCCGACAAACTATTCCTCCACCCACATTTAAAATGGCTACCAACTACCAACTTACATTGTCCGACGAGTCCAAGGAGAGAATTTTGAAGCTTGTGGACTGGTCTAGAACTGTTGCACACTACGGTTTCATTCCTTTCATCTTGTATTTGGGCTGGAAGTCCACTCCAAACAAGCCAAACTTGTTCAACTTGTTGAGTCCTTTCCCATCTGCCTAAACATGGTACTTGTACATATCAATATAATCATGAAAAGAGTCTCATCATTCTGTAGAACTTTTTCTGCCTTATTTATGGGCACTAGTAGGGAGGGGAAGATACCCAGAGAAGCTCCTTATGGAAGCCAATATTTATTGTATTATTTCTGTCATATTCATCGATAATAACAAAGAAAGAGACAATAGGATATATGCTAATTAGCTGCTCCCTTTAGGTGTCTTGGGATTCGAGCAGTTAACTGACTGAGGATGTAAATCCAGCTCAGAAGTCAAATAGGATGTTCGCAATCTTTAACTACTCCTTCTCCAATGCCTACAAACTGGTCCGAGCGACATGTGGAAATCGCTTCGGGATTTATGGCAGGGTTTGCGAATACCATTGTGACACACCCTCTAGATTTAATCAAAGTCAGACTACAACTTTCCACAAAACAGTCAGCACGTCCGTTCGATCTACTACGAGATGTCGTCGGGAGTATCAATAGAGATGGTAGGGCGGTTTACGAAGCTGCAAAGAGGCAGAAACCTCTATCACTTTGTTATTTGAACCAATATTATAGAGGAGTGGGGCCAAATCTCGTGGGCAATGTTTCTGCGTGGGCACTTTACTTCTCATTATACAATGAATTTAAGCATCTCATGCCTTCCACTGAGGGAACAACAACATACTTCACAGCCTCCACACTAGCGGGATTGACGATTGCTGTATTGACCAACCCGATTTGGGTTTTGAAGACCAGAATATTGAGCACGTCCAGTCTAGAGAGAAACTCATACAAATCTTTGATGGACGGAGCCTCACAAATATACAAGAATGAAGGCTTGGCGACATTTTGGAAAGGATCAATTCCCAGTATGTTTCTGGTTTTCCAAGCAAGCTTGAACTTTACTTTTTACAACCACGCTAAGGACTATCTTATGAAGGAAGGGGACACTGAAGAACTACTGACTGTACAATACATGTATGCGTCTGTTTTCTCCAAAACCGTTAGTATGGTACTCATGTATCCGTCGCAAGTTGTCCGTTCAAGACTTCAACGGTACAATTTTGATCATTCTCAACGGACTTTGGGAAATGTAATCAGGGAAATATGGAATGGAGAAGGAAGGTTCAGAGGATTTTACCGGGGTTTAAGCGCCAACATTGTTCGCGTGCTTCCTTCAACGATGATAACGTTTGTTTCCTATGAAATGACCAAGCAATATTTATCAGGAAACGACTAGGCCCTTAGAGTTACTTGCACATATCACAAGAATATAATTTATTTATTTAAATAGGAACCGTTAATTGTTCTTCGTTCAGACAGGTTACGCTGTAGCAGATATATCGAGCGACGCGAAATTATATCGCGTGAACGCGTTTCATCACCTTGTGACATCAATATATCATGTCCTCAGAAGAGCCACCGGCGAAAAAATTAAGAATTGATAATGAATCAGAACCATCGAACGATATCACGCCCACTCAAAGTGCCGAAACTACGCCTGTACCCTTGAGCTCCGAATGGGTTCCCAAATCAATATCTACCATCACTGAGAAGCTCAGGTTTGCCAGTAGCACGTACCATTCGCCTATTCCTGAGTTTATCAAAAATAATCCTGAAAAGGGAGTTGTTTTAGGGGTGGATGAGGCTGGTCGTGGTCCGGTATTGGGAGCAATGGTGTATGGAATATCCTACTGCTTGGACGATTATCAAGACCATTTGAAAAAGAAATACGGGTTTGCGGACTCCAAGACATTGAAGGATTCTAAGAGACAAGAGCTTTTCCAGCTCATTGATGAAAAGGAGCATGAGCTCTACAAAAATGTGGGCTGGGCTACTTGTACCATGACGGCGAAAGATATCTCAAACGGAATGCTCCGAAGCGTTTTGGGAGCCGGTTCCTACAATTTGAACGAACAAGCACACGACACAACCATCCAGCTAATCAAAGAGGTTCTCCAGCAAGGTGTGAACTTGCGTGAGATCTTTGTTGATACGGTGGGTCCACCAGCATCTTACCAGGCCAAGCTCAAGGGTCACTTTCCCGACATCGATATTACTGTGACTAAGAAAGCCGACAGCATATACCCAATTGTCAGTACAGCATCTGTGGTGGCGAAAGTGACTAGGGATTTAAATTTGAAGTGGTTCAATGACAACCTCGACGAGTTTGCCGGCAAGAACTGGGGCTCAGGATACCCCTCGGACCCAAACACCAGCAAGTGGCTCAACAGCAATGTCGACAAGGTTTTTGGATGGAACCATGGCTTGGTCAGATTTCTGTGGCAGACATCCAAGGATGCATTGGAACGACACGGTGGCTACAAGGTTGTGTACGAGGCAGAATGTGTCAAAGATAGCGGATACCGGAACGTGGGGGATTTTTTTTCCAAATCGGTGTCGACTGCGCTTGTGGACAATCTGTTTTACGGCTCGGAAGGACTGCTATAGGCTAATTCGAACATAGTACACTAGAGAAATGGGGTTTATGTAATCGGCCGCAATGTCGCAAGGCACATCCCGAACGCGCACGATGTCAAAGGTCGGAACCGCGACGGAGTTCCACACCGGATCTTACCGCCCGAATTAATCCGGCACTCGGCCCAGCCAACACCAAGTAAGTAGACAAGCCTCACAGCCTATGATAGCAAGACACAAAACGGTGTGAGGGGGAGTAAAGCTACAAACCACAACCCATCCCACCGACTGGCGTCATTTCATGAAAGTCCCGGGTTACAAACACCCGTCCCTCCGCGCCCCGGACATTCACCCCCGAGGCTACGGAAGACAACCATGCGATGGTCCGGGTCCTGTACATCTCAACACCCACCCAAACCCGATATCCTAAAAACTTTCCCTTCTTCACTCTGCGATCCACCAACCATGTCTGCTTTGTTCGCTAACAGAGCCGCCCTCGCCTTGCGTGCTGTGGCCGGCAACTCCTCCAGATCTTACCTTGCTTCTACCTTTTCTTTGCAAATGGCCAGATTGTACTCCTCTGGAAAGTTCCCCCCTCACACTGTCATCAACATGCCCGCTTTGTCGCCAACCATGACCCAAGGTGGTATCGTGTCTTGGTCCAAGAGTGTTGGTGATGAATTGAGCCCAGGTGAGCCTATTGCCGAGATTGAAACCGACAAGGCTTCCATGGACTTTGAGTTCCAGGAAGACGGTTTCTTGGCCAAGATCTTGGTTGACGCTGGTGCCAGCGACATCCCAGTTGGTAAGCCTATTGCTGTCTACGTCGAGGAAAGTGCTGATATTGCTGCATTCGAGAATTTCACCGCTGAAGACGCTACCGGTGCCGCTCCTGCCGCTCCTGCCGCTCCTGCCGCTCCTGCCGCTCCTGCCGCTCCTGCTGCTAAGGGCGAAGAGCCAAAGGCTGCTGCTCCTGCTGCCGCTACCGAGACCGCTCCTGTCAAGGCCGCTTCTTCTTCCACCTCTACCGTGGACAGAATCATCGCCTCCCCATTGGCCAAGACTATTGCGCTCGACAAAGGTATTTCCTTGAGAAACATCAAGGGTTCCGGTCCTAACGGCAGAATTGTTGCCAAGGACGTTGAAAACGCCAAGCCTGTTGAAGCTGCTCCAGCTGCTGCTCCAGCTGCCGCTTCTTTCGAAGATATTCCAATTACCGGCATGAGAAAGACCATTGCCTCCAGATTGTTGCAATCCACCCAACAATCGCCTTCTTACATTGTCCAATCTCAGCTCAACGTCTCTAAGTTGTTGAAGTTGCGTCAATCTCTTAACGCCACTTCTGAGGACAGATACAGATTGTCTGTCAACGACTTGTTGATTAAGGCTATCGCTTTGGCCTCCTTGAGAGTCCCAGAGGTCAACTCTGCTTGGTTGGGCGAGGAAGGTGTTATCAGACAATACAGTGTTGTTGACGTTTCTGTTGCCGTGGCCACTCCTACTGGTTTGATCACCCCAATCGTCAAGGACGCTCACACCAAGGGTTTGGCTGCTATCTCAGCCGAGGTCAAGGACTTGGGTAAGAGAGCCAAGGATGGTAAGTTGAAGCCAGAGGAGTACCAAGGTGGTACCATCTGTATCTCTAACTTGGGCATGAACCACGCTGTGAACTCTTTCACCTCCATCATTAACCCACCACAATCTGCTATTGTTGCCATTGGTACTGTTGACAAGAAGGCTATCCCATCTTCTGTTAACGAGCAAGGTTTCGTTTTCGCTGACATCATCACTGTTACTGGTACTTTTGACCACAGAACCGTTGACGGTGCCAAGGGCGGTGAATGGATCCGCGAGTTGAAGAAGATTGTCGAAAACCCATTGGAGTTCTTGATCTAAGGTTGATAGGAACAAAAGTACGTCATTT
The DNA here is from genome assembly GCA_003707795.2 of Clavispora fructus. Lineage (NCBI taxonomy): Eukaryota > Fungi > Ascomycota > Pichiomycetes > Serinales > Metschnikowiaceae > Clavispora > Clavispora fructus. The sequence continues at coordinate 142,242 of PPLK02000020.1, forward strand.
TAGACATCACCTCACCATTGTATTTAGTATAGGCCGATTCACTGTACTGGAAAGTTCCGCCCCCAGTGGCACGTAAGATTTTAAATTTGAATATCTTTTCCCTATTGAAGTGCGACTTCGAGACTGCAATTGGTGCGTCATGTGGTTGTGGAGTGGAACATCACTTGACTCACAACCGAGTAAATTCGCAGGACCGTGGTATTCCTGTCTTTATAATTTCTTTTGCTCGGACTTTTTCCCTCACCCGCATAACAAAGACGATAAACACCAGCGATTAATTCCTTTCTACATCCATTCCCATGACCGTCGAAACCATTTACATAGCACGTCATGGCTACCGCTCGAATTGGCTCCCCGAGCCCCACCCTCCTAATCCAACCGGTATAGACAGTGATCCTGCCTTGGCCCCTCATGGAGTTGACCAGGCAATAGAACTAGGTAAGTACCTCAGCAGTTTGCCGAAAGAAGAACAGCCGCAGTTTATTTTGACGTCGCCTTTCTACAGATGTGTGGAGACGGCCGCGCCTTACGCCCGTACTGCGGACTTGAAGGTTTGCCTAGAGCCTGGTGTGGGCGAGTGGTTCAAGCGTACTAGACCTGTGATTCCAAGACCGGGAAACTACGACACCCACACCAAATTTTTCCCGGATATTTTGGGTAACAATACCATTTGGGAAGGCTCGCTGGTGCTGCCGAGCGCTGAGGGAGAGGACGAGGACGAGATTCTTGATAGAACCAGACGGTTTTGGGCTGCGTTTTTCCCCGCGTTTGAACAAAAGTATCCCAATGTGAAGAACTTGCTCATTGTCACCCACGCGGCCACCAAGATTGCCGCCGGCGTATCTTTGTTGGGCCTTTCCTCCGTCCACGATCTCGTGGAGTTTAACGGTGAAAAGACAAAGTTGCGTGCGGGCGCCTGTTCTCTTGACAAGTTCGAGAGGCAGAATGATAAATGGGTCATTTTAGAGAACGGCCGAACCGACTTTTTGACGGAAGGTGAAGAAATGAACTGGAACTTTGCCGACGGCTTTGAAGCCGGTTCGGACGAAGACATCAAGGCTAGAGCTGCTGCTGCTGCCGCCGCCGCGTCTGCGACAGCTTCGGGCACCAGCAGCAAAAATGTCGAATATGAGGTACGTAGTAAAGTTTGAGGGCCCGGAAATAAATAGAGACAATACTAACTAATTTCATAGGAACTTTTTCTTACGGTGGATGTGCCGATCGTTGCCCCCACGTACTACGATGAACTGGCACAAGAAAGCCGGGAATCTAACGGCATATCCGAGCAGTTGTTGATCAACCCGAACGCAAAGTTCCAGATTACCCGTCTAGATGAGACCAATCCGTTGTTCAAGATTTCCGACAATGCGAACGCGGCCGCGGACCCTGAAAGTATCGCTTTCAGCAATCTCAGTGCGATTGATGGCCAGATATACCAGACCAATTGGTCTCGTTTGCTCGGGACTGAGTTGATTTTTGATGAGAATGCAGAGTTAGTGGGAACGGTGAGAGAACATTTGGTGGCCGATACATCAGTTAAGATCAAGCAGAAGTCGCAGGATGCGGTGAATGAAGATGGCATGGAATTGGATTCGAACGATGAGGAATCCGACACCAAAACTGCTTTCTTGAAGAAAGCTATTGCTAATGCCAAAGCAAAGAAGGCTTAGAGACGCCCGCGTAGATTCAGGCTCCATGTATACTAAATTGTACAATAGACCCACGCCAAAGTTTGGACCGGATCAATCACGTGTCCTCGCTCGTATTTACAATAGGAGTTACCTCTTTCCGATCAAGCCTATGACTCCTAACAAACGTTTGAATGCAGATCTAAGAGGCTACAAGTTTGTTCTCGGGTCGTCGTCTCCTCGCCGTAAGGAGATATTGACAAACAACATTGGCATCGATGATTTTGCGGTGGTAAAGTCAACTTTCGAAGAAAACCTTCCAAAAACTGCATTCAAAGACGTGGAATACGTTACGAAAACAGCACAGCACAAAATCGACAGCATCATCTCTCAGTTAAGCTTAACTGAAAAACATGTGTTACTAGTTGCCGACACGATTGTCTCTTGCGCCGGTGAAATATTCGAAAAGCCCGAGACCGAGGAAAACCAGCTAAAGATGTTGCAAAGATACAGAGAGAATCCAAATGATATTCGGGTTATCACTTCTGTACACATCTGTAAAGTAGGACTTGGAAGAAATATTGACGTTCACTTGAGTGAGCACGAGATCACCACCTTGAGATTCAACTCGGCTTTGACCAATTCCCAATTGCAAAACTATATAGATACACAAGAGGGTCTAAAGGTTGCCGGTGGCTTTATGTACCAAAGCAAGGGTGCCTTGCTCTTTGAAGGCATTGATGGGGACTACTTCAACGTGGTCGGGCTTCCTGCGGCTAAGACTTATCAGATGTTGGAAACGTTGGATCTATAATGGAGAGAAATAGTAAGTGTGAAGGAGAAAACTATAATAATAGAAAGAAAAAAATGCCGCAGCCATTTTCAAGCAAGTAATACGCAATAATCCATTTCGACGAACTATTTCTTTTTTTTCCAATGGTATAGGCTATTATTCTCGAGTTGGCACTCCAATACATCGCGCAACGCTAGATTAGGCGCATGCCTGAAGTAGTAGCATCCTGCACGCCGTGGCCTTTTTTTTCCCCGATGAGATGATGGGATATACCATTTATCCTCATTAACAATGGCAAAGAAGGCAGCCAAATCCACCAAGAACACCTCTGTTCAGGAAAAGAGCAAACAAGTTCAAGAGAAAAAGACTGAGGATGAATCTTTGAACTCGAATGACGTGGCAGACTCCTCTTCGGAGGAAGAATTATCCAGTGATGATGAAATCGAGATGGAAGGTCTTGAACAATCCACCACTGAGCAAAAGGCTGCCGGAAAGGGCCATACTGTCAACCTCACCAAAGATGATGTCGATGCCCCAGCCAAGAGCACCAAGAAGAGAGGTGTTGTTTACATCGGCAGACTCCCTAAGCTGTTCCAAGAATACGAAGTGAAGAAGTACTTCTCTCAATTTGGTGACATTTTGAGATTGAGAATCTCTAGAAACAAGACCACCGGTGCATCTAGACATTACGGTTTCCTTGAGTTCAAAGACTACCAGGTTGCCAAGATTGCTGCTGACGCCATGAACAACTACCTTTTACTCGGCCAGTTGTTGAAGGTCCACGTTATCGAAGATCCAAACGAGAACTTGTTCGCCAAGAAATTGAAGAACAACTTCAGGGCATTTGACTGGAGAGCCCAAGAATACGCCAAGTTCCACAAGGCCAAGCCTGCTGAAGAATGGGAGAAATTGCAGAAGGAGTTTGAGCAGAAGAAAGAAGACAAGAACGCCGAATTGAAGGCACTTGGTTTTGACTATGCCCTTGAAGCATAAATGTACATTATAGCATATGATTGAATACATAACACCTCATCTGGGAATTTAAACTGGTACGTTTACGTAGGATGTACTGGTGTACTCTATCTTCCTGGTGATAACCCATCAGGACCACAGATAACCTCGATCCTACAGTTATGGTGGCCAAAAAAAAGACGAAACTGGACAGCAAGCCAAGCTATGATTTTCCTGAAAACTTTTACGCATTGAAATCGTCTCTATCGAAGCAGTTCTATCTGCCACTACCCGAGAATGTAATCCCGGAACAGATCATCACGATCAACCGGTTTTTCTCGTCAGAGTTTTGTGATGAACTTATAGCATCGTTTACAAAGAACTTGGTTCTAGAAACAACACCGCTAATCAAAAGCAAAGAGTATGCAGCGAGATTCAACGATAGAATTTCCGTTACCAACTTTGGCGCCGCTGACTCCCTATGGCAGTATTTGAAAGAGATTCTTCTGCAAAAGCCAGATTTTGAAGACGAGGACCTTGATGAAATTAGAAACATTTTTACCAATGCTAGAAGTTTAAATCCACAGTTAAGAGTTTATCGCTACGCGAGGGGTCATCATTTTGGGAAACATTATGACGAATCGGTAGTATGTCCATTGGCACATAACCCAAAAGCCCAAGGCAGAACTAAATGGACCTTGCTCATATATTTAACAGGAGGAAAAGAATTTGAAGGAGGGGATACGATATTTTACCCCGAGACAGCTAGAGGAAAAAGTGAAGTCATAAGCGTTCATCCAGATAAGGGCATGGCGTTACTTCATAAGCACGGTGATGATTGTTTGAAACATGAGGCTGAGCTAGTAAAAAATGGTGTCAAATGGGTGTTGAGAAGCGACGTTACTTATTGATCTTGATTTTATGATATTCGAAAAATCTGGCGGTTGAATCAAACACCTCATTAATATTCAAGTCTATTTTTGGAAGCTGATCACGGACCCATTTGCTCAATTTCTGTTTAATATTCAATCTTGAATATCTCTGGTCAACCAAAAATATCGTCGAGTAGTCGTTTGCGTGTCTTATACTTCTGCCAATGCTTTGATTTACTGCTCGCATGCAAATGTTCTCGTAAAAATCTCTAGACGCATTTGTGGCTTCCAGTTGGGATTTCCCTCTAGCAAGAAGAGATTTGATGATATGATTTCGCTTTGCAATCAAGTCAACGGCAAAAGCATTTGGAAATGGAAGTCCAATGATCACCACTCCCCGAGCTAGGTCATCGGAGAAATTAATTCCTTCTGCCATTTTACCACCGACTACAGCAAAGAGGGCCGCGCCTTTTGTCCCCGATTTAGCCTCGTGGGAATATTTCAGTAACGTGTGTTCGACTTCTTGAGAATCCTTGGGCTCCTGAAAAATTGTTTTTAGCCTTGAAATCTTGTCCAAAACACCCGTTGTTGACCACAATGAGAAAACGTGGTTCAAATACTTATAGCTGGGGAAAAAAATCACAACTCCTGATGGCACAGAATTAAGTAGGTTCTCAGTAAAGTTTCCCAATTGGTGGATCATCAAGGTGTCAAAGCGCTTGTCGAAAGAAAATTCAAAAGGCTTGTTGTTGAAACTGCCCACTGTGAACACTTGCAAGTTCTCTTTTGGTATAAGATGGTCACAACTGAAGGTCTTGATCAAATTGTGCGGTATCTTTGGGAATAAGAAGTTCATGAAATCATTCATAGGTTCCATTGTTCCACCACATAGTAAAATACATTTGGCCTGCGATGACACTTCTTCAAAGACAACACTAGGGTCCAACAAAATGTACTGGAGGGACACATTCTCTTCAGTATTATTCCAAATAATTTGACCTTCCTCGGAAGTGTTCGCGAGACATTCCAAGAAATGGGTGATTTTGAATAGGATTGGATTTGAACTGGACGATTGGGGAGATGCGTCGTTTGTATGTTCAATGTAGCTTTCAATTTTATAAGCTATTTTTGATTTGATCAAGAATTGGTTAAGTTTATGAACATTGATAATGTCACCAGTGTTGCCTTGAAAGATATCTAATGGATCGACTTTATCTCCTGGTTTATAGCTCTGGGGCTTTATCATAAATTTCTCAACAACTTGGCAAAGCTTAATAAGCTTAATTAGATGGATTCTATTCCCACTGTTGAGCCTTCGAGCAAATTTGCTCAAGTATTGTTTCAACCCTTTGATAGCGGTAGTGAAATCCGAGAGTGAGGTTGTTACCGAGTTCATTGAGGAGATCGTATCCATCAAGTTATGTGCTTCGTCAATCACAACAATTGAATTCTTGATATTGAGGCCAATCGAATCTCGAGAATTTCTCAGAAAGAGAAGTTGGTAGGGGAGAGCTACTACTTCAGCCAAATCTGTGGCACTTCTTATAGCATAGTACGGACACACGTGAAGATGTTTTCCCACACCTGCTAAGTCTTCAATATCCCGCACTTCCGTGAAGCAATTGTCTACTAAGCTCTTTGTGCGTTCGAGTGACAGCTCTTGGGATGGTTTCGGATAATATTCGCAGGAGCATTCTTTTTTTTGAAGGTCAACACAAGCGTCGTTCATTGAATTCAAATCGCCAAGCTGTCTTACTTTAGGATTAATGCAAAGTTGTTTTCTGGATCCCAATGACACAAACTTCGTCCGCTCTGGTGTTTGTTCCAAGGATGAAAGGAAAGAGGTTAGTCGAAGCTGATGAGCAAATTGACTCAATTGGGAATGCGTTCGGGAAGCAAAAATTATTGGATGGGGGCATTCAGGTGGATAAAGAGATTCAGTGTCATTTCCTGAAATGCGGTTGGAGAGGGCCGAGTTTGCGGCCGAGAGTTTGATGTTCTGTGCTTCGATCAGGTTGACCTCAGAGTCACTGTAATAATCATCCGGAATGAATCCTTCTTCCTCAATGGATCCTTGCTTCTTCTTGAAAGGTTTTCGTTTTTTTTCCTGGACCTCGTGGAAAGTGGGAATGTTTCGTTCGAGGTCTTGCAAATGCTTCTCGTAATCAATGGCTTTACCCTTTGTTCGAGAGAGTACCGACTTGCGATGGGCCTTCTTAACCCATTCCGGCTCATCTTCTGAACTTTCCTCATCCTCGGAAGTATCCGATTCTTTACTAATGGTCAAAGCAGCATCGTTATCGCGTTTGAATTCCCGGAGCCACGTCATTGTGGCACATATTATAGATAGCGTTTTCCCTGTTCCTGTGGGGCTCTCAAAAAGTCCTACTTTGAAACCGCCATCTACGGTGTCATAAATAGCGTCCATCAACTCATTTTGGATTTTGTATGGTGTGTATGGATGACTGTAGTCTCTAATCATAAGCTAAAGGAATCAAAGAGCGATGATCTGCGCGTTCTGATGCGCGTTTGTGGGGAGAAACCTAGTGCACGCTTACATATAGAATACAGTTCACATCATTTGACAATTTATTAACGAGAAAATGCAAGGGCTCAAACGCTGGATATGAATTAAAGGTGGTCTTGTCTCAATGCCTTTCTGAATTTTCGAATGCTTTCTTCATTAATGCACGAACCGCCGCACACGATGACCACAATCACATCGTCTTTGCTTAAGTGTGGAAGGCATTCCTTCAAATAATCCAATTGGTTGTAAACGGCAGCAACTGCCGCTCCACAAGCCGGCTCAATACATTTTCCGAAGTCTTTGTAGAAATTGAGACTTCCCTTTATCGCTTCAAGATCATCAATCGCCCGGATATGAGATTTGTTCGTAGAACAGTAAAGGAAATTGTCAAGTGCTGCTTGTGGGACGTGAGAGCAAGCTAATGAAGTGGCCATTGACTTCACCGAATCTAATGTGACGACTGAACGTGCTTTCACCGAGGCTGACAAAGTCGGTGCTTGTTTGGTTTCGAGCAACAAACAATCTGCCTTCGAGCCATTTTTCTTGAGACCTTCGATTATTCCATTGTAGAGTCCCCCACCTCCAACGGAGCACGCTACTCCTTTAAGATTATAGGCTTCTTCTAGTGAAAGCTGTTCGAAGACTTCGTCGATTATTTTTGAATGTCCCTCCCAGATCAACCTATTGTCAAATGGATGGCAGTAAATGGCATGCACTTTCTTATCGAAGAGGCGGATAAGGTCTTTTGCACATTGGCTGGCTTCGTTGATTGTTTCGCCATGAATAATAACCTTGGCACCTAAACTGCGGAGCCTTTCAATAACATGCGGCATTGTGACTGAAGGAACAACAACAGTGCACTTGACTCCGAAGTATTTAGCGGAGTATGCGGCAGCTAACCCGGCATTCCCACCGGATGAAGCTACCACATGAATTTCAGTTTCACCATTTTCTCTCGCCTCTTGGATCGATTTTTGGACCAAGTGACCAATTCCTCTCAATTTGAAGCTTCCTGAAGGTTGTTCCAGCTCAAATTTAAAAAAAACTCGACACGGTAACTGGTGGCTGGTAGACAAGTAGTTGCTCACATCAACGAGCGACGTTCTTGTTGATGGTGCTTGTTGCAATTGTCCCGTTTGGGGGGGTGTTTCGACTGCCTGGACCATAATTACTTAGGGCAAACAAAATTAAAAAAAAAAAATTGGCCATACATTTAAATATTCCCCTGATGCTCCCCGCTGCATAGCAGAAGTCAAAATCAGGTACAGCAGGAAACCGTAACTTGGGTTTGTGCGGCATGTTGGGTGCAAAACGCTGCGCAGTCAGATGGCGGAACTGCATTTCCGCGAAAGTTTGTCGGAATTACAATCCCTGGGCCGTTCCCCTCCTCCCCAACTCGCTCCGGGATTGCAATTCCGGGAATATCGCCACCTTCCCCGTTTCACGACAATATCCTCGGAATATGCATGTCTATGTCTCGTACGACGTTGCAAACCATGTGTTTATCCTCTTATTGGAAGGTCTGGAGTCTCGTAGGTGGAACAAACCTGCAGGAACGTGCTTCCGGGAGCTTTTTAAGCCGGATGTAGATAGTGAATCTACAAATGCCTTCGCCCATTTTTACTTCGAAACCTTCTCCTGGATTTTCGATTCTAGCAATAATCCGGGGTATTCAATTGGCGGCTTTAGGTATATACCGCTCTCTCCAGAATCCGGAACTTGCCAAACCATTCTACTACGAACGGGCTTTTGTCGCGATAGCCTTTTCCGTTGCCCTCCAAATAGCATTGAGGTCGCCCCTAGTTTTCCTCCAAATATTGGATCGATTTGTCAGAATATTCTCAAGCGTCAATCTTTTGAAAACTTCTATTGTCACTGTGAAAGAATTGTTCAATGTCCTTAATTTCGGCGTTTTCGTTGCATCTCTTGCTCAGCATTTCAGTAAAGACATAGATGACTTGTTTCTTGCAAGCATGTCGTTCATGGACTCGATACCCCGTTCAAGCGAGCAAGAAGTTCCTGGTGATAAGTACCATCAAAATCTTGTCTTATTGACTTATAATGACGTTAAGCAACATCCTCTTCAAGAATTGATGAAGTCGAGGTATGCATGCGGCAAGGAACTAACGGCATTCCTTGTGAAATATTCAGAAATCTCAATCACCACTTTGGTCATGTATTTGGTTCTCCGAGTACCTTTAATTGGCCCGCTTTCCTTGGGCTTCATAACTTTCATGAACTTGAATGATAAAATTGGGATGGCCCGATCAATAGTGGTATTCGCCGTTTTATTATCCATGTCCCATTACTATTCTGTGTTGTTCTGGAATACGTACTGGGGTTCGAGAAGTATGATCAATGATTTGCTTCTTCCTTTCTTCTCCCGAGTACGTTTCACGAAGCTCGAAAAAGAACACTGGATTAAATCTCGCGAGGGAGTACTATTTGGATTCAGTCTTTTCACATACTTGGCCATTCACCAATTTCCTTGGATGTGTCTTCTAATTTATGCATTTGCAGAGTCTGGTGCTGCATATCTAATTACAAAAGTATCTGATCCACCGCCAAGCCAGGTCAGTCAGCTCATCGAATGGACTACAACACAAGTTGTGTGGGATAAGGGAAAAGAAAAAAGCACTATCGAAGGAGAGTTTATTCATGATGTTGGATTTCGTCCAATCCCAGGTTCCTTCATTTGGAAATAGAATTCAGAGTCATTATTGTATTAAACACCAACTTTGGTTGCGAAAGTTCGGTTTCCGGTGTAAATGCAATAAGCAAGATTCAGGTATAATTCTTTCAAAAGTATAGTGTCCGCGTCTTTATAGAAAGAATAATTTAACACTTCTAGCTCGTCAGACTTATTCAACAAGCTCAATAATGGCACAAATGTCAAGTCACAACGCGGCCATTTATGTCCTGTTGTTGATTTTGCAAACTTTAAGAAGTCATCGGGGATAGCTTCCGCAGTATCTACTTCAAACGACCCTGAGCATAACTCGGAAGTGATAGTGACTTCCATTTTTTTCGAGGTCATGGGTCTGCCGAGAATAATAGAAAATGTGGAAGATATAAACCGATCCATGTCGCTAGTTTGATATTTTGGATCATTTGCAAAATTCATAACAATCTCAGCCACTTGTTGGCGAATCTTATGACTTATGAGATCTTGCTCCTCCGCTAACATCGCAATCTCTTCTGAAAGCAGTTTGGAGTTTCGCTTTTGATGAATAGAGCTTAACGTCTTGATTAGCGAAAGGTTCAACGAGTAGACTCTTTGCAAAATTTTAACTTTGGGGTTGTTCCTGAAATTAACGATCAACGAATCAGGTAACAATGCTTGATGATGTATGTCTAATGAAACAGTTTTGGGGTCTTCTAAATGCTTCAGTTTCCATTTTTTGATCGATGCTATCGTCTCATTCTCAGCATTATCCACACCATCTATCACAGCTTGGGTAATTAGCGGTATATCGCTTATGTCTTGCATAAATAAAGAATGCAAAAAGCTTAGGGAGGTACAGTTTAAGTTTGGGTTACTCCATGAGGGAGAAAAATCCTTCACCCGCACAAAACTGACAACGAAGTCCATTTTGGATTTGATTTCATGATGAATTATATTTTTAGGTGCTAGGCTGTAGACTGTGATTAAAACGCCGCTAGATGCCAATAACTGTGTTCCAAAGTTGTATAAGTTTGCCTCTAGATTTTCTGTCCAATAAGGTTGAAAGACCTTAGACGGAGCTTTGTTTTGCTCTTTAGCTGCTTTCACCTGATACTTGTACAAAGTGTTGCTCAAAAACGATTTCCATGCCTTAGGCACGGGTTTGATGCTCATAATATTGTCTGAATCTGCGATTTCAATGACGCACATCTTTCCTGTCTCGTAAACCACATAAACAGATGTGGCATTTGGCTCTTTTATGACAGGTAAACTGGATATCACGCTTCTAAATGGTAGATCTACCGACAACGTAACACCCTCTTGGTCAGCCAAATATGCCGCCTTGGTGTCTGTAATTATTAGCTTGTTCACCAGGTCGAGAAACTTAATCTGTGAAACCAAAAATCTGGAAGCAGCCTTAATCTCCTTCGGTGGGTTATCGAGTTTCCCCTGTTCATTGACTTGGCATGCGTACACCGAATTATCATTGAGTAAGTAAAATAGCTGCAGCGAAGACGATGACCAGAATTGCTTGGTACAAATTCCACCGCAATCAAAGTTTTCTAAAAACGGAAGGCCGTCGCTTAGCTCGTGCAAAGAGATTTCTTTCGACTCGTGTGAGAGGGTGATGAAAATACGGCCATCATTCAACTTGCCAAATTCAAAGCTATTGACTTTGAGCTGCAAGTATTGCAGGTTGGAAATCACAATGTCACCATCTGGGGTCAAGCACTCCTGGGCGATTTTCATTTGATCAAGGAGACAGGTAAAACTCCGAAACTTCACTGAGTACTTGCTTGCATCTAGAGTATCTCTGGCCAAAACAAGAACTTCACCTGTATTGAGAAGTACTCCCAAATACGAGTCCTTTGTGTTATCCACCATGGGTGACCATTTGTGGCCCACAATCATCGGCTCGGCAATGCGGCCAAAGTTGAACAGGGACTCTCCATCCTGGATAAGAATGCGGGAGAAAATCTGTAACCCCAAAGACTCAAGGTTATCAATGTGGAAGATTGTGCGCACGTCATATAATGCGTTTGCATCTATGGTATTGAGCGATTGACCCTTAGACGATTTGCTGGAAACGCACTGGTGGAGTAGTGGGAGTTTGGGTTCCAAGATGGTTATGTGATCGGAATTGTTAACTGCGATTTGCAGATTGGGAGAACACTGGACCGGTTCAAGGATTCCGGTGCCGACCGTGGCACGCAGAACACGGATTGACTTGATCATGACCGCCGGTGATGGTGGGGGAGGTCAGTTCAAAAAAAAAAAATGTTGATGTAAACAAACAAAAAATTAGTGAAGGGTGCGAGGTTCGAACTCGCGCGGACAACAGTCCAAAAGATCTTAAGTCTTCCGCCTTAGACCACTCGGCCAACCCTCCAGATCAAATAAATTTGTGATTGTAGTTAAACAATAAGAGACAATATGAGACGCTGGACGTAAGAGAGCTGAAAGCCCTGGAGTGGTTACACCATCAACATACTAGTGTAAGAATTTATGTCCTCATTTCAAGACCCCCCTGTAAGTGTCCCGCGGCCCGGAACGACTACACACCCACCAGAATGACATAAATATTGTACATAGTCTATACTTGCGGATCCGGGACCCTTTTGGGTCTCCCCCGCTTTCGTTTGGTGACTCCGTCCGTTTCGAGCGTTGGCGTCAGTGGTTTGCGCCGCTTGAGCGTACCGTTGACCCGTACACCTTTGATGGTGACTCCGGTTTGTTCGATGGGGAACTTGCGGGGCCGGCCGCGGCGGTCCTTCTTCTCGAGCAACTGCTTCACCGCCTGATCGTTCAACGAGCCCAAGCTGGTGCCCTTGGCAATAAACCCGGGCGTGCCGTCCTTGGTATCCTTGTTGGATTCCAAGCTCTCCTTGTGGAGCCTGTTGAGCCTCTTGTAGTTCTCATGAGACGAGTCGATGTACTGGTTAGTGGCCGGGTCCAAGATGAACTTCTTGGGCCGTCCACGCTTGCGCTTGATACCGTCTTCCATGATCACCGGAACGAACTTGGTTTTGATCTGTATGGTGTCATCGTTGGAAGGGCCCGGCTTTTCGGGTTCGAGCGGCGTGGAACGTTCGCCCATGGGGGTCAGCGTACTGCTGCTGGTGTAGGATGGGTGAGGCTGTGGGCTCTTGGAGGAACCGTCGTGCAGCAGAGAAAACACCGATGCCACCTGCGACGCCTGGGGCGGCATTCCGTGCCCCATATAGTTGGGGGAGGCCTTGAGGAAACCATTCTGCATCATGCGGGAGTCGGGTGGGTATCTAAGGTCCTGGTTGTCGTGGACATCGTCGGTTTGGGGGAACGAGAGTCCAAACTGGTGCGCCAGGAGGTCCTCACGGGTGCGTGAGTCCAAGATCACGTTGGGGTTCGAGCTTGGGTTCAGGTTTGGATTGTGGTTCTGGTTTGGGTTCTGGTTTGGGTGGTGTGCGTGGTTTGCGTGGTTTGCGTGGTTTGCGTGGTTTGGGTTCTGGTTCAGAAGGCCCTGGGTCGGAAGCGTTCCGCGGTAGTGGCTCTGAGGCGACTGGTACTGGAGGTACTGTTGCTGGAGCTGCTGCTGGAGTTGATGCTGCTGATGCTGTGCCTGGAGTTGTGTCTGGTGCTGTGCCTGGAGTTGTGTCTGGTGCTGTGCCTGGAGTTGTGTCTGGTGCTGGGTCTGAAGCTGGGCCTGGAGCTGGGCCTGGAGCTGGTTCTGTAACTGGTTCTGGTGGGCCAGAAGATGCTGTTGGGTTTGCGGGTGGGCCGCAAGCGGTTGGGGCGGCTGGTTTTGCCCTGGCTGTAGCCGCTGCTGGAACTGCAAGTTCTGGTGCGGCATCAACTTGAGCGGCGAGCCCATGATGATCGAGCCGTTGGGCACAAACCGCGACCCGATGGTCGAGAGATTCGGCGACGGCGTGGTCTGGAACGTTTGCAGGCTGCCGTTCCCGTTGGAGTACAGCCGCGTCTTTTGTCCATACATTTGCCCTGGCATCAGTTTGGGGTCGGCAATGTCCCCATTGGGCCCAAGGGCGCCAGGTGCAGGTATCTGCTTGCCGGGGTAGCTGTACTGGCTGTTCATGGCGCGGATATGGCGCTGGGGGGAAGGGGTGAAACGACGGAGATGGAGCTGGGGTTAGAAATCCGACGGAAAAAAAAAATACCTGATGTGCGGTTTAGCCTCCTGTATGGGGCGCTATCGCTCGTGGACTCTGCCGGTGGTATCCGCGGCAAACCACAGGAAGAAGGCGGCGGAGGGAGGTTCAGACGAGTGCGGGTGGATCCAGGGTGTTTGAGAGAAATTCCGTTGGTGTTTTGGTTTTCTTTTTTTTCTCGTTTGGGCGGTCTACGGTCGGCGAATGCCGTAGGTGGAGCACAGTACGAGGAATGACCAGATGCGCACTCTGGGGAAGAAGCAGGTCGGGTCAAAAAAAAATAAATAAAAAAAAAAATCGGGCGCTTGAGCAAAAACATAGACGTGCGCGCCGTGGTCTGCTGGGAGGTACAGTCTTACAGGACATGGTTCGGGTCGGTGCATTGCAACACTAGATACTATAAATGCGCCCCGGGGGATGTAGAGCGTGCCCGGTGCGGTTAGGTGTGAATAATCAATTGCTTGGATGGGATCTGCGAGAGCAACGCATCCTGGAAAAACTCGACAAACTCCTGCGAGTCAGTCAACTTGTCGTTGTACTTGATGCCGAAACTCACCACGGCCGAAACGGGCGAGGCAGCGTCGAACGTGGCCACGGCAGGCTGGCTCACGCCCAAGAGCTCATCGAAGTCGTCAGCAAACCCGCTGGACACGCCGGAGGCCTCGCCGATGAACTGGTACGCCACGTCAAACACCTCGAATCTGTCCTGCGACACAGGCGCAACAAGCAAGTCGTCGAAAATGTCCTCGTCGTAGAGTGGCGACGCCAGAGGCGCTCTCGCGTACTCGGGGAAGCGCGTGGCGTATGTCTGTCTCTTGGCCGCCTCCAACGCTCTCTCGAACGCGAACTGGAACTTGTGGCGCGACACTCCGTCGCCGAGCTCGGACGTGAACTCCACGCGGAGAATGTTCTTGGGCTTGGCGGGCGCAGCCTTCTCCGCGACAGGCGCGGCCTTAGGCGCGGCGAGCTTTATGTTGGACAAGTCCAAGTGCTCCTTCTCCTTGATGTAGTTGGTGACCTTGGTAACGGCCGCCTTGTCGATGGCACCCACGTAGGCCAAAACGTCTCCGAGCAAGATTCTGCCCTTGGGGCCGGACGCGGGGATCTTGGCGTACGCCTCGTCCGACGAGATGTTGTGCTTGTGCAACAACAACTCCACGCCGGGGAAGATCTTCTGCTTGGGGTTGGCGGGGCCAAACACACCGTCCAGCAGGGCCTCTGGCGCAGACTCCTTCTTGGGTTCGGGCGCAGACTCCTTCTTGGTTTCGGTCACGGCCTCCTTCTTGGGTTCCACAGCCGCCTTGGGCTCTTCGAGCGCAGGCTTCGCCAACGTGGCCAAGTCATCTCCCTCCTCAGCCAAAAATGCAATTGGTTGGCCCACCGGAATGCCGGTGGCGCCGTCGTTCACCAAGATCTCCCACATAACACCATCGTCCGTTACCTCCACGTCGATGGTGGCCTTGTCGGTTTCCACCTCGAGCAAAACATCGCCGGCAGCAAACGCTTCACCCGGTTGGAACTTCCACGAAACAACTCCACCCTCGGTCATGGTGGGGGACATCGCGGGCATGCGGAAAACCAGCGCGGCGCAGGCGGCCGGGGTTGACGAAAGGGGTCTGACGACGTTCACGGTTCTCGCCAACGTTCTCAACATGGTTAAGGGAAAAAGCGGTGGTGAGGATGAAAACCGTCTTGCACATTTCGGACTCGCACCACCGAGCGGGCGCGACACCTCCGATAAAGGGCCGGGAGCAGAATTGGGGGTCTCGACCCGGATATGGGGCGATTTGGCGGGGCGGGTGTTATTTACGGAGAGGCAGTGGTGGTTTGGGGGCGATCCGCCGCTGTGTTTTTTGTCGCTGGTTCAGGGTGTTGATGGAGTTCGCATCTCGGATGCGACAAGCACAATAGGACAGACCCCGGGTTTCAATTCGGGAAGAGGGTGAAAAAAGAAATCCTAGGGGCGAAAAAAGTAGAGGGCATCGGTCGGGAAACTTTTAAGAAACTGCTAATTGTTGGCAGAATATATGGTGGTTCTCAGTTGGTGGACAGATGACCATAACGCGGGACCAATTTACTGGTACTGAAACTAGCACTGATGCGAAAATAGGATTGATGCATAAGTAGACCGCAGAATAACCTAATAAAGGGCACCATCTAATAAAGGGCATCACCTAGTTACAGCCCTAATAACACCCACTAATAACACCCACTAATAACAGCCCGTGGGTGCCAGATGATGACACTGGCACATTTTCATGTCTCACTGGTTATATGACTACTGTAATAGTATTGGTAGCAAGTGCCCAGGTTTCTGAGCGACATATCTTGCCTTTCAAAGATAACTCCATTCGGTCTACTCGCCGTATTCAAAATGCTTTAGCAGGCCCACCGCCACTAACTCAGCCCCTGGCCACCGCCTACGCACAGAAACTCGCTCGGACGTCAAGGGAGATCAAAAAACCTTCATTAAAAAAAGAACCGCGAAGTTTATTCGACATGCGGTGGTCATTTTCATTTCACCGAGATGGTGTATTCTTTTTGCACCGTCTTATGTCTTGTGGGTGCGCGTTCACAAAATATGTGGGGAACACCATCATGGGTGCAAAAACTCCAATCATCAACTAAAAATCCAGAACCCCACCTTTCTCGTCGTAAAATGGCCAAAGGAAAAAAGAACCCACTTTCTACATCCCAGGGCGGCAAAAGCTGCCACAGGCAACCCTCTACCCACTGCTCGGCAATAACCACGTCCTAGCCCGAACATTAAAATCTGACACCGACGTGGTACGGTTACAAACCACAGGCCAAGACGGCGAAATCACTACGTTTAATCAGTCGAGTAGCAATAGGGAATAAAAGTTGCACGATTTCCAGATGTACAGACGTCCAAGTGCCAAGGTTTCTACCACATTCCCAGTGTTCCTGCTCCGCCCGGGCTAGGCCCGAGCCGCAGTGCCGGAACAAGAAAATTGAACAAGAACCCACAGTCGACACCTCCAACCTCCGCACAGAAAAGCAAATTTCTGCCGTCGTAGATTAGACACATAGCATAATACCACAATAACCGCGCAACAACGACCTCAGTGGCCCGACATGAAGACAATATCGCACAGCCGCTTGGGTATGTCAATCGGCTTCTCTTTCCGCGCAGGAGTCAGTGTGACCGCGCCCCATACCAACCTGCCTACCTTCCATACTACCTTCCAGGCCGACTTACCGACTGAGCCAGCGGAACACCGCAATTACCAACAGTGAATTAGCACACTAATGCACCCGAACATAAACCCGGGTCAATATGATTTTCACAAGGGACCGGATTACTCTGAGGCGTTCTGGGTGATTTTTCTCCACACACCCGACACGGTCGCGCAAACATCTGCACCCGGTTTTCTCCCACTCCTACTACTTCATTACCAACCGCTACCGCAACATACCCTCCCAACCGCGCTTTTTGCTCCTCTGCTTGCCGTAATATCGCTCACTGTCAACGCTACACGCGACTGCACTATAAATTCCGGCCTCCCCCGCCGTCCCAGCATAAGCATTGGTGTCTTCCCCAACACCAGTCACAGTCACACCTAAACCGGTGGCCGTCCCCTATTTCCTACCCCAGCATGCTACGTGGCCCCACGCTAGATCCGCAGCGAAGCGGCTTCGGCCGAGTGCGGCACGTGCTTTCCAAATACATCAAGTTCATTGGCCCCGGCCTCATGGTGTCGGTGGCATACATGGACCCCGGGAACTACTCCACCGCGGTTGCTGCCGGCGCCGGGTACCAGTACAAACTCCTTTTTTCGATTTTTGTGTCGAACTGCTTGGCGGTGTTTCTCCAGATCCTCAGCGCCAAGCTCGGCGCGGTCACGGGGCTTGACCTCGCGGCCAACTGCCGGGAAAACCTTCCTCCGCGGCTCAACCTCTTCATTTACGTGCTTGCGGAGGTCGCCATCATCGCCACAGACTTGGCGGAAGTGGTGGGCACCGCCATCGCGTTGAACATCTTGTTCGGGCTCCCGTTGTTCGCCGGCGTGCTTGTCACCGTGACCGACGTGATCGTGGTGCTCATGGCGTACAAGCCCGACGGCCCACTTCTCTTCATCCGCATCTTCGAGTCGTTCGTATCGCTCTTGGTGGCGGCCACCGTGGTGTGCTTCTCCATCGAGTTGTACCAGGTGCTGGACGACCCGGACTTCCTGGTGCGCGAGGTGCTCAAGGGCTTTCTCCCCAACGACAAGGTGGTGGACATGAGCGACCGCGAGGGCGGCAGCGGCTTGTTCTTGTCGTTGGCGATCTTGGGCGCCACTGTCATGCCGCACTCGTTGTACTTGGGCTCGGGCTTGGTGCAGGCGCGGCTCAAGGACTACGACATCCGCCACGGGCTCCACACCCCGCACAGGACGGAGGCGGCGGCAGACCGCGCCGAGGATTTCAGCGACGATTTTTCCTCCGACGATTATGCCCGCGCAGTGGGCGCCAAACAGCCGGAGGCGCCGTACCGTCCGTCCATCCACGCCATCAACGACACCATGACCTACACCATCGTGGAGTTGGTGGTGTCGCTCTTCACGGTGGCGCTCTTTGTCAATGCCGCCATTCTCATCGTGGCCGGGGCCACGTTGGGCGGCAGCACTAGCAAGCGGGATGACGACCACGACTCCGACTCCGACTCCGACTCCGAGGACGGCACCACAGGCGACTTGTTCACCATCTACAACCTCTTGGCAACGCACCTTTCGCCCACCGCCGGCTTTGTGTTTGCGCTTGCGCTTCTCTGCTCCGGCCAGAGTGCCGGTGTGGTGTGCACCTTGGCTGGCCAGATGGTGCTGGAAGGCTTCTTGCTGTGGAGCTTCCCGCCTGCGGTGCGGCGGTTGGTGACGCGCGGCCTCGCCATCGCGCCGTGCTTGGTGGTGGTGCTGATCTCTGGCCGCGCAGGCTTGGCCAAGACCTTGAACGTGCTGCAGGTGGTGCTCTCGGTGTTGCTCCCGGTGGTGATTGCGCCGTTGATCTGGTTCACGCTGTCGAAGCGCATCATGCGCGTGGCCAACGTGGTGCGCACCGGCGACGAGGACGCCACGCTCTACGAGTACGCGGACCCGGACGTGCTGCAGACGCTTGCGCTGGACCCGGGCCACAAGGTGCCGTTCAACGTGTCGGACGCAGCCATCCGGCTCCAGACGTTGCGGAACGCCCACCCGTGCGCGGGATGGGAGGACCTGGACGACGAGAACCAGGAGCACCATAGCTTGGTGCCGGGACACGTGCACAGCCGCACCCTTTCGTTCACGACGCCAGTGATGCCTGAGTTGGCGGAGACGGTGCCGTCGGAAGACGAGTATGTGGTGAAGGGCTACATTGACATGAGCAACGGGCCGGCGATGACTGTGGCGGCGGTGCTTGTGTGGGGATTTCTCACGCTGCTCAATGTGTTCTTGGTAGGAAGCATGTTACTTGGGTACAATGTGCCGATGTAGTGTATAGGTATGCACAATGTGGGTAATGCATCATAGCGGGCCACTAAAGTTCATGTAAAAAAAACGGTCCCACTGTAGCAGCACATTGCAAGCGGGGATTTCATAACAACGATCACCTGCACCGTCACCACCACCCAGGCATTTCTACACCTCGCCTATAGACGCATTCAGTCTGTGCGAATCTGTCATTTGTTTCGCAGTCCCCCAAGGCGTGGCCATGGTAATACATTCCACCTGGTATTTCACGTTCTCGTTCTCGTTCTCTTTATCTCCGATCTATCTTCCTGCTTCTTTTTCTTCCTCTGTTCCCATGCTCTTCGATTCCACTTTTTTTCTTCTGTATTCTTTCTCCTCTGTGGGTCCTCCACCTCGGCCATTCCTGTGCGAACATTCGCACAAAATCACCGAAAACCTACCTCCAACTCAACTTATCCAAATGGAGAGCTTCATCCTGTCGACGGCAGAGCTCTTGGAGGCGTTTCCGTCTGCCACTGTGTCCATTACATACGCCAATGTGGCCAAGAAAAACAAGAACCCCGAAAAAACTGGAACGACCCATACCGTCAAGTTTAAGGTGTTCGAGGCTCACACCGGTAAGTGCATTCAGTACAAAACGTCCCGGTCGAAAGAGTTGTCCCGGTTGTTGACATACCTCGGCCCTCGCGGTGTTCTGGCAGTCAAGAGAGCACACGAGGACGACGAGACGGAAAACAAAAAGCCAAAGTTGGTGGTGGGTGCGTCCAGTGTGATGGCCAACGCCAAGTTCGAAGAGACCAAGCCCGAGGTGGCCGTAAACTCTGAGGCGCCAGTAGCCCCCGTGGCCGAGACGGACAAAAAGTCCAAGAAGAAGAAGAAGGGCAAGAAGAAGTAGCCAGACATTTTACGAAGTTATAGCAATTAATACATTGGAAGGATACCATACGAGAGGGTCAGCTCATTACTGCACACCTAACCACCCTAGACCGTAGACCCCTCGGCGGCGCTTAACCAAGAACCTGGACTGTCGTCCTTGCCCGCTCCATACCAACCTCAGTATCCACTCACCGAAAAATGCTCTTCAACCGGATAATGAGGCCCTCGCGGCGCCGCGGTCCCTTTCCTCGGGCCAGCACGGGGCTCAGAGCCACAGCCTCACTGTCTGGCTGGAGAGGCCGGCCAGAAATAGAGCTATCGCAAGAGTGGCCGCCAAGAGTGGTAACCTCAGCGTCCAGTGGGCGACCGGCGCGGGAGTTGGTGGGGGTGATGTCTTCGGGGGCGTTGCGACAACTCGGTTTGTCTGGATCGGTGCCGGGCGGCACCGCGTCAGTGACGCTAGACTCTTCGTGAGAAATGCCCGAAATATGTTCGAACGCAGAGTCGGACGAGGCCGGTATCGACACCGCCGCGTACGACGACTCGGACGTCAGCACCTGCGTGAGCTTGTCCTCCACCGCGTTGTCCGCATCCACGACCTCCGGCTGGTCCCCAGTCGTTTCACCTGTTGGAGTTTCCTCTGGAGTTTGCAGGGGGGCTTCTGGCTCCTCCACAAACTCTTCCACCGCGGTCAACTCCGCCACATCGAGGTAGTTGTTGCTGTTGCCAAACTCGTCCTGCGCTGTTTTGTACGACAGAGACGTGACCCACTCGCCGTTGACAACAAACTTGAACAAGATGGTGTCTAGAGCGGGGAGCTTGACGTCGGCCTCAAAATTGCCAAGGTGGCCGCGTGTCAACACGCCGCCGGTTTGCAGCCAGTTGTCGAAATTGCCCGTGACAACCACCGATTTTGTGTCGGGGGTGGCCGGCCTGCGGTTAGTATGAGGGTATAATAAGATGATTCGGTGCAGAATCCACAATTAACGCCAATGAGGGGATCACCGCAGAAGGAACGAGGGGCCATACCATGTAAACTTGTAAGTGTAATAAGTCATAAAAAATCAGAGGTCTGCAACGATATGGTTCAGGAGAAATAGTGGTTTGAAGGCAGTTTCACAATCCTTGGTTGTGATCTACAGGGCAGATCTGATAAGGGTACACGCTGCGCGTGGTGCGCCCGGACTGCAGAAAGCGCGCCCCGTGCATTCCAATGCGGCTTCTGGGGTGGTTCCCCACCGGAGAAACAGCGAGATTTGAGGAAGGGGAAACCCGGCTTCACCCAGAGGAAAGAGAATACGTAAGAAAAGAAATGCACCGGCCGCCATTGCGAAAAAAAAAACTCTCCGGAGATAGTCCGGCCGAAGGAATCTTGAAGTCGGGTTCTTAACAATGTGTGCCGCGACTCCTTCCAGATCACGTCAGTCTAGATCGTAGTCAAAATCGTAGTCAAAATCGTAGTCAAAATCGTAGTCTAAATTGTAGTTTAAATTGTAGTCTAAATTGTAGTCTAAATTGTAGTCAAAATCATAGTCTAAATCGTGAGTCTAAATAATGACAAGTCTTCGTAAGGCGGCTCGGGTTTGTCGGGTCGATGTATTTTCTACTTAGGATCGCCGTAGCTCATAGGCGGTCGTATTTGGAAACATCCAGAACTGTAAGCCACAGACGACAGATGAGGTAAGATGAATGGGACAACATCCAATCATGAGATGGGACGATATACAATCATGAGATGGGACGACATACAATCATGAGATGGGACGATATCCGGTCAAATGAGATGGAACGATAATCATCAGGATGGGACCACATCCAATCAAATGAAATGGAAATGAGAGATGGGGAGACTCATCGAAACACTAACCATCAAACCTGTAGTATTCCTCAACTCTCCTACGTCCAAGTTTCTTTAGAAGAAACTACTGCCATTTCTTTGCTTCCATTCCCTCCGGGGGACTCGTCTCAAACTGCTTGTCCTTGGCCTCCGACCAGTTGGTCGTGAGCACCGTGCCATTGGACTCTACATACGACTTCATCATCGCCCGCTTGGTGTCGTCATCCACGTCCTTGTATAACTTGGCAAAAAAGTTCTCTGGGTTGTCGTCTTGCTCCTCTTCGTCGTTAACCTTGAAGTTCGACCAGTTCACTGCCTTCTTGGATGAGGTGGGATAACTGAGCCCTCCGCCGGTGGTTGAACGTACCGGGGCCGAATCCGTGGTTCCGTCACCTTCTAGAGTGGCCCATTTCCCGGAATTAGCCTTGTGAAGCGTGATTTCCAACTTTGTGCCGTAGATCTTGTAAGTGGACTGTGCCACGTCAATGGTGCCGTACAACGGGTCCAAATTGTAGTTGTACTCCGAGTTATCGGCACCAGGAAAGCACACCGCCACACGCCGAGGCTCAAACTCGATTTTTAGCGACTCCTCCTGAACTCCCTTCGCATAGATAGTCACGGTGACCGCGTCATTGCTCTGGTACCAATCATCTCTGATTTTGACCTTAAGAGGTGCGGCCTTGTTGATGGCCTCAATGGAGGTGGATTTCGGCTCCGCAACAGGAGCTGGGGCCGTGTCCACTTCTATTTTGGGCGAGATGCTCGCGTTCTTCTTCACGTCTCGCTCGGCCTTGGCCACCCAGATGTCCAACGCCGGTTCGGTGCACTGGTACTCTTTGGCCTTCTGGAAGTTCACCAATGCTGCCGCGTAATCCTTCTCGGCATAGAACACAAGAGCAAGCCGGAAGTAGACGGCGCCAATGTCGCTGCGTCTGCCTCTTTTTTCTGCCACCTCGAACGCCTTCGAAATGTCTCTTTTCGCGTCGTCGTAGTTGCAGAGCTTGGTGTAGGTGGCAGCACGCTTGGTGAGGGCGAGAAACGCCAGAGGATTTTCCTGAAGTGCTTGAGTGTAGTGGCGAATGGCGCCAAGTAAGTCTTTTTTCTCCACTGCTTCGTCGCCGTGCTTGATTTGAAGTTCTATAGCCATGGTGGAGGATAAAACTGCGGGTGCGATTCTAGAACTACGAACGCGACCAAGAAAGCAGGACAGACCAGGAACAATTAGGAAAAATTCCAAAAAAAAAAAAAAAACAAACTTCCGCCGCTACTAATTCACGTTACGTTTGTTTTTCTTCGGGCGATCGATTCAATGTCCCAGTGGGCTTGAAATTGGTCAAACTTTAAGTATACAAACGTCCAGTAGTCCAGTCCTAGACTGCGCAGTATTGATCCAGTAAAAGGCGATAACCTAAAGCCTCCACAGTTTTACCACTTGTAAACCCTTGTACGACATAGTACCGCTGGAAACCATATCGAGCACCCGAAAACACCTCAGCCACCGAAAATCATTAGTCCACTCCATACAATCACTCGATCATTCCATAGTGGTGGTTCCAGTAATGTCATCTATTCAGTCTATAATCTTTACCACACTCTGCGCCAAAACCTCGCCAACTTTGACGCGTTGGCTGGCATCAGCTTCTGGTCCACCTTGGGTAACATCAACCACGTGGTCAACATCACGATGTAGCACCCAATAAAAATCGGCAAAACCACAAATGTTCCAACCAGCTCCGACGCCAAACCCGTGAGAAAGGGGAAAAACGCACCTCCACTGGAGCCGAACGCCGACATGACGGTCAAACTCACCACCTGGATCTTTCTAGGAAGAATCGCAGACACCACCGTGATCATGAGAGGGTAGGTGGGTCCAATGGTCACCCCGGCCAAACTGACAAAAACACCCACGGCAATGGCGTTAGGCACTATCCAGACCAACACAACAAACAAGATTGACAACAACGCCAACACAATAATAGTCTTGCGAGCACCAAATGCCTTGTGCAACGGCCGAGTAAGCAACAACCGACCCAACGTAAGACCACCCCAGAAACCACTCAGCACGTAACCGTACGAGTTCTGAACGTCTCTGTAATCCAATAAATACGACACAATCCACCCTCCCAACGACACCTCACTGCCCTGGTACACCAAAACGAAAATAGAGATCAACCAAGTGATTCTGTTGCTCAAGGCAAGCTTCATGACGCTGTGCTTCTCTGCAATGGACAAGTGCTCGCTCTCCCTCACACTGGTGAGATGCGCTCCCAAGTCCTGAAGCCCCACGGCCTCCTCCGGCATTGGGGTCGACTTCTCGATCAAATTCTGTGTCGTTTCATCGTGATCCCACTGGCTCAAGTCCTCGTCTGCACCCACAAACGCAAACCACGTGTTGAAGAGGTTGAACACCATAAACACGAGCACAAGCAAGTAGGTGTAGTTCCACTTGATGCCGCGGTTAACCATGGCCGTGGCATACAAGGGCGAGATGGTAGCGCCCAAACCGTAACTGCCGTGGAAAAACGACAAGTACTTTGAGCTTTTGTCCAAGCGGGAAAGGAAGATGTTGACTTGCGCAATCACCACCGCAATACCGACCCCACCAAAGAAAAAGCCGGACACCACTAGGGGAAAAGGCCCGCCGCTCGAAACTATCGAGAGCATGATGATGGAGCAGACGCATCCGAACGGAATGGCCTTGCTTTTTCCGAACCACACGGGGATCTTGTTGGACAATATGGCCACCAAGATAAACCCCACTGCACTCAGCATCCACATCAACGACACAATGGTGTAGTTGATTCCGTATGATTCCTCAATCGTCGGCAACAACGCACCCGGGGCCGCATCATTCATTCCACACGAAAGGGACCAGATACACACGGATGCAATTCTCCATTTGTTTCTGGGAGGAAACGAAGAGGTCATCAACGCCGGCTCGTGTTTCGCCAAAGAGATCTGAGGAGTCACATCTGGGGTGTTGCGCAAAGATTCGGGAATCGGGTTGATGGACTCGAGGTTGACCAATTGGGTAATGTCGTCATTGGAAGGCCGGGTCAATGCGATGGGACGAGATCCAATTTTGATTCGGCCATACTGATCGGCAATGCCAATAGGCACCTTTCTCAGGTGAGAAGCCGCCGGCTCTTGGAGGGGAAGTGGGTACTGAGGTTCTACACCATCAGAAACAGACATTTTCCTGTAGGCTTGCACGGCTCGAATTTTAAGATATTTATTTCTGCACTGGCCGTTTTATATTATTAGCCCCACGCACCCCGCAATTTGCGCAAACTTTGCGAGATATGCGGGTGCCATCTGTAAACCGTTATCTTCCCGACAGAATGACCGGCTCGCAAATTTCTTCTTCTTTTTCTTACCGCCCTCAATTTTCTGCTTCCGATCCTCAATGGGCGAACCCCCGCCCTGATATAAATAACTCCCCGGGGATGCCCCGTCCCACGTGTGCCTGTACAAACGGGAACGTGCCCGCACTACATGCCAGAAAACCGGTAAGGATTCCTTTATTGTACATGCGCAGTTAAAATTATGATTGTCCAGCAGCCTTGACCAAATCCAAAAACTTGTTTTTCGAGATTTCCGTCATCAACTCCTCCTTTTTGGTTTGGCCCACATGCTCCTTGCTGATCTCTTGGTTGGTCTTGACCTGCGTGGCCAACACCACGTTGAACAACTTCACCACACCTTTCTGGGCCACTTTTTTCATGGCCCGTTCGCGCTCAAGCACCTCTCTCACCTTTTCCGGCTCGTCGGCACTGGGCAAAAGGTTTCTGATTCTTTGCTTGTCGCGCAAATCCTTCTTTTCCGCGAGAAGCAATCTCTTGGCCTTGTTCTCCAACTTGTCCGACTCCAACTTCTTAAGATGGCTCTTGTTTCTCGCCAAGATGGGGTCCTTTCTGTCGTATGCCTTTAATTTCGATCCCAAAATGGCGTTGAATGCAGTGGCGAATGTTCCGTTGCCGTCATCGCCGGCCTTCTGTTTTCTCTTCGTAGGAAAGCTGTCGTCGTCACTGTCGCTGTCCGATTCGGAGTCCGAGCTCTTTTGTTCGTCCGAAGAAACGTTGTCCACATCGAACTCGTCATCTAGACCGGAGTCTGTGTCATTCTCGTCCGAAACAGCTTCTTCGGGCGAATCGCTTTCGGCAGCGTTGGCCACAGGCACATCTGTCTCGGATTTTGTAGGTTTGGCGCTTTCTTTCGCGAGCTTCTGCTTTTTGGTGATGGCTCCCATTGTGGTTGTAGTTGAGATGGCATCTCATCTGAATTTTTGGTGGATCCATATATGCAAGACTGTCTCTACACACTACACCACCCGACTCGGGGCTTTAGGTACAGCTGGGGGCAAGGAAAAAAGAGAAAAAGACGACGGGGCCGAATCTGCCTTTCGATTGCTCTAGAGAAGATCTGTCCCGTTTTTTTTTTTTTTTTTTTTTTGCGGCCGGAAAGAGCCGTTTCCGACATTACGCTTCATGGGGTACCTGATTGGAGTGACCCGGTGATTTATGGGCACGGCAAATAACACAATCATCCTGCCAGAGATTCCACTGTCTCAATCACCGGGATGAGCTTCCTTTTGATAGTATTCTGCCGAATCAGTTATTTTTTCCGGCGTCCCATCCTTTTTGGCGTGACGTTTTGCCAGTGGGGTAGAACCAGACTCGTGGTATCTGCACTACCACTCGCCTACTAGTTCTGCTCTTACAATGTCAGGAAGAGGAGGCAAAGCATTGACCATTGTTGCCATCGGCGCCATCGGATGGTATACGGGAATAAAGTTCTGGCAACCAATTATCATGTATGTTACCTAGTCTCCACTTCTCCCTAGGTTTTGCATTTCTACTAACACCCAGTGAGCAGCTCAAAAAGGACGGAAACCTCCGAGAAGATGTTTACGTCAAAGATTACAGTGACCAGCCCAAGTCCTGGCAAGATTTGAAGGATAAAGTGAAGGAAACTTTACACCCAGGAGTGGATTTTGATAAGAGTCCAGCCGAAGCTATCAAGGCGGCCAAAGCGGAAAACAACACGAAAGAGTGACCGACCACAACGCAAAAAAAGACGGAAGAACGATCATGTTTGAACTAATTACCAATACACTTCGTGAAACCACCCCGTATGAACCACTATCCCCGCCCCATGTTGTAGACCCCACTGAAGTAAAGCACTTTAGGCGTGCACACAAACCCACACATATCCCTACATCTCATCACTTTTTTTTTCGGCTTTCCACCAAACGAAATAATGGGGAAGTTGAAAAAGGGGAGAAGATCCCAGAATAAAAGAAGCAATCCGGTGGCCCGAAAAAACGGAGCCGCTGGCAGACAAGAGTCTAAGGACGAAAACACTCGCCAAAGCAAAATTGTTCCGCTCATTGCAAAGTTATCTTCATCTGCCGCCAATGACCGGTCTTTGGCTCTTTCAACCATCACCGTGCTCGCAGAAGATCAGACCATGAGAAAATTGCTTTTGAAGGAACGGTTGGTCCAGACCTTGGTTGAGCAAGTGCTTGCCCACTGTGATGACGACGAAATTGTGGTTGAGGTTTACGGACTTTTGAGAAACTTGACCATCGAAGAGGGCCACGACGTGGCGAAGCATTTATGGAGATTGAACATCTGGACCTTCATCAAGAACGGCCTCGAAAAGATCACCAAGTCTTATGAGTTCTTGAACTCGGACCCCAAAAAGTTGGACAAGAAGAGAGCGCTCTTGTTGTTCGACTTTACCGAAAACATCTTGTCGTTGATTGTGGCCATTGCCAGTTGCTCCGAGGAATTATACAACAATATCTACGCCGAGATTGAGCCCATAGTCAAGTTGGTCGTTGACTTACTCAACTGGAACATGCCCAAGCTCAGAACATCGATCAAGTTGTTTAATGCGTTGTTGGACTTTATCTACGAATTTGCATCCGACTCCGCTGCATTTGTCACCGTCTTGGTGGCTCAGGAAGCTTTCTCGTTAGACGCATTGACCCAAGCAGTGCAGCTGCCAGCCCACGACCAGAACAACTTGGGTAAAGTCATTATGGAAGGAATTAGATTCCATCTTTTCGAAGTGCAAAGCGGTCTGCAAGCAGACAAGCAAGCAGCGTGCCTTCTGATCTTGGAATCGGTATTCGGAACAATCACTAAGATTGATATCGACGCGTTGAATGTTCAGTTGAGCAAAAACACCAAACCACAAGAACCACTTCCAAAAACCAGCGAATCAGAAAAGAAGCAAGACATCAATGTGCAATTTGGCGGCGATTCTCCCGAAAAAGCTCAAGCCAGGGCCGATCTTCAGTCTCTCGACGTCACTATTGACCTATTCACCACCATTTGTGAATATTTGGCCGTAAACGAAAGCCATATCGAGGAGCCAGTTTCGTTGAACAACGACGTGGTGTCATTGTTGTTGAACGTTGCGTTCCCATCCTGTTTGCATCTCTTGAACTTTGACCACCAAAACTCTCATGTGTTGCAGCTTACAGTCAAGGTATTGGTTGCGCTCAACAATTTGTGCTGGTTGTTTTTGTCCAATGAGACGATTCCAGTAGAATGGTTCAGCAAGATTCCAACGTTGTGGGATTCGGTCGACGCCGTTTCTGTTACGGATGATTTGGAACTCCAAAGGCTCCTGCTCAGCATATTGTGGGCTCTTTCCAAGAGTGTTGGGCCCGAGTTGAGGAACAAGGTCACCAGCGCCAACATTATGGGGTTATTGGAGAAGTGTAATACGCTAACACAAGGATTGGATATGTCCGATAATCGCGTGTCTGGTTACGAGTTTCTTTTATCAGCCATCGGGTTTTTGGGAAGCGTTGCGCAGGTGATTGGCGATACCGAAATAACCAGAACAATTGCGCAATTCCTTTTGGGTACCACCAAGCATTTCGTTGTTGCAGACAACCACCACAAAGACCCCAAAGCGATTGAAATTCCCTTCGAGTGTTTGAACTTGATTTACGACATTTTTGGCGATGCCGAGTACGACTATGACTTTGCTGTTTTCGTAGAGGGTGCATATGTCGAACAGCTTAAGCAATTAGAACCGCTGGTTAAGGCATGCTATAAACAGATTGACAAAAAGAAGGACATGGACCTCAAAATGCGCGCAGAAGAAGTGTTTGGAAACTTGGGCCGTTTCATTGTCTACAAGGAGAACGAAAGAAGTTAAGCCGCACATATATTGCCTATAAATAAAAATCTGCACGCTTATTTGTTGATGTTTGTTATTGTGATTAATTAGAACGATGGTACGGCTCCGTCTTGGCCGAGTTGAATGATGTAACATTCTGTATATAACCCTAAAAATGACACATATAAGCGTCTTGGCATATGTAGTTATTTTTAGGCAGTGGTCAAAACTGAAATTGCCACTAACCCTAAGAATCTATCCTCCAAACTGGAGATCTGACAGATCTGGGGATACAAACACGATCGTGTCAGAGTGTAAAAGATAGAAGAAGAACTCAAGTATCATTTTCTGGGGGCAGAAAAGTAGCACAATTGTACGTGTGACGCGGGTGGTTGAATTGTCCGCTCATCACCTCTAATGACATGCATGATGCGGGGTCCGGAGAAGTGATGCATGTTGCACGTTGCCGGTATCATGGTGTTATTTTTAGATCCGCCGGCCATTGAAGAGGAGTATAAGTACGGATGCAAACTCACTTCTACTTTTTTTTTTTCCCTCATCATCCAATACATCCCACACACAAATTCCAATGAAGTTCACCACCATCGCTAGCGCTTCTGTTATTTCCTTGGCTGCCGCCGAAAACATCAAGTTGGAAGTCATTGGCGACGACAACACCTCCCAAGGTTTCGTCTCCAGTATCCACGAAGGTGCCGGTATTAACTTCCTTCTTGTTGGTCAATCTGGCCAATCCTTGGTTTACGAAGACTCCACCATCTACTTCACTGCGGCCGACTACGAGTTCAGACTTGGTTACCTTGATAATTACACACCAAACTACCTTGCAATTGGCCCTGCTGTCGAACCTGCGGAATGGAGCTTCAACTCCGGCAACGTGTTGGCCACCAAGACCTTCTTGTGGGCGTGCAACAACTTGAACGACCCATACAACTACTCTGAAAAAACCAAGATCGTTGTCAGTGCTGATGATGCTCCTAACGACACTTGTGCCAAGATCACTCTTCACAAGGTTGAGGACGACTCTGCTTCTTCTGCCGCTTCGTCTTCCACTTCGTCCGCTGTTACAACTCAATCTTCTTGGAAAAACGAGACCACTGCCACTGAATGGACTACTGTGACCGACTACACCACCTACTGCCCAGAGTCCACCACCATCACCGTCACCACCTGTTCTGACCACAAGTGTGGCGACAATGTGATCACTGTCACCGCTCCAACCACTGTTACTGTTACCGGTGAGTGTGTTGTGCCAGTGACATCTACCCCAACCACTCTTTCCACCACTACCTCGGCCGCCTCCTCGTCCCCCACCTCCGTCAAGACTATTGTCAGTGACAATGGTGCCGGTAGAATGGGTGCCGGTATTGCTGGTATTGCTGGTGTTGCTGCTGCCCTCATGCTTTAAATGTGATTGACTCGCACGCCCATGTATGGTTGACTCATGCTCGAAGTGTGAATGTCTCATGAGCGGAGTATAATTGTGTACTCACAAGATCCTTATGATTTCCCCCTTAACGTTGTGTTTTTTTTTTTTTTCGTTCCGTTTAGCCTGTTTATGGGCATGCATCTGCATTCTATACTTTAATCGATTGCAATTCGTTATTAATCCTGCCTTGTAGTGGTTTCGGGCCCATTTTGCTTTACGTTGTTGCGGAGCTTATATTTTTTTCACGCCATTGATGTAAATAATCTTTGACCGGTAAGATCGTAATCTCCCCACTTGCTGTTCGTTGCATAAAGGGGGGAGTAAAAATGGGGTAGAAGCGCATGTACCAATACTAAAACCTACATCGCACCCAAACAGGCAGTAGTATTTCTCTCTGGAGAGTTAGCCAAGAAAAGAACCGAAACATGCGGCACCCACGCACAATCCGATTGTAAGATTTTCATGGCATGGTCTAATTACAGGCTCTCAACACTATTGCACCGTTACCCCATCCACTCTCATAGTATCATTTCGTTCCTGGGGTTCTCTAATCACTTCACTTACGCTTTCCAAGTTCCAGTCGTGCCTGGTGCTACACGTAGAGTACCATTTATGAACGTTTATTTGCCTAGTCAATATCTGGGGGATAAGCTTGCTCCTCCAATCCACTTTCGTACTCACTATCGTCTGTCTCGTCACTGGATAATTCGAAGTTGCTCTCAACATCGCTCGAGTCTACCTCCTCTTCTCCCTTTTCACTCACACCAACAACACCCCATTTGATCTTCGTCACCTTTTCAAGCCTCTCAAGGATCTCTGACATGGGTGTGAACAAGCCAAATTGGCGGAATTCTCCGTCGTAAGAATGCAACATGCCAAGTACACCAAGCCCTTTCGTTTCAGAAACACCTTTCACGTCCTCAAGCTTCGACAAAATCCAAGATCCACTATCGCCGCCCGCAGCAAAACAAGTGGTGCTATCTTCGGAATTGACCACAAACTCAGAAGAATGAATGGCGCCATCCAACCAGTACACCAATTTGATTCCGTTCAAATTTCCTCTGGTGAACTTGGTGGTCGATCCGTATTTGAACACAGGAAGCCCGTTGACGGTGCTGTTTTCTGAATCGTTGCCCAACGAATCCACAGAGTCAACTTCATTAACGTTTTCCATGCTGTACTCCTTGGTGTAGCGGTTGAGGTGGATGACCTTACGCACGTACAAATTGTCGAAGAACAATGCCGGGTCGTACTCGTTGAACGAAATGTCATCACCGAGGTAGTTTTGGTCGCAACGCAAACGCTTGTTCACCTTAATGATGGCCAAATCACTCAATCTCCTATCCGTGAGGTCTTTTCCATCCTTGGTATTCTTCGCCTGGATCAATGTACGTTCACCCCAAATGATTTGGCCAAATCTGGTGGGGGGAAGATTTCTCACCTCAGTACGCTTCTCTTTCGTTTTGGAATCCACCACTGTGACTTCCTTCAACGGGAAAATCTCGTCGATTTGCTTTAAAACCAGCCCGTACGCCGTCTTGGTGTCCATTCCGGAATTCTCATTCTCGAGCTTGTTGTACTGGGCACTAAGAGCCTCTTTGTACAAACTGATCAACACCGACAGGGGAGAGGCCACGTGAGGGTACTCCACAAAGTCTTCACTCTTGTTGAGGCACACATGTCCACACGAAAGAGCGAACTTCGAATTGGCATACGATGCTAACAGCGGCTGGGAATCCACATCAATCTTGGGGTAGATAAAGCCTCCCATGGTACCAGAAATACGAGAAGAAGTTTCCACCGATAATGAGAGCGACATGGGAGGACTCATGGGGTCGGTGGGAGTTCTGAATGGGAGCTTGAATTTCTGCACACCCACGGCAGGGCCAAGGGAGGGCGGTTGCGGCTTTGTCGACGCAAGCTCGATGCGGTTTTTCGTCACCATATAGTGAACATCGTCGAAAAGCTCACTCAAACTACTGACAATACGCTTGTGGTCCGCGGTGAACACGGGGTATCCGAAGTTCAAGCAAAGCACGTTCATGTCTTTGTCGATACCACGAGCTATGGGCGCTATGAAGGAGCCGTTCTGCTCCTTCAACCCCAAGGAGCTGTTTGCGATTTTCGACATAATACGGGCCACTGCATCCTGGTTGGGCAATTCCTGGCCGTCGTTGATGCCGATGGCGTAGTTGCGTGGTTTCTGGATGGATTCCAGCGTCATGGTAGACTGGGTTCTCAGCACACTTTTGAGGGTGAAGCGGAAGTCGTTGAACGATTTGCAGAGCAACAACTTCAACCGGATGTACGCATCGTCTTTCAACAAGTTGTCGTAGAAATGAAGATAGGTGCGCAAGAGCTTGCGCACATTGTCGTTGTTATAGGAGGTGAAGCACCAGTAGCCGTCGGGTGCACCCAAGTTGTCGACAAACTGGCGAAACTCCTTCAACCGGTTGATGATGTTCACCACCGCAGTGGACAAGTTATCCACCGAGGTCGCGTACTGGTTCAGAAGGTAGGAAACATCTTGCCACAAGGTATGGAGCCGGTCCTCCATGATCTTCTCCGGGTATGTGCTGGTCTCGTCACGAGGCTCTTCGGGGATTTCCAAAATCTGCAACGGCTGGCCGAATCCCGCCGGCCGGGACTTCTTGGTGCGACTGGTATTGGAAGCGTACGAGGACTGCTTCGAAGAGCCAGAGTAAGTGCTGGAAAATACCGAATGCCCCACCGCTGACATCACCGACGTGGTGGTGGAAGTGTTCTGCGAGATGTAGGGGTTCAAGTTGAGGTCCTGGTCATGGGCAAATTTGGCGGTTTGGTTCAGCTCGAACATGGGCTGGAGATCCTTGAGGGAATCGGACTCCGAGTGAGTGCTGGCGTTTGCGGATTCCGCAAAGGATTCCGGCCTGTCACACAGAGCAGGCTCCTTCTTCTGTTTCCCCAAAAAACTCTTCATGGGTTTGTGGTTCTAGTAGTAGTACGAAGCGAATATTTGCCCAGTGGGTGCAGGAGGAGTGAGGCTTGGTTGATCGGAAGCGGACAGAACCGGGAGCGGAAAAAGGCGGGGAAGAAGTCGGTCGCAGACATTGAGGTATCGTCAACAGAAGCGGCAAGATCGATGGCCCCTGCCGAATTTTATTTTCCCGAAACTTTTTCGCCTGTTGCTGGCAGTTGATGTGGATGGTGGAATCGCATTGGGTGCGAATCGCGTGACACTGTTCATCCACTGAAACCTGCATTTGGCATTTGCCTAGAGGGGATACAGAGTGGCATTCCCCGATTTGTTGGTTGGGAGCCGACGGCAGAAGCCATTGGAAATCCATTCAGTGGAGTCGATAGTCTTTTCTCTTTTTTTTTTTTTCTTTTGCAAAAATCGCCTGTTGGCGTCATTATCGCATACCTTCAGCATTGCTCTGCACCCGGCTGTATCCCCGGCGCGAGCGACAGGCAAAAACTGGGGTTGGCAGGTTTGTATATAGGTGACCTATCTCTACTCTCTATTTTGCGAGAAAGTGACGTTTCCATCTCAACCGCTTTTTACTTCCATCAGGATTTGCACGCCGACAAACCCCGCTTCAACCTAAAAACCCGTGTACTACCAGAGCAAACACCAATTCTGCCGTTTCGGAACCCATCGCCATGCCCGTTTACTCTGTTTCCCATGTGGAAAACGTCCGAATCTGTGTGATCATGGTGGGTTTACCCGCCAGGGGCAAGAGCTTGATTGCACAAAAAATCGTGCGGTATCTTCTGTGGCTCCTGATCAAGTCCAAATGCTTCAATGTCGGGTTTTATCGCCGACAGTTGGCCGGGCCGCACGTGAGCTCCACCTTCTTTGACAGCAATAACGAGGAGGGGATGAAAGTCCGGACCCAGGCCGTGGACTGCGCCACGACAGACATGATGAAGTGGTTTACCGAAGAAAGCGGTGTGGTGGGCATTATTGATGCCACCAACCTGACCAAGGAGAGGAGACGCAAGTTGCTCACATTGTGCCGAGAAAACTCCATCGAGCCGATTTTCTTGGAGAGCTGGTGCGACGACCAGGAGCTCATTTTGCAGAATATTGCCGATGTGAAGACCACGTCGCCGGACTACGTGGATGTGGATGCGGATGTTGCCACCCGCGACTTTTTGGACCGCATCCGCAAATACGAGGAAAACTATGAGACGCTCAATGTGGAGGAGGACGGGGCGTTGACGTTCATCAAGTTGGTCAATGTCAGCCTGCAGATCATTGTCAACCGGATCGAGTCGTACTTGGAGTCGAGAATCGTGTACTACGTGATGAACTTGCACATCAAGCCGCGGTGCATCTGGTTGCTGAGACACGGAGAGTCCGAGTACAACTTGACGGGCCAGATTGGCGGTGACTCCAACTTGTCTGAGCGCGGGTGGCGCTACGCCAAAAGGCTTCCGGAGTTGGTGTTGAAGTCGCTCGGAGAAGAGAACAAGCACACGAACTTGACGGTGTGGACGTCCACGCTCAAGAGAACGCAGCAGACGGCGTCGTTTTTGCCGTACAAAAAGAAGTTGGAGTGGAAAGCGTTGGATGAGTTGGACGCGGGCGAGTGTGACGGTATGACGTACGAAGAGATAGAGAAAGAGTTCCCCGAAGACTTCAAGGCCAGAGACGACAACAAGTACGAGTACCGGTACCGTGGCGGCGAGTCGTACCGCGACATTGTGATTCGGTTGGAGCCGATCATCATGGAGTTGGAGAGGCAGGAAAACATTCTTATCATCACACATCAGGCGGTGTTGCGGTGTTTGTACGCGTACTTCATGAATGTGCCCCAAGAGGAGAGCCCGTGGATGTCGATTCCGTTGCACACGTTGATCAAGTTGGAGCCTCGCGCGTATCTGACGATTGTGTCGAGAATCAAGGCCGATATCCCTGCGGTGAGCACTTACAAGGAAAAGGGCACGTCTCAGCTTGGAGAGCTGATGGACAGCACTTCGGTGAAGAGCAGAGACATCATCAACAAGAACTCTGTTGACCAGTAGGATAAATGGGTGAGAATGGAGGGAATGCGGAGGCGAGCAAGCTTGTGCCATGAGCGGTGTTATGAGTGTATGGTCCGAGACCAGTGCGAGCAATTTATATTGACTATTTACGCCATGATTTGATTACTGTAGATTTGGGACTTTTGCAGTGAGTGAGACGGTTAGACGGGTGATGGAAATGGTATCGCCTTATGTAAATTACCCCATTGGCACCGGCACCAACATAGATCATTCTCAACCATGGGCTCATTTGTAACTCAAACTGCCGTCTTCACCCGGCGTGAAGCCGCGTAATTCCGGGAGCAACAGAATAGCCCCAGAATCCCAACCCATCAAACACTACAACACACCAGCGATTTCTATCTATTAATAATACAGCTACGTTGCCGTGGCATACCGCTTGGCCTGTTCCTTGACCTTCTTCTCGTAGGTGGTTCTATCCTTACTGAACGCCTTCCACGCCGGCTCTTGCGCAGGCGAGTCTGGGTTGGGGTTGGTGAGAAGCTCCTGGATTCCCAACACAATCTGCTTCAACGTAATGGCCGGACGCCAGTCTTGGGACTCGTTCAAGATGGACAAGCACACAGTGCCACTGGGGTACACATTCGGGTGGTAGAAGCCGGCCGGGAACATCACCTTGGGCGGTTTGGACGGATATTCCTCGGAAAACGAGATGGACACGGGGAACGTGGCGTCGGCCCAGAGGGTGTTTTGTTTGCCTGGGATGCCGGCGTCCCAGTGGGTGAGGTCGAGCGAGCCGTCCTCAGTTTTCTTGGGGCGGGCGTAGAACCCGAACGGGTGGTCTTTTCGCCACTGTTTCCGTTCTTCCTGTAATCGGGTTTTGCAGAGCGACATGGGTGAGTAGAGAAAAGAGATCAGGCGGGCGCGCGACGGAAATGGGAGACTGGGAAACAGATTTTCCCGAGGTTTGGCGCAGGAAAAGGCGCGGGAAATGGTGCGGCCTGCGGAAAGCGGGAGGGAGAGCGAGGGAGAGAAAAATGGGGATGAAGAGAGAAATGGGCCGAAGAGACGACTGGTGGGGAAAGAGAAGGGGAGCAAGAGAGAAGAGGGGCAAGGGAGAAGAGGAGCAAGGGAGAAGGGGAGATTGGATTTGGCTGTGTGGAATTGGATGCTGGATGTGGGTAGGGTGTTTGTGTGCACTGAATTAGTGCTTACCAGAGGAATCCAGAGTGAATCTCAAGTAATCAAGTATTATTGAATCTAGGTATTTGTGACTCTAGGCAAATCTTAGTATTATTGAATCTAGGTATTTGTGAATCTAGATAAATCTTAGTATTTATGAATCCAAGTATGAGTCTAAGTATTATTAAAATTAAGTATTTATGAATCTTCGTACTATGAGTCTAAGTATTTATGAATCTACACTGTTATTGAACCTACACTATTATTGAATCTACACTATTATTGAATCTACACCATTATCGAATTTACACTATTATCGAATCTAATTATTCTTGAATCTAATCATTTTTGAATATATACTATTATCGAAACTAATTATTATTAATCTAATTGTTATTGAATCTAAGTACTTATCAACTTATCACACATTGAACTATATTATCCTCACTGTGGGTATTTTTGAGCGGTCAAGATAGTGCTAGTACTGCAGTGAGTTTGACTGTAACTCATTACTCCATTACTAAATTCTGATCCTTATTTCGTATCAAAAACTGTTTAATAGATGCATCGTGTTTGCCCGTCCGAGAGTTACAGGGCCAGTATTATACACATTACGAAGGACACTCAATTCTACATTAGAATGTGTCACTTGAAGTTGACTCATTTGTTTCTTACCCAGATTATTGCACCCACATAATGGTCTTCGAGCAGAAAACAGAGTAGGTGTGGTGGTATTTACCCCCGACTGTGGTTTAGTATGCGTAGTCTATTAGAGGAGAGTAAATGGCACGCGAGGTATTAACTGAACCACCTGTAAATTAAACAGAACTTGAGGTCAGCACAATACATTATGGAGCATGCTTAGTGAACTAGTACTATAGAGTGGC
Organism: Clavispora fructus; assembly: GCA_003707795.2. Classification (NCBI taxonomy): domain Eukaryota; kingdom Fungi; phylum Ascomycota; class Pichiomycetes; order Serinales; family Metschnikowiaceae; genus Clavispora; species Clavispora fructus. The sequence goes on from PPLK02000020.1 coordinate 179,610, forward strand.
AGACGCAGTTCCTATTCACTAAAGTATATTTTGGGTATTTAAAATAGACTCTATGCCTATCATTGCTCTATCACACCAATATGTCCACTGAAGCTCGCCTTCCAATTCGATACAAACACAAAATCATCGTTGCAAACACAAAATCATCGATGCAAACACAATCGATCCGATCCATTCTCACCTCGCTCCAACCTCAAACCTTCCCACATGCCTACTAGTCAATCCTTCAGCGGTCCTGTCTTGAGCCTCGGTCAGCGCGCATGCGTTTCTCCACAGATACACCCCACTCTTATTTCCAACCCACCATGGCAGAAACACACAACCACGACAGCGACAGTGACTTGGACGATCTCCTCGACGAGTTTGACGAACAAGTGTTGAGCAAGCCGCCCGGAGCGGAAAACCCCGCGGCCGCGCAAAAATCGCCCGACGCCGCGCCAGACGCCGCGTTGGAGCAGGATTTCGCCCACGACGTGGAACAGCTCATCAAAGACCTCAAGATCGAGGATCCCGACGCCAAGGCCCAATTCGAGCTGTTGGTGAAACAGTTTGAGACCAGCCACGCGGCGGAAACCGCCAAACAGACCGAGCCCAACTACGAGGCGCCCAACCCGCAGTTGGACGGCGTGGTGAAGGACACGATGCAGAGATTGCGGCAATCGGGCCAAACCATCGACGAGCAGTTGAAAAATGATCCTTCGTCGGCCAACCCCGAGGACATGCTTGCGCAGCTTCTTTCCGGATTGGGCGACGCGGGAAACGGCGACGTCGACATGACAAAGCTTCTTGCAGACATGTTGGAGCAGTTGCTGTCGAAAGACGTGCTCTACGACCCAATCAAGGACCTCAACACCAAGTTCCCGGCGTTTTTGGCCGAACAGAAGAGTGTGTTGGACCAAGAACAGCACGCCACCTACACCAAGCAGTACGAGATGACCAACCGGATCGTGGCGGTGTTTGAGGCGCCGGACTATGACGGAGAAGACGAGGCCACGCGTGACAAGGTCAATGGCTTGCTTGAGTCGTTGCAGGAGTTGGGAAACCCGCCTCCCGAACTTGTGGGAGATGACAAAGATTTCCCGGGATTTGGGGGGTTGGGCGAACAAGACGGGCTAGAATTTGACTCCAAGGATTTGCCTCCAGGATTTGAGAAGGAGTTGGAAGAGGGATGTAAGCAGACGTAATGAACGCATGACTGGAGAGGACGTAGAGAGGAGGAGGAGGAGGAGGAGGAGGAGGAGGAGGAGGAGGAGGAGAGAAGGGTGAAAGAAGTAGAGAGCAAGGGCCAAGTATTTCGTGGAATAGCGTTTAAATACAGTTCAATTCATTTTAGATTTGCAAGTGGTAAGTATCAGACGGTGTATTTTCCCGTGGCAGATGGGTGCAAATGTTGAATTTTCTCTATAGACGGCTCTAAAGCGTCTGCAGAAATATCATGTTCTTCCATTCTTGTCTATTTATAACTCTCTCACAATAAATAGGGATTCTGCCCGTCTATATAGTAACTTGAGATTCCGTAATGCCAAAAATTACGTGAGCTTCGCTAAATGCACTTAAGGGTCCATGGGTGAGTGAGTACCCGCATAAAACGAGGTCGGACTGCACACGTTAATCATTTCAACTATTGGGCCTCGGCCAGGGCTTAAGTATAAGGCGGTACGGGTGTGTATTTTCTGGTGTATGGGTGTTTATTCAATTGGTGTACGGATGTTTCATGCTTATGTAATCGCAATGAGGTGTACGGGTGTATGATGTCGTGGTGTATGGGTGTTTTGTCGACCGGGGTACGGGTGTACCGGATTGGGTTTGTGGCATTCCCTCTTTGTGTCCAGAGAAGACGGCCGGGAATCAGATAGACATACTAGGAATAGACAAAATAGAGGTTCAAAAATAGGAATATAGAAGATAGAGGTTAAGAAAAGGATTTTATATTCGAGTTCAGGCCTCCTTTTTGGATCACGCTCTCAGTCGATTTTGCACCCACTGAATACCGTAGGATTACTGTCACAATCAGTATTCGTTGCTCTAGGTGTACCAGTAAGAAACTCTACCGGTTCCAATACAGACTCTCCGTCTATTATTCTATATTACGCGGTGACATTGGCTGGAGTAATGGTCAGACCCTGGTGTATAAATGATGGTGTTCAAACCAAGAACGCCGACAGATGAGTGGTCGCCATCTTTACATGGACAAACCACTGCGTCCAGAAAAGTCCCGGTAGTATTCGATCATATCCTCGGTGATACCACGTGAAATGCCCTTCACCGCATGGTCAAAGTGGCGCTCCAGCACCGTTGTGGCAGTCTTATCTTCCATTATTGCCGCAAGACCAGCCTCCTGGCACAAAAGCGCCACCTCTGCACCCGAACAGCCTTCTGTGGCATCAGCTAACCGTGCAAACAACAGCTCTGCGTTCTCCACTTCAAACTTGGCACACCGCCTCGTTATAAGTTGAAGACGGGCACTACGGTCCGGTGGGGCCACATAGATGTGGCGGTCCAAGCGGCCTGGACGCAACAACGCCGGGTCTATTTCTGACGGACGGTTGGTGGCCGCCACAACCACCACACCGTTGAGTTCCTCCACACCGTCAATCTCGTTGAGAAGCGTGGTAAGCACGTTCTGCGACGCCAGTGTCAGCGCCTCCTCCCGAGAAGAGGCAAGCGCATCAATTTCATCGAAAAAGATGATGGATGGCGCCGCAGCCCGCGCCTTGTGGAAGATCTCGCGGATGGTGCGCTCACTCTCGCCCACGTACTTGTTGAAGATTTCCGGGCCCTTCACGGCCAAGAAGTTGAGCCCTGACTCCGTGGCAAGCGCCTTGGCAGTGAGCGTCTTGGAACACCCGGGGGGACCGTAGAGCAACACACCCTTGGGAGCAGAAATGCCGAGCCGCGCAAAGGTCTCGCCAGCCTCGAGTGGTAACTGAACCACTTCTGTGAGCTTCTGCTTCAAGTCTGTCTGGCCCGCGATGTCGTCCCACGACACCTTGGGCATTTCCAAGAAAATCTCCCTCATGGCAGACGGCCGTACGTCCACCAATGCGCCGTCCAAGTCCGTGTACTCCACCTTAGTGGCCGGATCCATGTTATCGAAGTTGGCTGCGGCAAGAGAGCCGCCTACACCCCGAGAAATGGCCCGCATTGCACCCTCGCGGCACAATGCCGCCAAATCTGCGCCCACATAACCGTGGGTCTTGAGTGCGATCTCGCTCACGTCGTCGTCCAGCAAATTGCACTTTTCCTTGTTCATCTGCGCAAGTTGCTTCACCAAGATCTGATGACGCGCATCTGCATCAGGAATACCCACCTCCACCTCCTGGTCAAAGCGGCCGGGTCGGCGGAGTGCCGGGTCGATGGAATTGGGCCGGTTGGTGGCTCCGACCACCACCACACGTCCCGCGTTGGACATTCCGTCCATCATGGTCAACAACGTGGCCACCACACGGGACTCTGTCTCGCCCGCGTCATCCAGACCACGTTTGGGTGCAAGCGAGTCAATTTCATCCATGAAAATGATGGCAGGCTGATACTTGACTGCCTCGGCAAACAAGTCGCGCAATGCGTTTTCGGTCTCACCCAAGTACTTAGACACAATCAGTGGGCCATTCACCATAAGCACGTGTGCATTGCACTCGTGGGCCACACATCGGAGGAGCATGGTTTTGCCCGTTCCCGGTGGACCGTGGAGTAGAATGCCTCGAGGCGGAGATATGCCGAAATCAGAAAAAAGAGTGGGGTGATGGAGCGGCAACTGCACCGCGGAACGGAGGAGCGAAACCGCCTTGTCGAGACCACCTACCTGGTCAAAGGAAAAGGGCTTGGGGATCCTGTACTTAGACATGGTGGTGGGTTCCACCAAGGTGATGGATGTGGCCTGGTTCAAAAGAAACACCGGCGACACAAGGTCGAAGGACTCATCCAACGAGAGAGCTGAGAGTTTCGCAGTGACGTCGCCGGAAATGTCCGAAATAGTCACGGTGTAGCCCTTGAGAGGGAACAGCAACCCGGGCTGGATCACCCCATACTCATTCAATGCCTTTTTGATCGCCGTCAGCGCTGGAGCGACAGATTCAAATTCGTTTGACTCAGAATCGTTTATTGTGTCATCCCTTTTCACAAACACCTCCACCTGTGCAGCATACGGAGGCTGCTTGGAGTACTTAGACACGGAAATACGATCTCCGAGCAAAAAGCCAGCCAACCGGCGAAGAGGCAAGGGCACACCAACCACATTGGAATCCACGTCTTCTGATACACCCGAAAGGGCCACCACTGCGCCTCCACCTTCGGTGTGCAATTGAACGAGAGCATTTTTCGGAAGTTCGAGCGCTTCTGCAATTTCCGGCTGGAGCTGGATTTTGGTGGCCGGGCGCACAATAAACTGCTTCGGAATCTTGATTTTCTTTTCCGGAGTGGTTCCTGGAGCCAGCGCCGACTTCTTTTTCGTTGATTTTGACGACATGGCGGAACGTGGAGCGATAGTCGGAGACGGAGATGGAGTAGGTGGATGGTATATGGGATTGCGCAGAGCATCGGAGTGCACCATACATCCACTCATTCTCCATACAATCGCATTATCACCTCTTCATTATCCCACGCCAAAATGGCTTCATTCAGGCTTCTAAATAGAAGCATATGTCAAGGTACCATAGGTCCATCTGCCTTTTTGGGCTACTCTCTCCGGCGGCCCCGTTTTCTCTATACTTCCGAATCGGTTCTGTCCCGCGATCTCTTTCTCGAAAGCACCAATCCCAAACCGTCATATTACTCCCGCTCAACGATAGACTTTGACTCGGATCTAGATGGAGTCCAATATAACCAGAATATTATCGAAAGCTTACATGATCCTGAGTTCCAGGCCATTTTGCGGGCCCGCACAAGCCACCTCCAGAGTTTCTTGGGAGAGGAGTTTTCGCTTCTGTTTGAGGAGCTCGCATGCACCGTATGTGGTCTTGCTAATATGTCTATTCTGCCGGCCAGAAACGAGATTCTGAAGGATTCTCTGGCTCAGGACTCGCTGAAAGCCTTGAGTCCACCTCCGAAACTGGATTCACCATTTTCTCGGGTTTTGATGCAACAGGATACACTTCGTGAAGTCGGAAAGCGTTTCTTCGTAATGCAGGCGCAGGCGTCTACTACCTTCGCCGACGCAGGCCATCTCACAACGCATCACCGTGAACTTGAGCTCTCGCTAATGGTGTTGGACAATACAGACAGTTTGGTGTGCGATTTCATGAAGCGCAACTCGTTATACGATGTGGTCATTCCATACCGTGGTGCCCAGTCGGCTGGAAGTGTGCCTGCTGAACAAGCAAAAGAATTTCGGACCGTTATCCGTGACCAAACGTGCGTGGGAAGTTTCTACACTTTGTTAGGGCTTCTTGTTTCGAAGTTCGGATCTGCGGTGGTACGTGATGGTTTCTGGAACAGCCGGGTGCTTGATCCTAACTCGGGAATTATCAAAATAGCCACAGACCATTATAATGGTGCTACTTAGTGCCTAATTTGTTGCGTGCGCTAACTGAACTGGTCTGGATTTTGACAGAGAGTTAATTATCATTCGAGAAATGGCTATTTTGTCGTTATGTTATCTCACCTTCTGTGGAATGTTCTCATTTCCACAAATATGGATTTCACAAACGTGGAGTCTGCAAGTTAAGGACCACAAAAACGATGTCCATAATGACGGCTTTCATGCATCGGAGCAAAGCCCTGTCACTTCAGAAAGGTTCTGGTTCCAATTCCGTCCTTCGTCTTATCTTGCTCAACGCCACTACGTGTTTTTCAAAGGACTAAAACCTCAATTTATTTGCTCTAAAGGTACAAAGAAGCACAAAACACAATATCTCTTTTAATGCGCTCCTGTGCCTCGGACATCTTCGAATGCAACAGCGAGTCACCGACGATCAACGCTGCATCCTTCACTTGACGACAGATTTCGTCCAAACGCGTAATCACACGGACAATCGTACCCTCCAGCTCCACGCTGATTTGCATAATTTCCCGGAAAGACAATCCGCGCGCCCATTCATAAACCACATTCACCAATGCAAAACGGTTTCTCTCCAAAAATTCCTCCTCCTCGGAGGTAAGCATCACCAGGTGCTCGGTGTAGATTTTCAACAATCTTTCGGAAATTTCAAGAATACGGCCACGGCCCTTTTCCAATCTCGGGGTCATGGGTACCGGTTCTTCTTCCTTCAGACGACCCTCGTACACGAAACAGGATAAGAGGGCCACGATTTCTTCTGGCTCGAAGTCGCCCAAAAAGTTGTCCAAAATCAACTCTGTCAACACCAATTCCCAACCGGAATTGATCTCACACGCGACACGGCCCTTCAAAGCCACATTTTGGTTCTTATCAATAAACTCCAACTGCTGCAATACCTGCAATCTCTGTTCATAGTCTGGAAGCAATTCCAAATTTTCATCGGAGATCAAACTCCTCAACCTATCAATTTTTTGCTTGATATCGTCTCGTTTTTGTAACTGGGAATAAATCACCTTAAAATCAGCCCGAGCGTAAATATCAATCTCGCTGATCTGTCTCAAAATGGCGTTCTTTTTCGCGATCAATTCGTGCAAAGAAAGGTGCATCGCTTGGTCATACAGAACTTCATTCAACTTATACTGGAATCTGATCACCGATTTGATCGCCTCTTCTGTCTCCTTGATCGCATTCGCATCATTTTGAACAATTAACTTGAGGTTAGCCTTCAACCGGTACTTACTGACAAATTGAACTTGTTCATAAGAAACACTCGTCATTCTCAAATCGCCCTTGAAAACTATTCCTTCCATTGTCGCCTTGAGGAATGCTCTATCAGGTATATATGGAATGCTGTATTGGATGCTGGCAGATTCATACTTGGCGCCATGATTGAATGTCAAAAACACGATTTTCTTATTAACAAAATCGGTCTTAAATAAAAATCCAAAACGTGTGGTGCCATCGTTATCCTTGAACACGGCAAGCTTTCCGACATTGAAAAGGTGGTTTCTTGCAGTACTCAGTTTTTGTACCTCATTAACAATTTTACTGTACGAATCTTGATACTGGGATAAAAGCTCGTATGCCTCTTCGTACTTGGCCAAATTCGTGGTATCGTTAACTTTAAACAAGCTCAACTCTTCTGATAATGATTCCACTTTAATTTTGTGCTCAGGCAAAAGCGTCTGAGCGGAGTTCTCACTGAACGAATGTTTGATCATCTCTTCAACTCTCAAGGCTTCAATCCTCAACAAGTTCAAGATCATATTATACGTCAATCTGAATTGTGACAGCAATTTGGTTGGCGCTCCCATAGTTACCTCTTTGAAATCCGTTGGCGAGAGGGGTTGTTTGTAAGACATGATAATAACAGTACCAGTAGAATCCAATCCTCTTCTACCGGCTCTTCCTGCCATTTGCGTGAATTCTCCAGGAAGTAAGTTTCTAAAACCTCTTCCGTCATGCTTTCTCAATTCACAAAACACAACCGTTCTCGTAGGCAAGTTCAAGCCCATAGCAAAGGTCTCAGTAGCGAACAACACTTTGACCAAAGACTTGGAAAACAAAATCTCAATACATTCTTTCACAATAGGCAATAATCCACCGTGATGCACCGCAATACCTCTGCTCAACAAATCGCGAATCTTCAAGATTTGTGGCAACTCTCTATCTTCCTTCTTCAAACGAGCAACAGCACGGTCAATAAACATGTGGATTTCTGATCTCTCCTTCGCGTTACAGAAGTTCACTCCACTTAAGGTGTCCACATAGTCTTCGCATCTCTTTTTCGAAAACACAAAGACAACTGCGGGAAGCAACTTCCTCTGACTGAGGTACTGAACCAAGTTGACCCAAGTTTGCTTGCTGGGTCCATCCCGTGCAAATGCGCCTCTTGGTTGAAGATTACCTCTTCCTCGGTTCAGTGCACCACCTCCTCTATTACCTCCTCTTGCTGCTCCACCAGGTCCTTTTCTGGACCCAGAGCCCATGGTGGTATTAGGCGGCGCAACTTTGCCGTCGCCTACCAAGACTTCTTTGTGTTTCTTGAATTCGATCTCGCTGAACACTCCGTTCGCATTGATGGCTTTGTACAAGTCATTTTTGGCCCACACAAATATTTCTAACGGTACCGGTCTTTTGGGGGTGGAGATGACGTAAATATCTTTTTGTTTCGTTCTTCCTACCCAATTGGCAAACTCAAATGTGTTTGGGACTGTGGCAGACAACAAAATGTACTTCACGTGGTCTGGCAACATGATAATCACCTCCTCCCACACCACACCACGATCGATATCATTCACATAATGTACTTCGTCGAAAATGACAAACTCAACGTCTCTGATAAGATCTGCACCCCTATAAAGCATGGACCGCAAAATTTCCGTTGTCATAATCAAGCAATTGGCGTCTGGATTGATCTGGACATCTCCGGTGATCAACCCAATGTCCATTCCCTTGAAAGTTTCCTTAAAGTCTCTAAACTTCTGGTTCGATAATGCCTTGATGGGTGACGTGTAGATGGTTTTGGTCATGTTTCTTGCTGCCATAGCAATGGCATATTCTGCGACAACCGTTTTACCGGCGGACGTGTGGGCTGCAACAAAAACAGAGTCACCTTGTTCCAAGTGGTACACAGCTTCCTTCTGGAAGGTATCCAACTCAAAGGGCCACTCTCGGGCCATATTGGGGACCACCTCGTCGAAGTTTTCGATCTTATGGTTCAAGTCCACGACGTGGGCCCAATCACGCTTAACCTGGACTTCAGTGTCCATTTGGGACTTCATATTGGCATAATCAAACGGAATAATGTCATCGATTTCTTGAAGAGAGTCAGCAGCCGACCCGGTCTCACTCTTGGTCACGAGTCTCTCAGCAATGTCATTCTTAGGAACCTCTTCGCCATGGTCTTCATCTACCGGTTCTTGGGAGCCTAGTTCGGTCACGCCTTCAATATTTTCTACCAAATGGTCGAGGTTCAATCCTCTCAGCAATCCTTCCGGCGTATCTAGCAAGCCAGCTGCACTTCTATGCAAATGCTGGGCGTTGGATCTGGTTTGCACGCTCAGGTTGAGATTTTGGTTCGTTTGTGCTTGGTTCAACACTCCACCGGGTTGGAATGGCAAAAATGTCGTCTTACCTTTGCGGGAGTCTTGCTTCAGACCATATTTCCGATTCACCGACAATGAGTTGGCCGCAGTAGCATTGTCGATTTCCGAAAGACGGAACTCTTCTTTGTAGCCACAGATTTCGCCTTTGAGTCCGTTACGCTTGAAGCGATACGAAGTTCTTCCGATTGGTTCGGGGTGGGTCAAAAGCTCGTCGAAAATGCGCTCTTTGTTGAATGCTGGGATGGACTGAACCAAATCGAGAAGATCCCAGGTGATTTTGTTGGACGGCTCCAAAAGTTCGGCGGACAACGCATCCGAAACCTGTTGTGTTGAAGGTTTGGCTGGTGGAGTATAGATTATCTCTGAAGGGTCCAACTGGTCAATTGTGCCCATGGTGAATATCGTGGGTATGATAGTTGGGGCAAAACCGCACTCTTGAGAAAATGGCACCTGTACCAACCCAGATCAGAGCAAGGCACGACAAGCAGACGAAAATTACGAATATTGGGAAAATAAAAGGCAAAAGAGGAAATTAAAGCAGACCAGTAAACGATCGATATGTGCATAAACTGAAATGGTGATTCTATACCATGGGGTTCCGTCCGACATGACCACTAAATACTCGTCAACAACATTCTCCCCGACACCACGTCTCTTAAAAGGACATTCTCGGTGGATCTGTAACCTATAACTTAGGCTTTGACGCACCAATTCCGCCTGCCGTAGCGACAGGGTTAATTTCAAGCTTACCGTCCTCGTCCTGTTTCGGTTCCTTTTCGAAAAACACCACCGTCACCGTGAGGTCATCACGATAGCGTCTGGAAACTGGGTTTGGGATCGAAATAAGCATCAGGGTTTGCTCGCGCGAGCCTCCGTTCGACAAGGCGTTTCTGATCAAATGTGTGGACACGTTTTTGTCGTCCAACAAAAACCCGTTCCCAAACGACGCCTTTCCCTTGCGGAAAGGCTGCTTGCTGGATTTGTCGTTGGTGATATCTGCCACATGTGGCAACCCCTTTTCGCTCGAGCCGAAATAGTTCCAGAAAGACTTCGCAGGCTTGACCATCTTCTCCTTCTCCATCCATTTCACCACAAGTCCGACAATCTCCTCGTTGGAAAGCATCTCATAGAGGCCGTCACTGGCCATGACCAAGAAGTCGTTGTTCTCGGGACTGATTTTCGTGGTGGTAATCACCGGCTCGGCCGTGACGTATGGTGGCGAGTTCAAGTTGTTGGGAAGTCGTCTGCCAAAAAACTGCTTGTAGATTCTCTCTTGGATCAGCGCCGGCAATTTGTAGCGACAGTCACCGAAAGCTCTAGAAGGCTCCAAAGTGCCCAAAACACGACCGTTCTTGATCACATTTGGCTCGTCCGGGTGCTCGGAAATGATCCGCGCCACCTCGGTGGGGTTGGAGCCGGTCTGGTCAATACTGAGTTGTCTCACAGTCCACTGGTTTTCCCTGAACGAACCCAAAAGGGCTCTGGAATCGCCTGTCACCGCAACCTTCAATATTTTCGAGTTGGTATCGTAGAACGAAAGCAAAGCGCACGATCCAGATAACGCCGGCATCAACAACTCTGCTGCCTTGGCCTTGTTGTTGTCGTTCAAAAGCTTTTCGATGTTTTTGTTGACAATGTCATGGTCTAATTTCAAGAAGCCGTTTTTGATCGCCTGGTCGATCGTGGCGCTGTTGGGAACGTATCTCAAGTTGTCGTCGTTGGCCGGTTTGAAGATGGTGCCCAATTCGTGGATCACGTACAGAATCAACTGATCACGCAACTTGGAGGAGGTGGTCCAGCCGCCGTGGCCGTCAAACACACCAAAGAACATCCAGTCGGTGTTGGTTTTGATGTTGTTGTCCTGCAATATTGGAACCAGGACTATTTCCTCAGCCCGGTCATCTTCGATAGGGGAATTGGACGCAAGCTGGCAAATGTCGTACCGGGCAACACCTTTGCCGCGGTTCACATGGTACGACTCCTCAAACTGTCTTAGTTTGTTGCTGACTTGTTCTTCGTTCAAAAGGAAAACGCCTTCTTTGTGCTGTTGTGCGCCAAGCCCGTTTTTCTGGAGCATGGAGCTGGTGGTGGAAGAGAAGAGTTTGTTGCTGGAAGCGTCACCAATGGAACCGGCCGCTTTCTGGGCGCTTGCCAACGACGAGGGCACACTATCCAATTTGTAGTAGTTGCTCAGGCTCAACGTGACATAGGAGCCGACAATGATGACGCTGGACACAAGCGCGACGTTTCTTTTGCGGAAAAGACGGGCGCTGTTGTTTTTGGAGCTTTGGGACGAGATCAATCTGCGGCACGTTGGAAAGTGCTTGGAAGCAACATATATTAGCCGTTGTCTCGGAGTTAAGACAAACATGGGGAGAGCAGAAAGAAATTCGGGTGCACTTGGGGGGATAATCTAACAACCAGAAAGAGGCTTTTGGATACCAGACGGGAAATGATTAGTACAACGGAGATGGTACAATTGGCGCTGGGGAAAAGAAGTCACAAGGGCGTAATCTGAGGAGAAGTTGGGTGCCGGATTCTCACCAGAAACACCCCCAACAGTCATTTACGCACACTGATATAGAGAGCGGTGGGCGGAGGCCACAAAGTGTTAGGTAAATGAGAGTAATCTTAGGTGAACATGGGCCGGGTTTTTATCGGATTGAGTGAATTTCGCCACTTGGGAACGATTTTTGTGGTTTTTGGGTATGGGGTCCAGAGACCGACGTAGCGTGGTGTACGGGTGTTTAGCCGAAAACCTGGCACCTTGAGTCTCCACAGATTCAGTGAACCGCCAGCACTGGCCGAGCCGCTATAGTCCACACTCACTTGTCAGTTTCACTTCAGACAGCACATATTCTGTCTATCTCACTTCAAACTGGCCAAACTCTTCCAGTCTCACTATACAGTGACTACACCTAGTAAACCGACAATGTATTGGAACTATACACACCGTGGTGCCAAAACACCAAACTGTTAAATGTACCAAATCCTGATAGCTAACACCGCAACGTCTGTGTACATGCTATTAATACACGGCACGCCTAGAGCACTTGGATACAAGTCACCTCTCCTTTGCACACTCACTTACAGCCTGGTGGGTTGGCCCCGTTTTACCAACTGTTTTCATTTTCATTCAAACAGACTGCTTAAGCAGCAACGGTAACCTCGACATCCACACCTGGCTCAACAGTGATCTGGGTGATCTTCTTGACGATTTGAGCTGGGGCTTGCAAGTCAATGACTCTCTTGTGGATTCTCATCTCGTAAGCGTCCCAGGTCTTAGAACCCTCACCGTTAGGAGTCTTTCTGGTGGTGATCTTCAACACCTTGGTTGGCAATCTAACAGGACCCTTCTTAACAATGTCGTTTTGGGTGGCATTGTTGATGATGTTAGAGCAGACCTTCTCCAATTGCTTGACCTTGGTAGAGGTCAAGGTGATTCTGATCTTGAGGATTTCTTGAGGTTGTTCCTGAACCTTTTCCTTGTTGATTTGGGCAGACATTTTTGACGTTGTGAAGAGAAGTAAAATTTTCGCGAGAATGAAAAATTTGTGTAGCACCACCGGCGTGCACAGTCGGTACTGCATGAAGGATGTACTGCATATCTATATAGTTGACCGTTGCTGGGTTGGGGCATGGCGGCGTTGCTATTTGGGCGAATGAATGGGATGGAGGGTTCTAGCTGGCGGGAGCCGTGACTGCTGTCCGCCTCACCCACCCGGGCGTGGTTCTTGGTGTACATCCTTACATCTCAAGTTTGGTAGTGCACCTGGAGCAACATTGAGGGCCGGGGCCCTAATTGTTGGACTTGACACGTGACTGGTGCATTCTGGAGCCCCGGAACCACGCCAACGTTGTGGTTTTGGCTATCACCAACTTTGTGGTTTTGAATATCACCGACGTTGTGGTTTGTGTGCGAGTAATACTTTCAGACTGGTCTGGGCCGTATTGGATCTACGTTGTGGTGTGGTATCCCGCGCGTCAGCACTAACTATAGTAGCACTCTAGCACTCGGAGCTGGCAGTTAATGGTGTCATTCTTGGCTCGTCTGGATCGTTTAGGATGTAGTGAAATTATCTGATGTTAATTCTAGACCACAGATCGGGCCGTTCAAGTCGAAAAGACCGCCGTAAATAACCGCAACCAGTTTCTTTGGATATGAGGGTAATTTATGCATAATCATGCGAGCAACCCCAGATTTCACAAATGTCCCGATATACAAACAACACACAAAAATCCTGGAGCCTACGACTGGTGCCTATCGACATATATTAGGTTCCGGAGATACCCGGATATCTTTGTACACGGACGTCACGCCTATTCCGACGCCAACTCCTTCTCCAAGCCTCTGACCGTCTTCCACAACACTTTCGACTCGTCTTCCACGGCAAAGCCACTGGTGGCCCAGCGGATTTTTCCGTCTTCATCCAACACGTAGATGTAACCCGAGCACGCATTGTCGCACATCAACGTCTTTTTCACGTCCACATCGAACGTGCTGCTGGACACCATGAAGTAGGTGTCGTGCCTGGCGGGAGGAATGATGTTCCTCAAGTTGGACTTGGCCATTTTGACAAAAAGACCCTTGATCCAACTCTGCGGCAAGTTCACGTCCACGATTTGCACCGCGGGGTGCTGCTGCTGGAGGCGGTCGTAGCCGTCCGCGGTGAGACAGTCCGGGGTGTAGGTGTCAATACAATTCTGGCCCGAAATGGTGGAGAAGATGCGCAAGATGGTGACTTTACCCTTCAACACGTCGTAGAGGGTGCGCTTGGTGTTGACAAGCGTGTAGCCCGTGAAACTGGGGAAGTACTTGGCCTTTTCTTTTTTGAAGTACGACACGGGCGGGGTGAAGATCTTGCCGTGGGTGTTGGTGAAGGATTTGGACTCGTAGAACGGCGAGTGGACAATGTCGTGATCCAACTGCTTCTGTCTCTTCTCCTTGGCCGACAGACTGAAGACGTCTATGAGCGAGGTGGAGTCCTGGCCAAGAAAGGTGGGGGAATCGAAGCCGAACGGTTTGGTGATGGGGCGAGACTTTTCCAACGCGGGTTTGGACGCTTCTTTAAGCGTGGTGACGAAGCGTGGCACTTTGCGATCCAACGCTCTTATGCTGGTGGAGAAGAGGCGGGAGTGCATTGTGGGGAGAAGGAGTGGAGATGGAGGAGTGGAGATAGAGTGGAGATATGGAGTGCGAGTGCGACTGCAACTTTGGTTTATGCAATGAGGTCCAAGAATTGGGTGAGGAGGAGAGGAATAAGTAGAGAAGCAGAGAAGTAGAGAAGTGGAGAAGGAGAGAAGTAGAGAAGTGGAGAAGTAGAGAAGTGGAGAAGTGGAGGAGTACTGAATTAGCGGAACTGTTACCAGAATTACCAGAATTACCAGAATTATCAGAATCACCAGAATTGTGAACAGAATTATCCGAATAGCCAGACCTGACAAGAATTACCAAAATCATCAGAATTGTTACTGGAACTGTGAACAGAGCAGAACAGTACAGAACAGAACTGCGACCAGAATTGTTACCGAAATTGTGACCTCAATTGCGAGAATTACCATACTGCGACCAGAACCACCAGACCACCAGAACCACCAGAATTGCGAACGAATTGCCAGAATTGCCAGAATTACAGGTCACCAGAACTGTGAACAGGACCGAGCCCAGAATTGGGAATAGAATAGTTGCAGAAGGAGCAGAATTAGCGGAATTACCAAACCTGCAACCTGCAACCTGCTCTGTTCGGTCTGAGCCGACCTCCACAGTTGATTATAACTTCCACCATCGACTAAAGTCTGCAATCGAAATCAATTTAGTGCTGTCCCTCTTATTTATTCATCATTTTATTCATCCTTTCCTCTCCACTCCACTACTCTATATACACTCCACCTCCACCTCCACCCTTACGCTCCATATCAATGCCCATATGGCCCTAGCAAAACCCTTGAAAACCCCCCGAAAAACCCTCACAAATCTTCTCGCAACATCACCCCGTATCCCATCACCCGTATCCCATATCACCTGTCTCCCTCTCCTCTCACCTCCTCTCACCTCCTCCGCTCCTGCAGTACCGTGGACAAAAAAACTCACCTCACACAACGCCGACTCCATACCCAGCACACATGAGCATACAGCTTAGAGACGGATTGGCCAACCAGCCGGTCGACCACGTGCTTGAAGATCTACTCGTGAGATTCGTCATCAACGTGCCCGAGGAGGACTTGTCCTCCATCGAACGGGTGTTTTTCCAGGTGGAGGAGGCGCAATGGTTCTACGCCGACTTCTGCCGACAGCTCAACGCCGCGTTGCCCGGCATGAAGATGAAGCGGTTTGCGCCCGCCATGTTGACCAAGTGCCCGCTTCTCTGGAAGTGGGGCGACCCGGCGGACGCGCTCTCGCAGTTTGGCAAGTACAAGCGCACCATCCCCGTCCGCGGCATTGCGTTGATGACGGACGACATGTCTAAGATGGTGTTGGTGCAAGGGCTGGAGCTGATGTCGTGGTCGTTCCCGCGCGGCAAGATCTCCAAGGACGAGAGCGACCTCGAGTGCGCCATCCGCGAGGTGCGCGAGGAAACCGGGTTTGACGCCCGCAACTACGTCAGCGAGCACGACGTGGTGGAGCGCAACGTGTACGGCAAGAACTTCAAGATCTTCCTTGCCAAGGGCGTGCCGGCGGACTTCCCGTTCGAGCCGTTGGTGCGCAACGAGATCGCCAAGATCCAGTGGTTTGACGTGCGGGCGTTGGCGAAGATGACCCGCGCCTCGCCCAACAAGTTCTTCATCGTGCAGCCGTTCCTCAAGCCCATCAACGCGTGGGTCAACAAGAATAAGGGCGTGGGCAACGAGGACGCGTTGAAGCGCGCGGCCGAGGCCAAGTTGAAGGCGTTGATGGGCATTTCGCCCCAGCCCGCGGCCGACCCCGACGCGGGCCGCGAGTTGCTCGACCTCTTGCAGGGCGCC